>JAMPIV010003144.1:0-180274 GCA_024509875.1 Oreohelix idahoensis
CCCGTGGGAATCCATAAAATATACCCGATCACATGTGGCTGGATGTGATCGTAAAACAAAAATATGAATAAAGTAAACATACCAATCTTGCGTCGATTTTGCAATGTACTACACATTTCATCACATTATATTCTAGCGAGATTCACTTACCTACTCAAAGATGGACGCTAACCCGCAATTAGACACGTGGCTTCAGTGCTTTTAATGCGAGAATTCGCCGATAATTGGGTTAGACCTAGCTGTCTCAAGGGTTCCGGGCAAGTGAAGATTGCCCGTGTTTGGCGCACTTTTAGCGGGACATTTCCGCTTGGACACGCGATCCATAGCGTGCATCATGTGACATTAGCGTCAAATAAACGCTCCAATCAATAGCGTTAAAAGTCACGTGGGGTCTTCCTAAAGTGGCATAAACTGGTTTTATCAGCTTAAGCAGTCTTAAATTAAAACAGGTTCCTAGCTACCGAGGTCATTGGTCAACAATGACGTCGTATCTAAAAATAGCGAGGAGAAAATTTACTGAATACTAGGAGAATTTCCGCAAGTGACACTTCCCGGGACTTTGCGATCATGCATTGAGGATGAGAAAAAAAACGATGTCCGTAAATAATAAAAAAAATGAAGAGAAGATTGGGCAAGTTGTCACAACAACAACAACTATTACTATTTCAACGACTAGTCCAACTACTACAACAAAAACTACAACAACTATTACTACTACAATAGGAGCCGCGCTAGCGTAGTGGTTACAACACCGCTCTGGCGACTGGGTGATTCAGGATCAAACCCGGGCGACGGCATTTGAGGATTTTTCGTCGACCGGGAATTGGACTGGATTAACTCGAGACATGGTGAGAACATTTGAAGGAGTGTCATTGACCAGGAATTGGCGGCTCCTGAGCCGACCCAGCTCTAATGGGTACCTCCGAAATCGGCGAGTATCTGCCTGAATGGCGAGGGACACCTGTCTCTGTACAAGAAAAGGGATACTCACGTAAAATCAATGTCAGGTTAGACAATAATAACCTGAGATTTCGCCTCGAGTATTAGCGGGCGTACGAAAAAAAACACAAAAAACTACTACAATTATAACTACTAATACAACAACTACTACAACAACAACTATTACTACAACAACTACTACAACAACAACTATTACTACAACTACTACAACAACAGTGATTATAATTACAACTACTAGTAAAACTACAACAACAAAAACTACTACTACAACAACTACTACTACAACAAATACTACAACAACAACTACTACTACAGTTACAACTATTAATACAACTACTACAACAAAAATGACTACTACAACAACAACTATTACAATTACAACTACTAGTACAACTACTACAACAAAAACTACTACAACAACTACTACAACAATAACTACAACTACAACTACTACTACTACAATTACAACTACTCTTACAACTACTAGTACAACAACTACAACAACAACTACTACAACAACAACTACTACAACAAAAATGACTACTACAACAACTTACAACAATAACTACTACTACAACAAAATGACTATAACAACAACAACTACTACTACAACAATAACTACTACAATAATAACTACTACAACAACAACTACTACTACTACAACAGCTACTACAACAACAACTATTACTATTTCAATGACTAGTCCAACTACTACAATAAAAACTACAATAACTACTACTACTACAATTATAACTACTAGTACAACAACTACTACAACAACAACTATTACTACAACAACAGTGATTATAATTACAACTACTAGTACAGCTACTACAACAAAAACTACTACAACAACAACAACTACTACTACTACAACTACTACAACAAAAATGACTACTACAACAACAACTATTACAACTACTAGTACAACTACTACAACAAAAACGTCTACAACAACTACTACTACAACAATAACTACTACAACAACAACTACAACAACAACTACTACTACAATTACAACTATTTGTACAACTACTACAACAAAAGTGACTACTACAGCAACAACTATTACAACAACTACTACTACAACAATAACTACTACAACAACCACTACTACAACAACAACTACTACTAAAATTACAACTACTAGTACAACTAACACAACAAAAATGACTACTACAACAACAGCTATTACAACAACAACTGCTACAACAACAACAACTACAACATCAACTACTACTACATCAACTACTACTACAACAACAACTACTACAACAACAGGTGCTACCACTACTACACCTGCTACTACTACTGCTACACACATAAAGGTATGCATGGTCCATACAACAACTACTAATACTATTTCTACTATAACAACTACTGCTAATACAACTACTACTACAACTATTGCTGCTGCCACCACCACCGCAAGCACTACTACCACCACTACTGCTATTATTGCTGTTGTTGCTAGTAATCAAGGAGATCTCTTTGATAGTGTTGATGTTGATAATGCTTCTAAAGTTAAATCAGATTTTGGCCTGTTGCAGCATTTCTTCTTTTCTAGTGCTCTTGTCTCAGTTAATTTATGTTACAAGTGTCTATTGTACTGTAATTGTCTTCTTTCATTAGCCATCTGTTCCATCAGGAGCATAGGCTATCAACAGATTCACTCCAAGTCCTCCTGTCTTATATAAAGTTGCCTTTTCTTTCTTAATCTTCTTTATCCTTTTCATCTCTGTCACCAGTTCTCTTCTACATGTACTTTTTGTTTGTTTGTAAAAACAAAATGTTAACTTTTCTTCCATTACTTGACCACCCCACTTTCTTATCTTGTAAATGTTTTCTTGACCTCCCCACTTTCTTATATCTATAATATAATACAGTACAACACAATACAATATTAATTTCTGAAATAAAATAACTTTTCAGCTTGGATATATTTCTCACTTTTATCAGACATTAATGATGGTTCTAAACCTGATTTTAATAAAGCTGTGAACTTTCAACTTACTAGACTAGAGAGTAGATAAGGATCCCGTTACATGTCCATTGAGGCATATTGGGAATTTGGCCCATATTTTCTTGACCATATGGCACACAAGGGGTGATGTGGTCGGCATCATGACTGCAACCTTTAACCTTCCCAGTATTGCTCTGGTACCCAATTCATGATGCCCGGTTGACCCAGGAGCCAATTGCGGTCTAAAAAATCCCACCTCAACTAGGGATCGAACCATGGACCTTTTGAGCTCAGAAGCCAGTGCACTAACCATTGTGCTACCCCAGCTCCCAAGAAAGTTGCTACTTATCTAAAATTGCATTTTCTCCCTGTCTGATTATGTTTCCATGTTATCATGTCTTTCTTACAGCCCTAAATGCTGATTATGTTTCCATGTTATCATGTCTTTCTTACAGCCCTAAATGCACTTTACTGAATATTACTGTTGTGATAATCAGTTACAAGTTCCTAGATTGAGTACATCTGACGTCATCTTTTGAACAGGCAGTTCACATGCATGGTCCAATTGACAGTGCCGCTGATGACATGAAGGATGTACTGCAGGACCTGTTGCAGACTATGGAGGAAGCCGCCTCACAGGCAGGCGTGGTTAACAGCATGATTGACACAATTACAAAGGCTATTGCAAGGGTAGGATTGCTGAGTATATCTGTTGTTGTGAGGTACTATATAGTGGTTTAACTGACAGAGCCATAAAGGCTCTTGCTAGGGTAGGATTGTTGAGTATATCTCTCGTTATGATGTGCTATATATGGGTGTAACTGACACAGTGTCAAAGATTTTTGTTAGGGTAGGATTGTTGAGTATATCTCTTGTTATGGTGTGCTATATATGGGTGTAACTGACAGAGTGTCAAAGGTTTTTGCTAGGGTAGGATTGTTGAGTATATCTCTTGTTATGATGTGCTATATATGGGTGTAACTGACAGAGTGTCAAAGGCTTTTGTTAGGGTAGGATTGTTGAGTATATCTCTTGTTATGATGTGCTATATATGGGTGTAACTGACACAGTGTCAAAGGTTTTTGTTAGGGTAGGATTGTTGAGTATATCTCTTGTTATGATGTGCTATATATGGGTGTAACTGACACAGTGTCAAAGGTTTTTGTTAGGGTAGGATTGTTGAGTATATCTCTCGTTATGATGTGCTATATATGGGTGTAACTGACACAGTGTCATAGGTTTTTGTTAGGGTAGGATTGCTGAGTGTGTCTTTTGTCATGAGGTGTTATATATGGGTATAACTGACATAGTTGCATAGACTATTGCTAGGATAATATTGCTGAGTGTGTCGCTTGTTACGAATTGTTATATAGTGGTTTAACTGAATTGCTGGGGTAGGATTGCTGAATATATCTTTTGTCATGAGGTGTTATATAGGGGTGTAAATGACATAGTGTCAAAGGTTCTTGACAGAGTAGGATTGCTGAATATATTTTTTGTCATGAGGTGTTTTATAGGGGTGTAATTGACACAGTGTCGAAGGTTCTTGCTAGGGTAGGATTGTCGAGTGTGGATTACTGGATGTATACTTCTTGTCATGAGAATTTGTAAAGGGGTGTGATTGATGCACAATCTCTTGCAAGTATATAATTTATGGATGTTTACCTCTTGCCATGAAATTTTGTATAGGGGTGTGACTGGTGCAAACGCTCTCAAATATAGCAATGCTGTATGCATACTTATTGTCATGAGATGTTGTATTGTGGTATGACTGATACACAATCTCTTGCAAGTATAGAATTGCTGGATGTTTATCTGTTGTTATGAGATTGTGTATAGTGGTATGACTGATACACAATCTCTTGCAAGTATAGAATTGCTGGATGTTTATCTGTTGTTATGAGATTGTGTATAGTGGTATGACTGATACACAATCTCTTGCAAGTATAGAATTGCTGGATGTTTATCTGTTGTTATGAGATTTTGCATAGAGGAATGACTGATGCAAAAGGTCGTACAAGTATAGGATAGCTGGATGTAAACCTCTTTGTCATGAGTATGTCCTGATAATGTTTCAAAAGCTCTTGAAAAGATAAGATTGCTGAGTGTGTATCTCTGGTCATGAGATGTTGCATTGAGTTATGACTGATTCATTCACAATGATTCTTGAATTTATGAAATTTCTGGATGCATGTATTCTGTCGTGAGAGATTGTATAGAGTTATTATTGATGCAATCACAGTGGTTATTGCTTTTGGGAATGTAGTACCTGTATGAATTTCTGGAACAGCAAACTTCATATGGGCTCATGACGGGAGGACTTGGCATGTGTTTGTTGAAGGCCTATGCTGGTTGGGGAGCTAAAGGGTATTGATCGATTGAAACTTCATATTGTAGCTTATGAATGTCTCTGAAGGTGGGAGGCTCTCTGGGGTTGCAACAAAGCCCAATTCTGTCCGTTGTCTGGCTGCTCTTGCCAATTATTGTCTCTCGGAGATATAACCCCCTTTGCAGGGTAGGGAGCCATCAGACCTATGGACATTACACACATGCCATAGTGGGCCTGGTGTAACATGCCGCTGAGTCTAGGATGCTCTCTGGGGTTGCAAGAAAGCCCAAACCTCCCCCCCCACTTTTTTTATTGGTTCAAGGGTATAAGAGTGAATAACTCGCACCCTGAGGGGATCAAGCAAGCAAGAGATAAAAGAAAGAAAAGATCTTCTGCTGTCTTAACTGTGTCATAAGAGATGACTGATGAGATAGCACACGGGACTGGCAGCCTCATCAATGCAGAACAAATTATTACAGAAATGACCATTGCAAGAGCATATGAGTGCTTTAGTGCAGGCTTCGTGAGAACCAGATACAATGTTGGTTCTGAGTGCTTTAGTGCAGGCTTCGTGAGAACCAGATACAATGTTGGTTCTGAGTGCTTTAGTACAGGCTTCATGAGAACCAGATACAATGTTGGTTCTGAGTGCTTTAGTACAGGCTTCGTGAGAACCAGATACAATGTTGGTTCTGAGTGCTTTAGTACAGGCTTCGTGAGAACCAGATACAATGTTGGTTCTGAGTGCTTTAGTACAGGCTTCATGAGAACCAGATAGTGTTGGTTCTGAGTGCTTTAGTATAGGCTTCGTGAGAACCAGATACAATGTTGGTTCTGAGTGCTTTAGTGCAGATTTCGTGAGAACCAGATACAATGTTGGTTCTGAGTGCTTTAGTACAGGCTTCATGAGAACCAGATAGTGTTGGTTCTGAGTGCTTTAGTACAGGCTTCGTGAGAACCAGATACAATGTTGGTTCTGAGTGCTTTAGTACAGGCTTTGTGAGAACCAGATACAATGTTGGTTCTGAGTGCTTTAGTACAGGCTTCATAAGAACCAGATAGTGTTGGTTCTGAGTGCTTTAGTACAGGCTTCGTGAGAACCAGATACAATGTTGGTTCTGAGTGCTTTAGTGCAGACTTCGTGAGAACCAGATACAATATTGGTTCTGAGTGCTTTAGTACAGGCTTCGTGAGAACCAGATACAATGTTGGTTCTGAGTGCTTTAGTGCAGACTTCGTGAGAACCAGATACAATGTTGGTTCTGAGTGCTTTAGTGCAGGCTTCATGAGAACCAGATACAATGTTGGTTCTGAGTGCTTTAGTACAGGCTTCGTGAGAACCAGATACAATGTTGGTTCTGAGTGCTTTAGTACAGGCTTCGTGAGAACCAGATACAATGTTGGTTCTGAGTGCTTTAGTGCAGGCTTCATGAGAACCAGATACAATGTTGGTTCTGAGTGCAGATACAATGTTGGTTCTGAGTGCTTTAATGCAGGCTTCGTGAGAACCAGATACAATGTTGTTTCTGAGTGCTTTAGTGCAGGCTTCATGAGAACCAGATACAATGTTGGTTCTGAGTGCTTTAGTGCAGGCTTCGTGAGAACCAGATACAATGTTGGTTCTGAGTGCTTTAGTGCAGGCTTTGTGAGAACCAGATACAATGTTGGTTCTGAGTGCTTTAGCGCAGGCTTCGTGAGAACCAGATACCATGTTGGTTCTGAGTGCTTTAGTGCAGGCTTCGTGAGAACCAGATACAATGTTGGTTCTGAGTGCAGATACAATGTTGGTTCTGAGTGCTTTAGTGCAGGCTTCGTGAGAACCAGATACAATGTTGGTTCTGAGTGCTTTAGTGCAGGCTTCGTGAGAACCAGATACAATGTTGGTTCTGAGTGCTTTAGCGCAGGCTTCGTGAGAACCAGATACAATGTTGGTTCTGAGTGCTTTAGTGCAGGCTTCATGAGAACCAGATACAATGTTGGTTCTGAGTGCTTTAGTGCAGGCTTCGTGAGAACCAGATACAATGTTGGTTCTGAGTGCTTTAGTGCAGGCTTCATGAGAACCAGATACAATGTTGGTTCTGAGTGCTTTACTTGTTGGTTCTGAGTGCTTTAGTGCAGGCTTCGTGAGAACCAGATACAATGTTGGTTCTGAGTGCTTTAGTGCAGGCTTCGTGAGAACCAGATACAATGTTGGTTCTGAGTGCAGATACAATGTTGGTTCTGAGTGCTTTAGTGCAGGCTTCGTGAGAACCAGATACAATGTTGGTTCTGAGTGCTTTAGTGCAGGCTTCGTGAGAACCAGATACAATGTTGGTTCTGAGTGCTTTAATGCAGGCTTCATGAGAACCAGATACAATGTTGGTTCTGAGTGCTTTAGTGCAGGCTTCATGAGAACCAGATACAATGTTGGTTCTGAGTGCTTTAGTGCAGGCTTCATGAGAACCAGATACAATGTTGGTTCTGAGTGCAGATACAATGTTGGTTCTGAGTGCTTTAGTGCAGGCTTCATGAGAACCAGATACAATGTTGGTTCTGAGTGCTTTAGTGCAGGCTTCATGAGAACCAGATACAATGTTGGTTCTGAGTGCTTTAGTGCAGGCTTCGTGAGAACCAGATACAATGTTGGTTCTGAGTGCAGATACAATGTTGTTCTGCTTTAGTGCAGGCTTCGTGAGAACCAGATACAATGTTGGTTCTGAGTGCATTAGCGCAGGCTTCGTGAGAACCAGATACAATGTTGGTTCTGAGTGCTTTAGCGCAGGCTTCATGAGAACCAGATACAATGTTGGTTCTGAGTGCTTTAGTGCAGGCTTCGTGAGAACCAGATACAATGTTGGTTCTGAGTGCTTTAGTGCAGGCTTCGTGAGAACCAGATACAATGTTGGTTCTGAGTGCTTTAGTGCAGGCTTCGTGAGAACCAGATACAATGTTGGTTCTGAGTGCAGATACAATGTTGGTTCTGAGTGCTTTAGTGCAGGCTTCATGAGAACCAGATACAATGTTGGTTCTGAGTGCTTTAGTGCAGGCTTCGTGAGAACCAGATACAATGTTGGTTCTGAGTGCTTTAGTGCAGGCTTCGTGAGAACCAGATACAATGTTGGTTCTGAGTGCTTTAGTGCAGGCTTCATGAGAACCAGATACAATGTTGGTTCTGAGTGCTTTAGTGCAGGCTTTGTGAGAACCAGATACAATGTTGGTTCTGAGTGCTTTAGTGCAGGCTTCGTGAGAACCAGATACAATGTTGGTTCTGAGTGCTTTAGTGCAGGCTTCGTGAGAACCAGATACAATGTTGGTTCTGAGTGCTTTAGTGCAGGCTTCATGAGAACCAGATACAATGTTGGTTCTGAGTGCTTTAGTGCAGGCTTCGTGACAACCAGATACAGTGTTGGTTCTGAGTGCTTTAGTGCAGGCTTCGTGAGAACCAGATACAATTTGGTTCTGATTTTTTAGATACAATGGTGGTTCTGAGTGCTTTAGTGCAGGCTTCGTGAGAACCAGATACAATGTTGGTTCTGAGTGCTTTATCAGGACAGTGCTTCGTGAGAACCAGATACAATTTTGTTCTGAGTGCTTTAGCACAGGCTTCATGAGAACCAGATACGGTTATTTTTTCTTTTGTAGTGCTTTAGTTCAACAGGTTTCGTGACAAGAAATTCCAAAATGTTGCTATTTTCTAAGAGTATGCTTTAGTGCAATTTTCGTGAGAACCAGATACAATTTGGTTCTGATGCTTGTATGATATCAATGTTGGTTCTGAGTGCTTTCAGTGCAGCTTTGGAGAACCTGACTACAATGTTATTTGTTTTGATATGTTTAGAACCAATTTTTTTAATAGAGTGTTTTATACAACTTTTGCATTTCTGAGTGCTTTAGTGCAGAGCTTCATGAGAACCAGATTACAATGTTGGTTCTGACAGTATGTCTTTAGTGTTTTGCTTCGTGAGAACCAGATACAATGTTGGTTCTGAGTGCTTTAGTGCAGGCTTCGTGAGAACCAGAATACAATGTGTTTGGTTCTTGACACTGCTTTAAGTGCAGGGTTCCTCATGATGAACCAGATACACAGTTCCAAGCTTCTGAGCCTCAGATACAATTTTTTTCTGATTGTATTTTTAGTGCAGGCTTTATTTGAACCAGATTTTTGTTGGTTTTTCTGAGTGATTTTATAGTGAGTGTCTTCGTGAGAACCAGATGGTCCCATGTTGGTTCCAGTGCTTTAGTGCAGGCTTCGTGAGAACCAAGCTCTACAATGTTCAAACTTCCCTAAGCTTTAGTGCAGGCTTTGTTGAGAACCAGATACAATGTTGGTTCTTTGCTTTAGTGCAAGCTTTTTCCTGAGAACCAGATACAATGTGTTGGTATCCATGTGCTTGTTGCAGGCTTTGTGAGAACCAGATTTGTAGATTGTATTGAGTGCTTTAGTATTTCCTTCGTGATATCTGGCCAGCTACACAGTTTTTGGTTTCTGAGTGCTTTACTGATGATAGGGAATCTGTGAGAACCAGATACAGTTTTTTGGTTCTGAGTGCTTTAGTGCAGCTATTTTAAAGTTGGTAGATTGCCAGATACATTTTGCTGTAAAGATGGTATTACCTGTTACTTTGCAGGCTTTTATGAGAACCAGATACAATGTTGGTTCTGAGTGCTTTAGTGCAGGCTTTGTGAGAACCAGATACAATGTTGTTCTGAGTGCTTTAGTGCAGGCTTCGTGAGAACCAGATACAATGTTGGTTCTATGTGCTTTAGTTGCAGGCTTTTCGTGAGATTAACCAGATACAATTTATTTGATCTGAGTGTTTTAGGAGCAGCTTCGTGAGAACCAGATACAATGTGGGTTCTTTGCTTTATGCAGGCTTTACTGAGAACCAGATTACAATAGGTTGGTTCTGAGTGCTTTCATCCATTGGCTTCCACCCTGAACCAGTAATCAATTATGGTTCTGAGTGCTTTAGTGGCCAGGCTTCGTTAACCTATCACAAGGTTGGTTCTGAGTGCTTTAGTGCAGGCTTTCGTGAGTTGGATACAATGTTGGTTCTGAGTGCTCTTAGTGCAGTTCGTGAACCAGATACAATGTTGGTTCTGAGTGCTTTAGGCAGGCTTCGTGAGAACCAGATACAATGTTGGTTCTGAGTGCTTTAGTGCAGGCTTCGTGAGAACTATTATACAATGGGTTTTGGATTGTGTCTAGTTTTTTCTTATTGCTTGCTTCTGATGCATATACAACACTGGCATAGTTCAAGTTTGCCCCTAGATACAATAGTTGGTTCTGATGTGCTTTAGTGCAGGCTTCCCAACCAGATACAATTTCATGGTATCTGCAGTGCTTTAGTGCAGGCTTCGTGAGAACCAGATACAATGTAGGTTCTGATGTGCTTTAGTTCCAGGTTCGTGAGTCTAAACCAGACCCACAATGTTGGTTCTGATTTTAGTGCAGGCTTCGTGAGAACCAGATACAATGTTTGTTCTGAGTGCTTTAGTGCAAGGCTTCGTGAGAACCAATACAATGTTGGTTCTGAGTGTAACTACAGTTTGAGAAACAGATACAACTAGTGCAAAACAATAAAGGTTCTGAGTGCTTTACCACTGGCTTGTAGAACCAATACAATTAAAATTCTGAGTGCTTTAGTGCAGGCTTCGTGAGAACCAGATACAATGTTGGTTCTGAGTGCAAATACAATTCTTGGTTCTGAGTGCTTTAGTGCAGTTCGTGAAACCAGAAATACAATGTTGGTTCTGAGTGCTTTAGTGCAGGCTTCGTGAGAACCAGATACAATGCTAATTATTTCTGAGTGCTTTAGTGCAGGCTTTAGCAGGAGAAAACCAATACAATGTTGGTTTCTGAGTGCTTTAGTGCAATCCTTCAAGAAGGTACCAGATACAATGTCTGGTTCTGAGTGCATCCCTCTACATACAATGTCTGGTTTCTGAGTGCTTTAGTGCAGTGCTTCATGAGACCAGATACAGTGTTGGTTCTGAGTGTGCTTTAGTGCAGGCTTCATGAGAACCAGATACAGTGTTGGTTCTGAGTGCTTTAGTGCAGGCTTCGTGAGAACCAGATACAGTGTTGGTTCTGAGTGCTTTAGTGCAGGCTTCGTGAGAACCAGATACAGTGTTGGTTCTGAGTGCTTTAGTGCAGGCTTCGTGAGAACCAGATACAGTGTTGGTTCTGAGTGCTTTGTACAGGCTTCGTGAGAAACAGCTACAATGTTGGTTCTGGAAAAGTGCTTTAGTGCAGGCTTCGTGAGAACCAGATACAATGTTGGTTCTGAGTGCTTTAGTGCAGGCTTCGTGAGAACCAGATACAATGTTGGTTCTGAGTGCTTTAGTGCAGGCTTCGTGAGAACCAGATACAATGTTGGTTCTGAGTGCTTTAGTGCAGGCTTCGTGAGAACAAATAAACAATGTTGGTTCTGAGTGCTTTAGTTGCAGGCTTCGTGAGAACCAGATACAATGTTGGTTCTGAGTGCTTTAGTGCAGGCTTCGTGAGAACCAGATACAATGTTGGTTCTGAGTGCTTTAGTGCAGGCTTCGTGAGAACCAGATACAATGTTGGTTCTGAGTGCTTTAGTGCAGGCTTCGTGAGAACCAGATACAATGTTGGTTCTGAGTGCTTTAGTGCAGGCTTCGTGAGAACCAGATACAATGTTGGTTCCATCACTCCATAGGGGGCAAAATAGGAAATTATGAAATTGGAACTTCATAAATATTTCATAGTTCTTGAAAAACACGAATTTGGCTAATCCAAGGGTGTGTAGTAAATATCATAATCATCAGCTGCCATCTCCACATCATCTGTAATAAATCTCCAATGTCTTCTGTCTTGTCTTGATGGTGCACTCTGACAGACTCTTTCCTGTCCATCTCTTGATGTTATCTTACCACTTACAGCGCTGTCTTTCTCTTGCACGTTTGCCTTAAACTCTTTTTTTTTCCCCATTTCTTTTCTCTGAGATAGGAAACTCTTTACAGAGCGATACAACAGGAGGTCAATCTGATCATCAGAAGTAGTCCCCCCATCCAACAAGTGTTTCGGCCCAGTATACTCCTTTACACTCTAAGGGGGGGCGGGCCCACTTGGGTCATGACTCCCAAGCGTCTCAGCCTCCTGTTGTCTTGTATCAAAAATGAACCCATTTCACTTATGGTAGCAACTTTGAAATCCACACTTCCGCCAGCCATGGAGGCAATTGTGAAAGTAACAAAGAGAAGACAAATTATTCCGTTCGTTCTGTCGCACATCACAACTAAGGGCACACACTGAGACACCTGCGCGAAGCCGACAAGCTAGCCAGTGCACGCTAGCAACTGAAATTCTGTGCCTAACACCTCTTATAATATACGCAGCCTGTTGCCCCTCAGTCACAGCCCTTTCACTAGTACACTAAAAAACTCAACGTATTGTGGACTTAGAAAAATTCCTGGTGTTTTCTGTACTGCAGCGTTTACTGTCACGATTTCCATTGCCCATTGCAGTTGTTCCACTGCCAGCCTGATGCCTTTTCGGCAGTTTCACTAAGCCTCTTCATTGCCCTTGTTCTCGACTGTCCCCTCAGCCCCAACAGTTTCAATAAATCATACACTGATGCAGCCACAAGCCCTCTTGCGCCCACCTCAACAGCCATGACCCTTGCAGTGAACCCATCGTGTCTCAGATTCGCGGCCAGATCATTATACTTGGCCGCTTTGAACGAAAGTTGCTCATCCAATCTGGATTCAAATGGCACAGTCAATTCAATCATAACCTGAAGCGCTGCTGAAGAATGAAGCACTATATCCTCCTATCCTAGCCGTTCACTTTCTTTCGATTTTCCTGCGATTTTCTTACTCCTCTAAGACGATATGACTTTTTTTTTTTTTTTTTCCCTCGTCACATCTGGCCGTCTATTTTTCTGATACTCTCTGGATATGCCCCTCGTCCAGGTAGGTCTACCACCATCTCCCGATCGTTTGCACAGTCAAGAAGAGATGGTAAACTGCTACCAGGTTTACTTGGTTTGGGGTGTGCTGACTTTCCTGCCCTCAGAAAGTATGTATTTGCGGTGCTCGGCCTGGGTTTGCTATTCGCCTTCATCCTTGCCAGGTCTATTGTCGCAGCAAGCTCATTTAGCACTTTGTTATGGCGCCAAGTGTATCGCCCTTGCCCTAATGACACCTTACACGCTGAGAGCATGTGTTCAAGTGTCTGCCTCCCCTGGCACAGGGGGCACTGCTCATCATCCGACTTTCCCCATTTCACAAGGTTTGTGGCCGACGGCAGCAGGTCATACATTGATCTAACAACGAAGCTGAGCCTAAGAGGTGCCATATGCCATATATCATTCCATGTCAAGGACATGATATTATATACAATTGTAAATTAGCAGAAGTCAACAACATAATGGATAAATAGTACTGAAGACAGAAAGTTCTGGAGAGACATGATAGCATATGCCACCAGGCAAGGCTCTTGAAGAAAAGATATAATTTCTTTCTTGAGCAGAAAAGTCATGACATTGCCCAACAGCCATTTGCTCGGCAGCATAAAGACCTGTTGTTATTTTTTAAGTGTTTTTTCCTGCATTTCTGGTACAGTAGTGGGCCCGCCCCCCCCTTAGAGTGTAAAGGAGAATAAGGGGCTGAAACACTTGTTCAACGGGGGAGGGGTGGGGGAACGCACCTTCTGATGATCAGATTGTCTCCTGTTGTATCGCTGTTTTTGTTTTTGTGTTTCATGTGTTATTTGTTTTTGTGTTTCACGTGTTATTTGTTTTTGTGTTTCATGTTTTCTGTGTTTTTGTTTTTCATGTGTTATTTGTTTTTGTGTTTCACATTTTATTTGATTTTGTGTTTCATGTTTTATTAGTGTTTGTGTTTTATGTTTTATTTGTTTTTGTGTTTTATGTTTTATTTGTTTATGTGTTTCATGTTTTTTTTGTTGTTACTTTAAACAAATGTTTTCTGTGTCTTTGTGTTAAAGTTTTCTTAGTTTTTGTGTTTAATGTTTTCTGTGTTCTTGGGTTCATGTTTTCTGTGTTTTTGAGTTCATATCGTCTTTGTTTTTGTGTTTCGTGTTCTCTTTGTTATTTGTGTCTCATGTTTTTTTATTTTTTTTGCATTTCATGTTTTCTCTGTGTTTGAATTTAAATTTTTCGTTGTTTTTTAATATTTTTTTTTATGTTTTATGTTTTCTTTGTTTTTAGTGATTCATGTGTTCTTTATTTCTCTGTGTTATGGTTTCTTTTAGGTTTTCTGAATTCTTGGTCATCAAGCATGAGCATGAGACTCGTTTATTTTTGATTGATTGTGTTTTCAGACAGATGATAGACAGACAGACAGAATGTCCATCATAGAGAACTTGTCATTTGTGGACCATCAGACAAACATGGTTCGCTTGGCTAAGCAGATGGCCAGGACAGCACAGGAAATGGTAACTCTTTTTTGAATCTGTTTGCCTATTATTTATTCTCATTGTTTTATTTTTATATAGGCTGATGCGTATTTTTATTATTTCAGCATCTACTGTTGAATGCCTCAAAGACATAGGTAGTGATGGAAAAGACATAAGAATACTCAGTAACCTTTATTGGAAGCAAACTGTTACAGTAAGATCTGGAAGGAATTATTCACCAAACATAGACATAAAAAGATGTGTCAGACAAGGTTGTGTGCTGTCCCCCTGCCTATTTAATCTATACACAGAAACAATTTTCAAACAAATACAGGAAATGCCAGAGCCGAACATCAGTGGAAGGTTGATAAACAACCTTAGATATGCAGATGATACCGTGTTGTTAGCTGAAAGCGAACAGGAGTTACAAGAACTAGTGAAGCAAGTAAACAGCAGAAGTCACAAATTTGAATTGGACATGAACATCGAGAAAACAAAAATTATGATAATTAGCAAAACAGACGATAAGCCAACATTAAAGATAAGCATAAATGGGAAAATCCTGGAACAAGTCAAGAGCTTCTCATGTCTTGGTCATATAATAACAGAAGATGGCAGATGTGAAACAGAAATCAAAGCTACATTCAAGAACATGAGACAAATACTGACATCTCAACAATTAACTCACAAATTAAACTGAGAATCATAAGTATCCCGTTACACGCCCATTGAGGCATATTGGGAATATGGTGTTAGGCCCATATTTTCTCGACCATCGGCATACTAGGGATAATGTGGTCAGCATCACGCTGGCCGCCTTAACCTTCCCAGAGTTACTCTGGTACCCAATTGGGGCTGGGTCGACCCAGGAGCCGTTTGCGGTCTAAAAAAATCACACCTCAACTGGGGATCGAACCATGGATCACTAGGAAGCCAGTGCACCAACCACTATGCAACCGCGCTCCCTGAATCATAAAGTGTTATATATATTATTCACTACTGTATGATGTAGAAACATGCACAATGAAGTAGAAGGTGCTAGATGAAGGAAATGAGTGCAGGAAAGATGCATAGACAGTAAAGATGGACCAGATGAGAGATGAAGAAGTAGAGAGGTGGGTCTCTACAGTGAAGCTTTACAATAAGGATTAACATTTAACACAAAAATGAAGGAGCAGTTTAACACATACAGGTCTTGTGGAAAAAAAAGAGCAAAATATATGTGCCAGCAAGACCTTCTTCAGGTCAATGTAAAAACGAGAACATAAATAGAATGTGTAATGAACATAGTTCTTGTGATTATAAGGGAAAAAAGGAGCCAGTATTACATGCCAGCAAGACTTTTGTCACGTCTGTCTAAATATGAGAACCTAAGGGGCAGTATAACAGACACAGTGTTTTGTAATTATAAGGAAAGAAGGAGCCAGTATATGTGTCAACAAGACCTTCAGGATAAAAAGGAGAACATAGGGAAAAAAATTGGTGAGGACTCAGTTCTTATAATTATAAAGGGAAAAAAAAGAGCCAATATATGTGCTTACACACAGCAGGAAAAACAAATAGTTTGGTTTGGTTTTAAGGACTATCTCCATTGCACACGGACAACTCTATCAGTACTTCAATCTCCTCCCTTAGATCACACAAAGAGGATCTCAGCACAGTGCACGAACTCCATAGCACCGTCGAGAATCCTAATGTGTGTATATAGGAATCACACATTCTATAAATATTTTTGTGGTGGGTAGGTTTCTAATTTTTTAATTTTGCCTGATAGGCCTACTCTTTACGATTTCCAACTGCCGTGAGAATTTTAACGTGCACAACTTACACAGCACGGGACCTCTTATTTTTTCGCCCTTATCCAAGAAGTCTAGGCATCTGATCTCACTACCCAGGAGACCAGGGGGTAGTGTATGACATCTTTAGGACCACTAGTTCTGAAAAAAAAATTCCATAAATTATATTCCCTCAACTGGGAATCAAACCTGATACCTCTAGAATTTGAGGCAGACGCCATACCTCTTAGCCACTCCGACCCCAAAAAAATAATAATAGCAAACATAATTTATATATATGTACATGCAAAATATATGTGCCTACAAGACCTTTCAATATAAAAAATGAGAACATAAGTAAAATTTAGTAAATTTGTAATGGATACAGTTCTTGTAATCTTTTAAAAAAATGTAATATATGTGCCAACAGAACCTTCGTCACAGCAGAAAACAATATGAAAACAACATAATTGGATAAAACAAAAGTGAATAACAAACATAATTTCTGTTATAAAGTTTAGCATTAATAGATAAATTAATCATAAATAGCTATTGCATTTTTGTCTCCCTTTTGAAACAAAAGTCAGTCTTCAAGTCTGAAGTTAGCATTAATAGACACACCAAAGAAAGGTAGAGATGAACCAGGAAGAACGAATGCGTATAGTATATGCTGAAACGAATTGTGTCGCCTTTAACATTCAAAAGGCAATACCTACACATGAAGACTTGTATTTCTGATTTTGTAGATTGGCAAGGCCACAACCAATGTGGGACAGCTTGGTGTCATGGCTAATCAGCTGACAAGAGACTATGCTGCCTTGGCTAATGCTTCCATCGGAGCAGCTTCAGCAGCCAATAGCACCGAGGTAAGTGGTGGTGGGGGCAGTGTCATTGACTTTCTTGTGTTATCCTAAAGTGACATCATCATTCCCTTATGCTTCTTACAGAGCATGGGGCCATCAATCTGAGTTGGTTCTCATGCAGGAATTCTGCACACTGCAGTTATCTGCTCTTGCAGCAGTGGTTGTTGTAGCAGTTTGTGTTACATGATGATGTTGCCAGCCTCATGCACAATCCAGCCTCATGCACAATCCAGCCTCATGCACAACCCAGCCTCATGCACAACCCAGCCTCATGCACAACCCAGCCTCATGCACAACCTCATATTAGTTACCTTTGTATGACATGCCTGAAGGTGGCGTCGTCCAGTTTTTTTCTGTTGTCTTTTAAGTGACTTGTATTTGTTTTAAGTCCAGAATATGGTTGAAGTGTCTTACTTTCAGGCTGCGGTGTGAGACACCATACCTCTTGTGTCCACACAACACCGTTGTCTGGCATCATCACCATTGTCATTCAGCTCCCCACGGAGCATAGGCCTTCAACAAACACATACCAAGTTCTTCTGTCCTGTGCCATCCACTCAAAGTCTTTCCATGTCCTCCTCACCCTGTCATTTCTGTTTCCAGTGACTTTTTCCATGTGTTTTTTTTGGTCTCCCTCTATCTTTCTTACTTTGGGGATTTAAGAGTAAGAACTGCTATGTAATGCTGTCAGCTGGCTTCTTCAGTGTGTCCTTTCCACTGCCAGCTTCTTCTTATCATTTCTTGTTCCACCGGTGTGGTTCTATTTCACTTCTAAAAAATGAATAGCATGTCCGTTCTTAGATTGGTGAATGCTGAACAGTGTTACCTCATCCTTATTTTGATAGAAAGACGGATAGCATATCCATTCTAAGATTGGTTGATGCTACCATATCCTTGGTATTTCGTGGAAGGACAGTGTGACAAATCTCAAAGTGCTGTCATGCTGTGCCAAAGTTTGCACTTCATGTATTCTGGCAGTGGTAGTTCCTGTAGATTTGTTTTATCCAAAGCTGCAGTTCTCCCTAACAACACCACACTAATCATCTTATCTGACAAGCCTAATGATACAGTGGTACTATTCTTTCTGTTTACTCAGAGATGCCCTGTGACAAGTCTAATGATACAGTGCTCCTATTATTTTTGTTGACTCAGAGATGCCCTGTGACAAGTCTAATGATACAGTGCTCCTATTATTTCTGTTGACTCAGAGATGCCCTGTGACAAGTCTAATGATACAGTGCTCCTATTATTTCTGTTGACTCAGAGATGCCCTGTGACAAGTCTAATGATACAGTGCTCCTATTATTTCTGTTGACTCAGAGATGCCCTGTGACAAGTCTAATGATACAGTGCTCCTATTATTTCTGTCTACTCAGAGATGCCTTGTGACAAGTCTAATGATACAGTGGTCCTATTATTTCTGTCTACTCAGAGATGCCCTGTGACAAGTCTAATGATGCAGTGGTCCTATTATTTCTGTCTACTCAGAGATGCCCTGTGACAAGTCTAATGATACAGTGCTCCTATTATTTCTGTCTACTCAGAGATGCCTTGTGACAAGTCTAATGATGCAGTGGTCCTATTATTTCTGTCTACTCAGAGATGCCCTGTGACAAGTCTAATGATACAGTGGTCCTATTATTTCTGTCTACTCAGAGATGCCCTGTGACAAGTCTAATGATGCAGTGGTCCTATTATTTCTGTCTACTCAGAGATGCCCTGTGACAAGTCTAATGATACAGTGCTCCTATTATTTCTGTCTACTCAGAGATGCCCTGTGACAAGTCTAATGATGCAGTGGTACTATTCTTTCTGTCTACTCAGAGATGCCCTGTGACAAGTCTAATGATGCAGTGGTCCTATTATTTCTGTCTACTCAGAGATGCCCTGTGACAAGTCGAATGATACAGTGGTCCTACTCTTTTTTTTAGAGAGATGCCCTGTGACAAGTCTAATGATACAGTGGTCCTATTATTTCTGTCTACTCAGAGATGCCCTGTGACAAGTCTAATGATGCAGTGGTCCTATTATTTCTGTCTACTCAGAGATGCCCTGTGACAAGTCTAATGATGCAGTGGTCCTATTATTTCTGTCTACTCAGAGATGCCCTGTGACAAGTTGAATGATGCACTGGTCCTATTATTTCTGTCTACTCAGAGATGCCCTGTGACAAGTCTAATGATGCAGTGATCCTATTATTTCTGTCTACTCAGAGATGCCCTGTGACAAGTCTAATGATGCAGTGGTCCTATTATTTCTGTCTACTCAGAGATGCCCTGTGACAAGTCTAATGATGCAGTGCTCCTATTATTTCTGTCTACTCAGAGATGCCCTGTGACAAGTCTAATGATGCAGTGGTCCTATTATTTCTGTCTACTCAGAGATGCCCTGTGACAAGTCTAATGATACAGTGCTCTTATTATTTCTGTCTACTCAGAGATGCCCTGTGACAAGTCTAATGATGCAGTGGTCCTATTATTTCTGTCTACTCAGAGATGCCCTGTGACAAGTCGAATGATGCAGTGGTCCTATTATTTCTGTCTACTCAGAGATGCCCTGTGACAAGTCAAATGATGCAGTGGTCCTATTATTTCTGTCTACTCAGAGATGCCCTGTGACAAGTCTAATGATGCAGTGGTCCTATTATTTCTGTCTACTCAGAGATGCCCTGTGACAAGTCTAATGATACAGTGGTCCTATTATTTCTGTCTACTCAGAGATGCCCTGTGACAAGTCTAATGATGCAGTGGTCCTATTATTTCTGTCTACTCAGAGATGCCCTGTGACAAGTCTAATGATACAGTGCTCCTATTATTTCTGTTGATTCGGAGATGCCCTGTGACAAGTCTAATGATACAGTGCTTCTATTATTTCTTTTGACTCAGAGATGCCCTGTGACAATTCTGGTTTCATCATCACTTTCTTGTTAGCTGCCTATAGAGGAGCCTCCACAGCATGTATACACTGCTTAGGCTGGCTTGGCCATGTCAGCTGCTTGGAATATGGTCGCATCCCCAAAGATATTTTATACAGACAACTGGTAGATTGGCAAAAGTACAGCCTGGTGACTGCAGCTTATGTTCAAAGATATGTGTGAGAGAGAGACAGGAAGGCACTGGACATAAATCCAGCACCCTGGGAGGATGGAAGCTACTGATCACACCAAGTTTAGATGCTTCCTACTGTGCCACCTCAGATTGGGTGACCAGAAGCTCTTACAACAAGCAGAAGAGAAGTGAACGTGCCGAAAGGCAAAATAGAAGCAGCCGAGGGCTATCACCTCAAAGCTGCACCATCTCCATAGTCAGTTATGACTGAAGGAGGCTACAGCTATGAAACTGAAATATATGATCTCTTCCTAGATAGGTAGTAATGAATCGTATATTCCTTCTTAGATTGGTAACAGAATCCGGGCCACAGTTCAAGACCTGGGAAAGTCCAGTGTGGAGCTTGTCCAAGATGCTGGCAACCTTCAGGCTAATCCTAATGACCAGTACGCATGTAAGGACCTCAGTGACCATGCCAAGAGTGTGCAAGAGAAGGTAAGGGGCTCTGGTGTTGTGGCTGTAGCTCTGTTAGTAATTTGCTACAATTTTATTGTCGTAGTTAGTTGCTTATCCTTTACAGGACGTAGCAATCAACCCCAGCTTTTATTGGCTGTTTGTGATTTTTCTAGGCAATTTTTTTCATTCAGTAGTTTGCCATTGCTTTCTGAACGGTACGGCGCTTATACCATTGTTAAAAATCCACACAAAGCGATCTGCTACCAAATCGCCTGCAGCAGGTTTCGAACCTGGTATATCTGGTTTATGAAACTGCGTTCATATCCATTAGGCCACAGACGCCGACATTGTAGTAGTAGTAGTGGTTATAGCACTTTTGTTGTTGTGATAATTACCACTGGTTTATTTTAGTTGTTGTAACGTTTTATTGTAATAGTAATTGTAACACTTTTTGTTGCAGTTGTAGTAATTGTTGCACTTTTGCTGTAGTGATAATTTGGGTTGCTGCTACATTTTAATAGTAATCGTAGCACTTTAACTGTATTTGTATTTAATGTAGCACTTTGGGGTTATCCACAGTTTTTGTCGTTTTTAACTTAGACCATCACATTTCCTCACAGAAACCCTCAGATCCCCTTTTATGTGATATCACAAAGCTCTTAAAGCTACCGTTCCCCTTCCCCCCCCCCCATTTTTTTTGTAACACAGAAAAGAGAGAATGTAATGCAATGTACGATTAGTTAACTAGTCCAGACCAAATAACCTTTTAAGTCAAATTATGTTTCAGTTATCAGACGTTTACAAAGATCGTCTCTTTCAAGTGCCGTGTCCCAGCACAAGAGGAGGCCCAAACTTTGCCTTACCCAACTAAATGCATTTGCATCCCCCCCGCCCCCACACACACAAATTGTAAACATTCACACCAGTTGGCTCAACTAGCTAAATTCTTGTGTCTTTGATCTCATCGGACTGTTGTTGGGATGGTGATGACTTGTTACTGTTTTAATTTTTTTTAATTCTAATTTTAGTTCCAACATAATTTATGAAAAAAGTAAGCCTTGATCATTTATTTTTTGTGTCACATCACACTTATTTCAAACCACCCTCCCCCTATTGTCACACAATTTTGAACCCCTGTCATTCACTGAGTGACATCATATGTGGATGACCCCATTTGCTGTAGTGATAATTAGGGTTGCTGCTTTATGTTAGTAGTAATTGTAGCATTTTAGTGTATTAGTAATTGTAGCACTTTTGCAATTGTGATAATTACTGCTTCCTGTTTTTTAATAGTAACTGTCGAATTTTAGCATAGTAGTAATTGTAGCACTTTTGCTGTGGGGATAATTACAGCTTAATGTTGTAGTAGTAATTGTAGAATGTTAGCACTATTGCTGTAGTGATAATTGCTGCTCCCTTATTTTAATAGTAAATGTAGCGTTTTAGCATAGTAGTAATTTTAGCAGTTATTGTAGTTGTAATAAATATAACATTCCTTCACATGTTCTCGCCAGGGCTCGAATTAATCCAGTCCAAATCCCGGTCGACGACACCTCTTCAGATGTCCTCGCCCGGGCTTGAACCTGGATCACCCGATCGCCAGCGAAGTGTGGTAACCATTACACCAGCGCGGCTCCCCAATATACGAGGGTTGCTCAGAAAATAATGCCCCACATTTTTTTTCTTGGAAACTATTTATTCACAATGTATGAAATTCACGCACAGTATAATTGGATGTATCCTTTACACTTGCTTTTTTTTCCACATAATCTCCATCCACTTCTACGGCCTTATGCCAGCGTGAAACAAGGGCATGCATGCATTCCCTGTACCAGCTCGTTTTCTGTTCACGTAGCCATGTCCTCACTGCACGAATCATGCTCTCGTCATCATCAAACCTTGTCCCATGCAGTGCATCCTTTAGTGGCCCAAAAAGAAGAAAATCGGAGGGCGCCAGATCAGGACTATAGGGGGATGGGGGAACCCAGTCCAGCCAAACCCCCTCAGCATCAAAACGCTCCAACAATTCAGAACAGATGGTTTTCCTTTGACATCTGTGGTCGGTTGTGAGACTTCGAGGAACCCATCTTGCGCATACCTTCGAATATCCGAGAGCATCGATAATTGCCATTGCACTTCCATTGCTGACTAAAAGCTGTATGGCAGTTGTCGACTTGTAATGCGATGAGCCTCACGAATAATGGCATCAGCGCGCTGCATCATGTCTGGGCTGGTGGCTGTGGCAGAACGCCCAGACCGCGGCCGATCATACAGCTCCGTCTCTCCACTTCCTGAAGCCTTAACTCTCTGAACCCAGCGTCCAACGGTGCTCCTATCGACTGCACAACTTCCATACACAGCACACAAATGTTTGTGAATGTTCCCCACACTTTCTTTCTCCGCCACCAAGAATTAAATTACAGTTAGTTTGTAACGCATGTCGTACACAGACGCCATTTTCACAGACTACTACAGCGGCGCTATCTGTCGGACGACCGTGCAATTAAACACATGTACGCGGGAAACATCAGTGTTGCTATGTGTAAATTTTTGCTTTGCTATCTTTATTCTGGGATGAGAAAAAAAAATGTGGGGCATTACTTTCTGAGCAACCCTCGTAGTAGTAATTACAGCACTTTTCTTGTAGTATTAGTAGAAGCAGTAGTGGGAGCAGCAGCAGCAGTAATTTTAGCCCTTTTGCTGTAGTGATAATTAGGGCTGCTTTATTTGCTATTGTGACTTTGCACTTTTGTTGTTTGGTAATTGTAGCGTTTTTTATAGTTCTGGTAATTGTAGCACTTTTGTTGTTCTGGTAATTGTTGCACGTTTGTTGTCTTTATTGTAGTCCTATAACAGATACTGCCAAAGTGGAGTGAAGTGTTAGAGACTTTACTATACAGATCCAGCTTTATTAGGTGGGTGACCAGTTCCCTTCCTCACTGCCTTTGCCTTCCTTAACTTAAGAGCAGAGTCAAGTACCCATTTACAGCTGGGTAGACTTGAGTGTGAAGCTACCAGGTTTTGAACCCGGAACCTGGTAGCTTTGGCATGAGAAGCAGGCACTGTAATCACCCTGCCAGTCGGACATTCTGCCAAAGGATATTGATCAAAATGACGCATTTACCATATTTAGATATATCAAGAAACACTACAATTGAAAATTAGGAAGCAGTAGTATAAGTGGACTGAAAAAAAAAATAGAAAAAACCCAGCTTTTTTAAATTTATCATCAAGACAAGAGATAGAAAATGTTGAATTGAAGATTCATTACAGCTAATCTTTGATGTGAATATATAGTGGGTAGTTCATCTTAGCTTAGGCTAGGGTTTCTTAACCTGTGGTTCACAGACCCGTGGGGGTCTCTGAATAGACTCCAGGGGGGCCTAACCTGTGGTTCACAGACCCATGGGGCTCTCTGAATAGACTCCAGGGGGGCCTAACTTGTGGTTCACAGACCCATTGGGGCTCTCTGAATAGACTCCAGGGGGTCCTAACCTGTGGTTCACAGACCCATTGGGGCTCTGAATAGAATACCGTATTTCACAATTTTTCTTTGCCATAAAATGTTTTTAATTAAGCATCATTGTATATGTTTTCTAAGAAGGAATTCATAGCCTTTACCAGACAATCAAAGGGGTCCGTAGCCTTCACCAGACAATCAAAGGGGTCCGTAGCCTTCACCAGACAATCAAAGGGGTCCGTAGCCTTCACCAGACAATCAAAGGGGTCCGTAGCCTTCACCAGACAATCAAAGGGGTCCGTAGCCTTCACCAGACAATCAAAGGGGTCCGTAGCCTTCACCAGACAATCAAAGGGGTCTGTAGCCTTCACCAGACAATCAGAGGGGTCCGTAGCCTTCACCAGACAATCAGAGGGTCCGTAGCCTTCACCAGACAATCAGAGAGTCCGTAGCCTTCACCAGACAATCAGAGGGTCCGTAGCCTTCACCAGACAATCAGAGGGTCCGTAGCCTTCACCAGACAATCAGAGGGGTCTGTAGCCTTCACCAGACAATCAAAGGGGTCCGTAGCCTTCACCAGACAATCAAAGGGGTCCGTAGCCTTCACCAGACAATCAGAGGGGTCCGTAGCCTTCACCAGACAATCAGAGGGGTCCGTAGCCTTCACCAGACAATCAGAGGGGTCCGTAGCCTTCACCAGACAATCAGAGGGGTCCGTAGCCTTCACCAGACAATCAAAGGGGTCCGTAGCCTTCACCAGACAATCAAAGGGGTCCGTAGCCTTCACCAGACAATCAAAGGGGTCTGTAGCCTTCACCAGACAATCAGAGGGGTCTGTAGCCTTCATCAGCCAATCAAAGGGGTCCGTAGCCTTCACCAGACAATCAAAGGGGCCCGTAGCCTTTACCAGACAATCAGAGGGGTCCGTAGCCTTCACCAGACAATCAGAGGGGTCCGTAGCCTTTACCAGACAATCAAAGGGGTCAGTAGCCTTCACCAGACAATCAAAGGGGTCCGTAGCCTTCACCAGACAATCAAAGGGGTCCGTAGCCTTCACCAGACAATCAAAGGGGTTCATGCCACACTAAAAGTTAAGAAGCTCTAGTTTAGACTATTCCTTTTTATCGTCCATGCAAGAAATTGATGTGACCTCTTGGTGTTTCAGGTGTCGTATGTGTTGGCAGCATTACAGGCAGGGGCCAGGGGTACTCAGGCTTGCATTAATGCAGCCAGCACCATCAGCGGTATCATTGGAGACCTGGACACCAGCATCATGTTTGCCTCCGCAGGCACACTCAATGATGAAGGATCAGAGTCTTTTGCAGACCAGAGGTAGGTTAGGAGTTTGGGTGGAGTCAAGCTTACATCATGCTTCGTGTAGTTCTTGAGGTTCAGTGAGGAAACAAAGAAAGAATAGTATCACTGCTACATCAGGCATGTTGTAAGAAACGTCTATTTCAGGTTGTACGTGGGGCTGGAACTCTCGTCATGTCAAATATATTGCTACAGAGATGACTTGATGCAAGCTACCCCTCGGTGAAATCACTTGCAGTGTTGGTTCCATGCTTCTAAAAGGATAAAGAAGAAGAAAAACTCATCATGTAAAACAAATTGCCGTAGAATCCAGTGCTGCAAGAGCCCATGAATGAGTTAACCAGGCTTTGATTTTTGTCTGGTGTCTCCGTTATTGGTTTTGTGTAAAATGTGAGTTAACCAGGCTTTTGATTTTTGTCTGGTGTCTCCGTTATTGGTTTTGTGTAAAATGGGAGTTAACCAGGCTTTGATTTTTGTCTGGTGTCTCCGTTAATGGTTTTGTGTAAAATGTGAGTTAACCAGGCTTTGATTTTTGTCTGGTGTCTCCGTTATTGGTTTTGTGTAAAATGTGAGTTAACCAGGCTTTGATTTTTGTCTGGTGTCTCCGTTAATGGTTTTGTGTAAAATGTGAGTTAACCAGGCTTTGATTTTTGTCTGGTGTCTCCGTTATTGGTTTTGTGTTAAATGTGAGTTAACCAGGCTTTTGATTTTTGTCTGGTGTCTCCGTTATTGGTTTTGTGTAAAATGGGAGTTAACCAGGCTTTGATTTTTGTCTGGTGTCTCCGTTAATGGTTTTGTGTAAAATGTGAGTTAACCAGGCTTTGATTTTTGTCTGGTGTCTCCGTTAATGGTTTTGTGTAAAATGTGAGTTAACCAGGCTTTGATTTTTGTCTGGTGTCTCCGTTAATGGTTTTGTGTAAAATGTGAGTTAACCAGGCTTTTGATTTTTGTTTGGTGTCTCCGTTAATGGTTTTGTGTAAAATGTGAGTTAACCAGGTTTTGATTTTTGTCTGGTGTCTCTGTTAATGGTTTTGTGTAAAATGTGAGTTAACCAGGCTTTGATTTTTGTCTGGTGTCTCTGTTAATGGTTTTGTGTAAAATGTGAGTTAACCAGGCTTTGATTTTTGTCTGGTGTCTCCGTTAATGGTTTTGTGTAAAATGTGAGTTAACCAGGCTTTGATTTTTGTCTGGTGTCTCCGTTAATGGTTTTGTGTAAAACGTGAGTTAACCAGGCTTTGATTTTTGTCTGGTGTCTCCGTTAACTCATTCTAACCCAGGCATTGTTTTGGGTTTTTCGGTTTTACCCAGGACCCAATATGCAGACATTTTTTTTCTACAAGTGATGTTTTAAAAACAGGCAGTAGACACGTATATTAATTTAGTAGATATATGTATTATGCATCAAACTTTAGGAAATTGGCTGCAAAATGTTGTGAAATACTGTTGAGTTCTGATGTGATGTTATAATTATTTGTTATATCATGTGAAATGTAGAGACAATTAAAAATCAAAATAAAAAATGAATAAAAATTATGCACATACACGTAAATATTTTGGCTGTACTTAATCCCTTGGTAGTAAAACACCAGGAAGTGAAACATATATCCAGTTGACAACTAATTCAAGAAGTTTGATAAAAAACAAATGAAAATTATAATTTATGTAAATTTTTTTGCGAAGTCACATATTGCTGAACTGGAATCTCACTTACACATTCTTGTCCCATGCAAATTAATTAATGTATTACTTAAAAATATCACGTTTGTTCAACGTCCTTATCGGAATCGAAAATAGGTTATTATCGCTACCGATATCGCTAAAATTCATTTCCAAATTATGTATTGAGGTTGATTCGTTAATAGTTTATCATACATGCCACACCTCAGAGATGAAAAACCTGTACAAAAAATTTAAAAAACCTGTACAAAGACCCGCAAAACCTGTACAAAGACCCGCAAAACCTGTACAAAGACTGAAAAACGTAACAAAAGAGTTTATTCATGTAAAAGTATATTCAATTAGATGGTTCTGCACCATCATAGTGACATGCGGCCTTTGCCTTTTTAAGCATGTCTTCACTTGCTTTAAAACCTAAACAACAAGAGTTAGAATTTATTTTGCATTGTAGAAATGCTGTGACTGTATCATCATTTAGTCTATTTCTGCAGTCCGTGTGAATCTTTTTCATCATAGAGAAAGACCTCTCACAGTCAGCATTGCTGTGAGGCAATGTCAATAAGCGTTTCACTATGACTGCCAGACTGGGAAATCGTGTACGACCAGTGCTAGTTTTCAGGTTGATTATGTCAAGCCAGTACCTAGAAAAGCTTCTTTTTTTGTCCAGCGTCAAATCTTGAAATACATTCATCAGGCAGCAAACAATAATCTTCAAATTCATCCTTTAACACCTCTTGGTCTAAATGTGGTGCAAAAGTGTTGGCCAGCTTACAGATTGCTGTATATTGAACTGTGTCTTTAAAGGCTGGATCAAGAATTTTGATATCCTTAAGGACTTCATTCTCAAATGGAAATTTATCCAATATCTTTTTCACAACAGCAACATAAAAGTTCCTCACATCTCTGAAAAATGAATTTCTCACTTGAGAACTTATATCTAACTCTTCCAGTAATGTCCTGTTGGACAGACCAACAGCAAGTGTATGGTCATCATGCTGTAGATCACGTTCAGCATACTTTAACAATCTTATATCTTTCACCTCTTTTACATATTTCATCTCTACAAATTTGACAATAAATTTTCGTAGCAGACGATCCATTTCATCCATCATACCACCTATTTGGGACTCATCTGTCTGAAACAATTTGTTAAATTCAGTCAACAGAGGTAGCACAAATTGGAGAAAACGTAGAGTCATCTGGGTCAGTGGTGATTTTAGTAACTGATGAATGTTTTTGACACGGCATGGTTTTTTTCCATATCGTCGTGGCTCTCGAAGTATGAAGATAGAGCAGAATATTGATTTAAAATTCTGTCCACTACTTTCTGCAAAGAAAGCCAGCGAGTCTGGCAGTGCTTTAGTATGTCTAGTGCATCCACTCCTGTAAACAGTTGAAACTCTCTGTATGATTTTTTCCGTTTTGAGCTATGCTCAAAATGATAGAAGATATCTATCAAAAGGTCATCAACAGGAATAGTCAGCTGCTTTATACCCTCCTTGGCACAAAGATTTGCAAGGTGGCAAATACACCCTATACTAAACACATCAGGGTTCTTGCTCTTGATTCGCGTTAGTACAGAGTTTGATTTGCCAACCATTACATTGCAGTTGTCACTTGCAAAACCTATACAGTTAATCCATGGGATTTGTAAGTCGCTGAACACAGCATCAATATCACTGAAAATAGCTTCACTGGTTCCACCAGTACCGACCGGCATGCCCAGCAACCTGGTTCTAGGTCCTATGCCATCTTCAAATACCCTCACCATTATAGCTAAACGCTTGTCAGTTTTTCTATCATTTGACTCATCGATCATCAAGGAGAAAGGTGTCTTCCTGCATAATTTGATGACTGGCTCCGTTGCAGATGGAGCCAAGCAGTTTTTTAATAATGGCTGTTGTTTTGGTTCGCTTGCATTTGAAACGTTTGGCAATAGCACTGTCCGGAAACATCTCAGCTGATAAGTCTGAAAAATGGTCAGCTATAGAAGCAGCTATGTTGTGTTGAGCAATAAAATTTGCAAATAAAACTTCAGCCCTCGTTATTTTATCATCTTCTTGTTGAGGCTGAGTAAAGAAGGCCTTGATAGAACTTCCGTTCTTCAGCTGATAGTTCCTTTCATGCAGTTTTGTTTTGAAATGCTCCCTCACATCGTGTAAGCCAGATGCCATCACTTTAATATCTCTATTGCATATTCTACAGTATGCATGTGAAGAGCCTAATTTGGATGTCTCAATAATCCCAGGGAATGTAGTTGTCCAGTCAGATTGAAACTTCCCACGACGTTGATCTTCTTCTAACCTCCTTTTTTTAAAGTTAGGCTCAGCCATGCTGTTAGATGGATGCAATATTTCCTGCTAGACAGAAAAAAAAAATATTAATGTGAAAAAGTAAATACAAATATTAATAATCAATTTGAAAAATATAATTATTTGTAATTTTAATATTATATAATGAAATAGAATCTTGGAAAAAAATTAATACAATTTATGGTTGAAATGAAGAACAGTTGCTGTGTTTTCTATAGTGCCTTATAAAAGTACAGGCCTAAAGAGACCAGTAAATTTGTAGGCTATTGTATTATTTTTCAAATTTACATTTCTTACGCACTTTCTACAAGTTTTAGTGAAATCAAATAATATGTAGTGGTATCAGCCTTTTTTTTTTTACCAGCCGTAAATAATCAATTATGCTAAATCTTAGGGGAAAAGAAAGCATAGGCCTAAGTTATCTGACAGTTAAATCTAACTTCATCTAAACAATGTTATTGTAATATTTTTTTAAAAATGAATTACTTACCAATACTAAACTGGAAATTAATCCTAAACAATAGGCTCGACTCAAAAAAGATTTCAGTGCTGCGTAATCGTTCAAATAATCAGTAACCTCGCACTAGCTTTAGCGAAAAATTGTGAATGAACACGCCACGCACATCCCGCGGCAATTGAAAAATAGGCAGCTTGATTTTCATTGGTTATTTTTTTTTTTATCCACTTGGCTTAAAATCTCGCCGAATCTCATGACGCAAATTGTGTAGTGGCACAAGATTTATATGTATATTTAATAATTAGGCGAAAAAACCCGTACAGACCCGTGTACGGCCCGTACACATCTGAAAATGCAAACACCCCGTACAGATTATGGGTAAACCTTTAAGTGTGGCATGTATGGTTTATGAGTGTTATGTATATGACTACACTACATGTAAACAAATAACCCTATAACGTCATTAATTGATAAAAGTATGCAAAAACTAAGCACCAATATAATTATTTCGCTACCAGTTCAAAATACGATGTCCACAGGAAGTGTTTACATGATATGAACACTCTATGGCCACTTATTTTCTAATTTTTTGTTCAATTTCGGAATCTTATAAACCGGGCGTACCACGCGGCCTGCGGCTAGATCCAAAGCAACTCTAGCAATGGATATAAAGCACACAATTGTAACTTCATACATTTTTTTTTCGCTCACAAACGTTCACACACATGTGCCGGATGTAATGAAATAATTTTAAACTGGCTTATCGCCAGATATTCTATAATTTTCCGCTCAAATGCGGCACATATCACCTTGGCGCGCCATACGCTCTGGGTATAAGGCAAGGCCTATCTGGCGCGCCATACACCCGTTTGGACAGAATGAGTTAGTGGTTTTGTGTAAAATGTGAGTTAACCAGGCTTTGTTTTTTGTCTGGTGTCTCCGTTAATGGTTTTATGTAAAATGTGAGTTAACCAGGCTTTGATTTTTGTCTGATGTCTCCGTTATTGGTTTCGTGTAAAATGTGAGTTAACCAGGCTTTGATTTTTGTCTGGTGTCTCCGTTATTGGTTTTGTGTAAAATGTGAGTTAATCTGTCTCCATTAATGTTATTGTGTAAAACGTGAGTTAACCAGGCTTTGATTTTTGTATGGTGTCTCCGTTAATGGTTTTGTGTAAAATTGTGTTAATCTGTTTCCATTAATGGTATTGTGTAAAACGTGAGTTAACCAGGCTTTGATTTTTGACTGGTGTCTCCGTTAATGATTGTCTGCAAAATGTTCTGTCTGTATCCAAAATTGTATTTTCTGTTTTGCGTGATGATTTTGCTGTACAAATAGAAAAGTCTGGAGTAATGTGCATCCTTGTCTTACACCTCATTTGATTTGTTTTTTTTTTCAGCTCTCCAATTTCATTACATAATCTCACTGCTGCATTGTGTTGTCGGTACACATTACTGACTGTTGTCGATACACATTACTGACTGTTGTCGGTACACATTACTGACTGTTGTCGGTACACATTACTGACCGTTGTCGGTACACATTACTGACTGTTGTCGGTACACATTACTGACTGTTGTCGGTACACATTACCGACTGTTGTCGGTACACATTACCGACTGTTGTCGGTACACATTACCGACTGTTGTCGGTACACATTACCGACTGTTGTCGGTACACATTACCGACTGTTGTCGGTACACATTACCGACTGTTGTCGGTACACATTACCGACTGTTGTCGGTACACATTACCGACTGTTGTCGGTACACATTACCGACGGTTGTCGGTACACATTACCGACTGTTGTCGGTACACATTACCGACTGTTGTCGGTACACATTACCGACTGTTGTCGGTACACATTACCGACTGTTGTCGGTACACATTGCCGACTGTTGTCGGTACACATTGCCGACTGTTGTCGGTACACATTGCCGACTGTTGTCGGTACACATTGCCGACTGTTGTCGGTACACATTGCCGACTGTTGTCGGTACACATTGCCGACTGTTGTCGGTACACATTGCCGACTGTTGTCGGTACACATTACCGACTGTTGTCGGTACACATTACTGACTGTTGTCAGATCTTTTCTGCCTCTGTGGAAGTTTTTTCATTGTCATCATTTTCCTTTGTGCTCCTTGTGAAGCATGGGGCCTCCACTGTGGCTGGTCCTCTTGCAGGAAGCCAGCACTAAGGAGTCACATGATCTTAAGATAGGACAGGCGTCTCTCATTGAGGCCTGTAAATTGTATCTGGAGGTTGGCAAGCAGATAATTTATGGAGAAAATGTGCTATGCTGTTATAGAAGGATGAAGGATGTACTTGAAGAGTTATGTAGAACGAGGCAGACAAGAAAATTACATGAATTGATGCATATGATCAGTGACCTGTATACTAAGGAACACCTGTCATTTCTAATTCTATAGAGGTTTGCAGGTAGATAACATATTAAAAAACTGTGCTGTGCTGTAATAGCTGTCTCGGGGGACTCTGAAGAGGCAGAGACAAAATAGGACTTCTCCTCCCTTAGGCTTGCCGTACAAGGTGACTGAAATGAGGTTGTGTATGAGGCTGGCAACCTCATCATGTAAAACATATTGGCACAGAACCCACTGCAGCAAGAGAATGTGAATGCTTGATGTGGGCTTTCTGTAAGGGGACCAGCTGCAGGGGTGGCTCCATGCTCCGTAAGGAATGCACAGGAAAATGATGATGATGTGATAGAAGGATGGAGGATGCGGTGGGAGAGTTATGGGGAAAGAGAGAGAGCAATAAAGTGAATTGGTGCATATGGTTATTGGCCTACACACCAAGGAGAGCCAATGGCATTGAGTCATCATCATCTTCCTTTTCCCCTCTCCCCCATGAAGCTTGAAGCCACCACTGCAAACCAGTCCCCTCATGGAAATCCTGCACCAAGCATTCACATACTTTTACAGCGGTGGTTTGTGTAGCTGTTTCTTTGACATGATGAGGTTGCCAACCTCATGCACAACCTCATGTCAGTTGCCTTGTATGACATGTCCTCTCCAGGGCGCGAGCTTGGGACACAGTTATATGGAGATTAAGCTTTTGCCCATGCAGCATGTTCCCCCTCTCCACGCAGCCGGTAAATCCAAAGGAACGGCAGTAGCCGATACAGTTTGGTACCAGCCACGTCGCAAGAGTTGCCAGAATAATGTTGAATCAACATTAGACTGCCTTAGGGACTCTCACTTCGGATTTATCCTCAGGGTTTACACCTGAAGCCCTTTCCCATAAACGGATAGATGATATACATTAAATTTTTTTTCTATTTTTGACTGACAGAGAAAACATCCTGAAAACAGCCAAAGCTCTGGTAGAAGACACAAAGACGCTAGTTGCTGGAGCCGCCTCCAACCAGGAGCAGCTAGCTTCAGCTGCCCAGTGTGCCGTAAAGACCATCACAAGATTGGCTGATGTGGTCAAGCTGGGTGCTGCCTCTCTAGGTTCAAACCAGCCTGAGGCACAGGTGAGTCAAGTGAAAAGTCTTTGCCACAGTTTTCCTAGTAAAAGTTCCAAATGCATAATTTTTTTTAAAAACTGTGGCGTGTAGGTTCACATGAAGAACAACAAATATGATAACTCATAGATACAGATTTTCATAAAAGTGTGCATGCACAGTATAGAAGGATTGAAATGGTATGACAAGACCACTCATGTGGAACTGATGAAAAAACCAGTCAAACACCAGTAGAACATTCAGTGAGAACTTACTGGCGTGGAATAGGACACACATAAACAAAAAATTAAAAAAAAACAGTTGATAACATAACAAGGAAGTTCCTGTTCTAGAATGTTCAGGGTAAGAGAAATAGAGGGAGAAAAAAACAAAACACATAGAGAAGAGAACTGGAAACATACTTAAAAAAGGGTAAAAACGACATGGAAAGCTTTTCACAAATGATTACTTTCTGGCATGATTGTATCACCATGACCCTGTAACAAATGTGACAGTGCATTTGAAGATTGAACATATCCTTGTTTTTTTTTTAAAGAACTAGCTGTACCCGGCGTAACATACGTCATCAGCATCATATCTTAAAGGTTATTAATTAAATATCAACACATTTTATTTATTCATTCATACATTTCATTATAAGCACAATTAAAAATGTCATTCTTCTCAGATACAACACTTAATGAGTCCAATCTGGCCGTTATTCTAAAACAGTATGGACCATTTCCAGGCAGTGATTTAATCTCTGCGCCCATTGATGTGAATGCCATTGCTGAGTTATACTCTTGAATATGTTCTCTGCAGTTGTTTGCTTCACGTGTATCCCCTGTAAGCAGTTCTTGTAATAGAGAAGGTGTCTCAGACAGTGGGTCGAGTGAAACCTTTCCATTATGACAGCATTTAGTGTATTTATTCGATGTGTTTAACTCATGTCCCCAATATCTTACACTGCAGTACTCACAGTTGTAACACATATTTCCTATGTCATGCTCTTCCACATTAATTACAGCTTGTTGATTATCCGCATCTGGTACTTCTGTTTGATTAGTCCTACGGCGTTCGCCCGTCTTCTCATTTCCAATCTTGCTTCTTTTTCTTCAATGTTTTCTGTCCGTCTTCGTAGTTGTAGAGTCTCGTTTCGGTCTCTTAATCAGATCTCTCTTCTAATGTTTCATTAGCATTTCTTCTGTTTTCTCAAAGTTCTTACAGCTCACATTGCAAATTACAACAAAAGGAAACTCCAAAATCTGTTTCCTCTACATACACACAGGACTGGTGACCTAGATTTGACATTTTGACCTGCAGTCCACTTTGACTCCGCCCTTTATCGATTTGAACTTTATGGGCACCTTAGATCTTAATGACTTGTGTAACTTTGTGTTGCACCTTCTTTAGCCATTCCCATCCTCTGAGTTATTTTTTTTTGTTATCAGTCTTATTTTTCATGCACTTTAGGTCTTGCTGATAAATGCTGTCAAGGATGTGGCATCAGCCCTGTCAGACTTGATCAGCGCTACAAAGAATGCTTCAGGGAAAAGTGTCAATGATCCAGCCATGCATGCCCTGAAAGACTCGGCAAAGGTATGTTGTGTTTGCTACATTCTAGGAGTTACATTTTTTTAGATAGAAAAAAAAAATATATATATATATATATATAATATATATATATATATATATATATATATATATATATATATATATATATATATATATATATATATATATATATATATATATATATATATATACTACTCGTCAAAAGTCAAGGGCCACTTAGAAAAACCTTGGTTGAAACCATAAAACAAATCTGATATAAACGTAATTGGTATCAGTCAAAACGGCATTTATTGAATACCAAATTGACATGTCACGTAAAGAAATGGAAACACACATTCAAACGCAATGAAGCTGTGAAGTGTGTCACCCACCTTTTCAAAAGTCACACAATAGATATTGGACAAATAGACATTTCAAAATCTGGTATGACCACCGTTTGCAGCAAGGCATTCAAGACAGCGTAGACGCATCGAGTCCACAAGGGTCCGAAGAGTATCCTGAGGAACAGCTTGCCATTCCTGAAGCAGAAATGCAGTCAGCTGTGCAACATCCATTGGCAGGGGGTGATTTGTTGACAATCTTCGACCAAGGACATCCCAGAGGTGCTCAATCGGAGAAAGGTCAGGTGAATGAGCTGGCCACATCATCCTGATGATCCCATGTTGCTGAATAAACTCATTCACCACACGAGCTCGATGGGGTCGAGCGTTATCATCTTGGAGGATGGCATTACCACCTATGGCTTCCAGAGCAGGCTGAACAATTTGTCTCAAGATTTCGTTCTGGTATCTTGGGCCAGTCAAGTTGCCTTGGATGATGTAGAGTGGGGTCCTGCCGTGTATGTAGAAGCCTCCCCAGACCATGACAGAACCCCTACCATAACGATCCACCTCTCGAATTGTGTCATCAGTAAATCGCTCTCCTGGTCGTCTCCAAACTTGAATCCTGCCATCATTGAATGACACAGTGAAGCGAGATTCATCAGTGAAGAGAACTTGACTCCATTGTTGCCTTGTCCATTGGATGTGCTCGCGACACCAAGCAACACGGGCTCTGCGATGAGCAGGAGTAAGAGGGATTCTGACTGCAGGACGTCGAGCAGCCAGTCCAAATTCATGTAAACGTCTGCGAATGGTGCTTTGACTGACATTACGTTTACAGTTTGTCTCAGCTGACATCTTAGAGTGGAACAAGTCACTGTTCGATGGCGCAGGGCTGACAACAAGAGGTACCAGTCATCATGTCTATTGGTGCATCTAGGGTGACCTGGCCGGTGGATATCCTCCACACTTCCTGTGGCCTGAAATCTCTCCAAAATTCTTTGGATAGTAGAGTGTGACACTGCAAGCCGTCTAGCAACCTCACGGACAGATAAACCACTTTCAACCCACGCTATAGCCCTCATTCTTTGTAAGGTGTCAAGACTTCTACTCGGTGGCATGGTTTTTGCAAGTGATGAAACTACCCTAAGTCTGCTGTTTGTAAAACAAATTAAGAGTGAACTCTGTTCACGAAAAGTCGCCATTGCACGTGGAATGTCAATCAGCACGATTACTTCACCTGTTTGGTTGTATGGAAGTTTGAAAAAACAGATTTAAAATGTGAATTTATGGTCAGCAAACCAAATTGCACGTGATCACCATGGTTGTCGGTGAGTTGTTTTTATGCTTAACGTGCATAGAGGACTGTCAGAGGAAGATATTGCACCCATTTTTACTAAAAACTTCCTTCATTTAATCATTCTATGCGCTTATATAAAAGTGTATTGAAAATAATAGGGTGGCCCTTGACTTTTGACGAGTAGTATATATATATATATATATATGATAGCATTGGTATAAAAGTAATGCATTGCCAGACACATCAAAACATCTTTAATGTGAGGTAGATGTTAGAGCAAAGTGTCAGTGATCCAGCCATGCTTGCCTTGGAAGACTCTGCAAAGATATGTGCTTGCTGCATTCTAGGAGTTATATTTCTTCAGATTCTTCTTCTTCTTCCGTCCTTAGCCACCGACCGTCAAAGCAGTCAGTGGCCATTACGCCTAGTGGCGTCTTAGGGCAACAGCAGATAGGTTTTCTTTGCCATTGTTTCCCATCACGCCTATTGGCGTCTTTAGGGCAACGGCAAATCAATCCATTTGCTGTTGTTTCCGTAATCGAAGTGACTGGCAAACGGGTGATCAGCCCGTTGGTATCTTAAACAATACAGTAATACAATTCCTTTCCTTTGTTCCTGGTGTGTGTGGTCCATTCCATCAAGAAATAATTCTTTAAATGCTTTTCTAAAACCATGGACACCTTTTCTGCTTCCATTTTTAATTTATTTAAATATACACAGGCTGGTAAGTCCTCCAGAAATTTACATATAATGTTCAAGCACATCTACACACTTCCTAACGCACACTGTAGTTAATCAATAGAAATACATATATTTATATACATATATATATATATTCTTTCTTACCCTCAGGCACACACAGTCGAGCTGTTAATGGTTGTAATGGTCTGCTCTCAGATGCAGAAGGCAAAGGCACTCTTCATTAACACTCTTTTTCTTTTTCCGCTCGCTGTGATTTTCAAAATATGACTGGCCTGGATTCGCAGAAGGCAAGGTCTATTTATATGTCAACATCTGGTGCCAGAGAGAGCAGTGGCTAAAGGGGGATTTTTGTATCTCAAAATGTATGCCTATTTTGTCTCGCTGTTCAATTTTGAAAAATTATAAATTCAATTATCTTCCTTATTTCTGGAGCGATTTCCTTCATCTTAGGCTTAAAATATCCCCCGAATTATTTTTTATCCATCTAGATAATAGTCTTTATATTACATGCTACCGTGTTTTCCTAGGCATAGCCTAAACAGCAAAATTATGGACCAACCTGATGTGTCGATGCCTTTCACTAGAAATTTCTCCCTTCCTATACTATTATTTCTTCAGATATTGTTGGTATAAAGTAATGCATCGCTGAACATATCAAAGCATCCTTAATGTGATTGTTGTTGTTATTTAACTAGGACTGCTGAGCTTCTCACTCTTTTGCTGAAAATACCAAGTTGAAGAGTCCTGGGTATCATCTACTCTGTAGATCTAGGCTTTTTCCTGCGACTTTTCGAAATGTGTTGAGCTAAGTCATGAGCTCCAGTATCTCTAGCTTGGCTTGCATTTAAAGGATCATCACATCTGGTCCCAAGCTAGGAGTAAGAGGCGTGTGGCACACTGTGCATTCCCCGCCATCCAAGGGGCCTCTCCAAATATGCAGAGCTATTTTAATACTGTACTCTGGTTCTGGGCTCTGCCAAGGAATTGTCACTTTCCTCACAGAGCCACTTCTCAGCTCCCCCTGCCTACCACTGGGTCCACAGGGAGATCCTTCTGCATGCAGCCAACCAGGTAGAAGCCAGATTTATGTTTGGAGCTCAAGTGACTTCTCCAAGCTTAGTGTGCATTGCTGGATTCTCAACAAGTTTCACCACAAGGGGAATCCCTGGAAGTGTGTAGATGATTTCAAGAGTCAATGAATGTGTAATTAGCCTCACAGACAGAGGTTCACTTCCACATCTGTATACTATAGCATTGTGCTTAGCTGGTGGTCACAGAATGACGACTCCAGATATGCCTCCATGCATTCTAAAATGTGATGGAAAAGTATCAATGATCCAGCCTTGCTTGCCTTGACAGACTCTGCAATGTATTCTCTACATTCTAGGAGTTACATTTCTTCAGATAGAAACATGAAGACATAGATTGCATTTGTTGAAGACCTGTGCTGCGTTGGGATCTAAAAGGTAATGAATGAAGGAACAAAGGAATTTAAAAGGAGCTAGAGTGAATCTATTTTCATAAATAACTGCATGACCAGTACAAAAGCACTGTGTTAAATAACTGAGTGACTTCAGTACAAAAGCACAGTGTTAAATAACTACATGACTTCAGTACAAAGGCACAGTGTTAAATAACTACATGACTTCAGTACTAAAGCACAGTGTTAACTGACAACAGTAATAGCTATGCTTACCGATGTATTTGATGGTATAATGCTATTGGTTTGTAATGGAAATGGTGGCCATATTGGATTGTAATCCTATTTTTAATTTCATTAACACATTAACTACCGCAAGCCGGTGGGACCGGCTTTTGAAATCCTATCATTTGGACTACAAGCCGCTCAGAGTGTCGATCTATGTTTAGTAATAAAACGAATGAAAAAAGTACTGAAACACTTTCTGATCTAGTTCAAGATTTTAAGTTGCCACCGGAAAACAAATTCCCAAAGCATGGTTGTAGAACACTGGAAAATTGATATTATGACTGGAAAATTGATATTATGTTAATATTTTTCGGCATTTTGGGTTAATTACCAAATCATGTAAAACTGTTTACCGTGGCAACTAGTGATAGGACCACAAAAAATGCTTGTCCATCTCATCTAACGGCTGAATAGGCTAGAAACATGTTTCATTAAAAAGCAACAACCTCTATTAGAATTACAAATGGTGCTTATTGTAATAGTACATTCATTTATCTTTAAAATGATGTGTAATTCATAAAAAATCTGTAAACAATTACGAAAACTACAGCTTACTTTGTGCAAACACCTACAGGATGAAAATGGGAAAAAAATTTATTTCGGCCACAGTGTGTTTTTCAATTCGGTAGTTAATGTGTTAAGGCTTTTATATTTGTTGAGGTATGAGCACCAAAGTTGAAATGGAAGCTCATCATTGTTTTTAAAAACAGTTTTTTTCAGATTATACTTTTGGTAATTTTACTAGATTCTGAGGTATAGAACTCTACAGATAGTATCTAAAAAAAAGGTAACCATGTCTTTAAACACTGTTTTTTTCAGATTATACTTTTGGTAATTTTACTAGATTCTGAGGTATAGAACTCTACAGATAATATCTAAAATAGTAATCATGTGTTTAAAAACTGTATTTTTTTTTTTCAGATTAGAATTTTGGTGATTTTACTAGATTCTGATTTTAGAACTCTAATGATAGTATCTAAAAATAATAACCATGTTTAAAAAAAAAAAAATTTACATTATTTGCAGTAAATTAAAATTTTGATTAGATATCAAAAATCAAATCTAACAAAAGTTGTAAGCAAGTTAAAAGAAAATTAGTAACCTAAAACAAGGCTCATGGTTTTCTTTGTAGGAAAAGCAGAATTTCTGTAACTCTTTAAGTCCCAAAAGCCGATATATATCGTACTTCCTTCCAGACCCATTTGACCCAATGAACGTTAAATCGGCTTTCGTATCTTTTGCTCCTTTCTAGAGCTGTTTTCTAATTTTAACAACCTAAAACGTCATTTCTGACAGGAAGTACTTTCATTTTAAATACCTTGTATTTATGCATATGAACATTAAAAATTTTTTTTTTCCAAACAACAACAATAAAAAAGCACAGGGGTGGCCATTTTTGTTTGGGCCAAACCCAGCTTTTTGCTTGGGACTGAAAGAGTTAAAAGAATATAATTTTCAAAATACATCTACATAGAATGTGTTCTGACAAATGATTTTGACATGTTTAGATTCAGGATAATATAAATTACCAGAACATAGACTAATCCCAATTTTCATTTTTTGGTCCTATTTTGATTTAAAATGCACCTCTTAAATACTTTCAACTGTGACTCACAAAACTCATCTCTCTATACAGGTGATGGTCACAAATGTAACATCCCTACTGAAGACAGTCAAGTCAGTGGAGGATGAAGCAGTTCGAGGCACCAGGGCACTGGAGTCTACTATTGAGGCCATTGGGCAGGAAATTAAGGTCTGATGTCTACCATTTTTCAGCACATGTTGTCAATGTTGGGAGTGTCACACTAACTTTACCATATTTATATTAGAGCACTGGCCTCTCATGGCAAAGGTGCTGGGTTCAAAATGAGGGGGTGTCACACTCCAGTCTACCCAGCTGTAAATGGGTATCTGACTCTACTCTTGAGTCAGGGAAGGCAAAGGCAGCATCATCAAGCAGTCACCATCATTATCATCACTAAGTCTTATATTTGATAAGGCGCCCTAATATAACTGACAGACCTTGTATCAAGGTTTTACAGGACGTGCCTCGCAAAAACGAGGCAAAACTCCTATTTAATAAAATGAAATCATTATCATAATAAAATAATAATAATAATAGCACCTTCAGTCATAACTGACTATGGGAATGTGCCCCTGAGGTGAGAGCCCTCAGCTGATTTTTTTAGGGTGAAGCTGGAGTGCCCTCTTCAGGGCGTGAGCTTGGGCACAGTTATATGGAGATCAAGCTGTTACCTGCAGCATGTTCCCTCCTCTCCACGCAGCCGGTCCGGTCCAAAGGAACGGCAGTATCCGATACAGTTTGGTACCAGCCGCATCGCAGGAGTTGCCTGAATAATGTCAAATCAACATTAGACTGCCTTAGGGACTCTGTCTCCGGATTTATCTTCAGGGTTTATTCCCGAAGCCTTTCCCGTAAACGGATATTCCTGCATGGCAGCGGTGGCTTGGATTCAAAGTTTTACTTTCTCCTAGATAGGCTACCAACCAAGGATGACAAGCCCTATCTGTTTGTTATTAACATTGTGTAAGAATTATATCACCTCTCTACTAATTGTCCTTGTAGTTCCCTGGGGTCTCTGTAGAGGCACATAAAGAGTAGAACCATTGCTCCGTCAAGGCATGTTGTACAAGGCAAATGATATGAGGTTATGTATGTGGCTGGCAATCTCTTCTTGTAAAACACCTTGCTACAGAATTCACCACCGCAAGAGCATGAGAACGATTGGTGCAGGCTTCCTGCAAACAGACCAGTTGCAGTGATGGGGCCATGCTCTGTAAGGCGGGGAAAGGAAAATGAATGATACTAACTGTCTAAGTGAAGTGTCCTATAATGAAACAATGAACAAATCTCGCCACCTTTTTTGGGGAAATATGGAAAAGACCCTCACTGCACAGTGAGAGAGTAATTGAACACCCATAAAAAAGATCATGCAGGTCTGTCAATGTTTTTGTGGTACATTGACTATTGGCCATAAGTCATGATAACTTTGACTGCAGAGATCCAGTCAAGTTGGAATGGAATGGAAAAGGAATGAAATGATTACAGGAGAATTAGTGCCGTCATCAGGACATGCATCAGCAAGGGCACAACATAATTATTTCCCCTTTATGTTTTAGTGGGTTACTTGCTTGTATTATTATATTTATCATGGGCATCAGTTAGTCACAAACATTATCACAGTTATTATCAACATTGTCATATTTGTTATCAGCCATCCTGTAATTAGCAGTATTCATGATATCTATCAGTGTCATCATTATTTTACAGGTTAGTAACCCAGAATCCGAAATGCTCAAGAAATGTTTCGGTTGTCTTATTTTTTCACCCAAAGTAGCCCGAAAATCAGCTCCAGTAGCTTAAAGTAGCTAAAGGTTGCTCAAAATTGGTTTGAAAATTGTCCAAAAGTTGGCAGAAAAAACTCTTGATTTTCTGAATTTTTTGGGTTTTTGGATATTCAGATTCTGGGTTAACCGGCCTGTTTTAACAACAATATATTTGTAAATACCGTGTTATCACAACCTCATCATGTAAAACTAATTGCCACAGAAATCATCACTGTAAGAGCATGTGAATGCTTGGTGCAGACTTCCTGTAAGGGGACCAGCTTGAGTGGTGGCTCCATGTTGCCCTTGCTCAGCCTCATATTAGTCACCTTGTACGACATACCTGAGGGTGTAGTGGTACTATTCTGTCATTATCTCATCAGAGACTCCCAGGAGTAACACAGGAGTTCCAACCCAGATCTCTTTCTTGTAGCATGGTGTTATCACCTAGATGGGCTGGGTTTGATTCTCCATAGTGTGTATTACTTCTCTTTCTTCCGTTACCTGTTGTTTTGTGTGTCATCCAACGGCTCGTAGTATTTCTGCTCTGATGTTTGTTCTGCTGTATTGTCTTCATTTCACAAGTCTGGCGAGTTTCTCAACTTATTTTGCTTGTCACATCACATACAGGCATTTGACAGCAGTGATGAGGTAGTGAAGAAGGCTACAGCTGAAGATCTGATCCGCTATGCCAAGCCAATCACCACAGCAACAGCCAAGGCAGTGGCAGCAACAAACTCCTGCAGACAGGAAGATGTTATAAGCACGGCCAACATGGGCCGCAAGGCCATCTTTGATTTGATGAGTGTTGTTAAGGTAATTGTGCCATAGGTTTGATTTGTTACTAGGTGAATGTATGGGGGGTTTGTCTTTCATAAATGAATGCGTGCGTAGAATAGAAGGATTGAAGTGGTATGATAAGATCACTGATGTGGAGCTGGTGATAAGAACCAGGCAGACGCTAGCGGAACAACAGATGAGAAGTAGCCACTGGAGTAGGATAGGACACACATTTAAGAAACTTGTTGATAGCATACCAGGCAGTCCCCTGCTCTGGAATCCCCAGACCAAACAATTAATCAATGATATAAAAATAAGAATATAACAGGTTTTGAGTTTTCATATAGTGTTAAAGTTCAAGGGTCAATTTTTGCAAGCTTTTTAAAAGTATTGCAATGCTATACATACTTTTAAATGGAATTTAATGAGAATTAATAAAATAAAAAGATTGAGATAATATGAAACACAAACGTTTGTGTTCAGATTTACCAGCCCTAAAATCTGGCCTTCTGTTATAAGAGTCTGGGAAAAATCGGTCCCCGAATACTGGGCTCCCATCCTTAAAGAGTTAACCATTAACATCTTCTCTGTTTGATTTTGTCACTGACATGGCTAATACATAAGTGTTTGTAGTTACTCAAAATAATCTTTTGTTTTTTTATTTATTAAATGAAATACCCACAACATATATTTTGTTTTCTTAGTTGTTTTGTTTGTCATTTGTGTACATGCTAAACTCATGATACTTGCACGTACATACAGGGTGCAGCAGCAACAGCTGAAACTTCAGAAATTAAGCGTAGAGCTCTCAATGCTGGGCGCACAGCTGCCATGACTTACAAGGAGTTGTTGGAGTGTGTTCATCAGGTTTGTGAGTCACTGTCTAGAGAAATATTATGTTGGAGTGTGTTCATCAGGTTTGTGAGTCACTGTCTAGAGAAATATTATGTTGGAGTGTATTCATCAGGTTTATGAGTGTGTAGAGAAATATTATGCTGGAGTGTGTTCTTCAGGTCTGTGAGTTTGTGAATAGAAATATGTTGGAGTGTGTTCTTCAGGTTTGTGAGTCTGTGTATAGAAATATTATGTTGGAGTGTGTTCTTCTGGTTTGTGAGTTTGTGTATAGAAATATTATGTTGGCATGTGTTCATCAGATCTGTGAGTCTGTGTATAGAAATATTATGTTGGAGTGTGTTCATTAGGTCTGTGAGAAGTGTGTCTGTATCTTTTTTCTGTGTCTACCAGTATTTTTTTGCTTCTTTTTTCTTTCTGTCATCAGTTGTAATGTAATATAATGCATCTTTTATTATCTTAATATAGAGGCATTTGTCTCATTGCTATCTCTTTTAGACAACTTTATAACTCTCTCTTAATCATTTATCCCCTCCATGGTAAGTTGAACATTTTTAGGCTAATGTAAGTCTTAACTGGGCAAGGGACAAAGAGATGGCTTACATTACAACAACAAGGACTTATCAGGAACAAACACATGGAAACAGTTTATTTTATCTGCTGTTCTTTTGTAAAACCTTGATTCGTACTGTTGTTGTAGGTTGAAATGTTATCCTTACTCTTTTTAATAGGTTATAATGCCTTGATCCTGACTGTTTTTATGTTTTATAATGCTGTCTTTACTATATTTACAAGTTGTAATGTCATTATTTCTCTTTTGTATAGGTCGTAATGTTATGCTTACTCTTTTTTATATGTTATAATGCCATGATCGTTACTGTTTTTATGGGTTGTAATGCCATGATTACTATTTTTACATGTTGTAATGTCATCCTTACTCTTTTGTATAGGCTTTAGTGTCATGTTCCTTACTGTTTTTCATAGGTTATAATGTCATCCTTACTATCTTTATAGGTTGCAATGCCATCCTTCCTTTTTCCTAATCAGATTGTAACGTCATGATCTTTGCTATTTTTTTTTTAGATTGTAATGTCATCCTTACCATTTTATAGATTGTAATGTCATCCTTCCTTTTTTCCTTAGACAGATCGTAATGTCATGATCTTTACTGTTTTTTTAGGATTTAATGTCATCCTTACCATTTTATAGGTTGTAATGTCATCCTTATTTTTTTAAATAGGTTGTAATCTCATTATCCTTACTGTTTTTAAAAGTTATGATGTCATCCTTACAATTATATAGGTTATAATATCATCTTTACTATTTTTTATAGGTTTAAAGCGTCATTCATACTATTTTTATAGGTTATAATGTCATCCTTACTATCTTTTTAGGTTGCAATGTCACCCTTCCTTTTTTCCTAAACAGATTGTAATGTCATGATCCTTACTGTTTTTTCAGGTTGTAATGTCATCCTTACTATTTTATAGGTTATAATGTCATCCTTATTTTTGTAGTTGGCTGTAACGTCAATATCCTTACTGTTTTTATAGGTTGTGATGTCATTCTTACAATTATATAGGTTATAATATCATCCATAATATTTTTATAGGTTATAATATCATCTTTACTATTTTTATAGGTTAAATTGTCATTCATACTATTTTAATAGGTTATAATGTCATCCATTCACCAACAGCTAACACTCAATGACAGTGGATCAAAGTCAATGTCATCCTTACTCTTGCATATGGATTGTAATGCCTTGATCCTTATTTTTATTTACTTTGTTTAATAGGTTGTAATGAAACCTAGCCCAGAAGGTAAACAAAATGTGGCCCTGATTTCACGCAAAGTGGCCAATGCTGTTACAGAACTTGTCCAATCAGCAGAAGCCATTAAAGGTAAGAAAGATTCTATGCCAGCTTGCAGATTTCGTTTACATATTTAGCCTCATTTGTTTCGGTTAAATTTTTTCCTTCACAATTTTTTACTCTCAGTTCAAGAAGTTTGTGTTCTTGAGCCAAGTGTGTGGCTGTGAGCCCATGTTGTAGGATTTATGTGACGTTATTGCAGCAGTATGTAAATGGCATTTAAACAAAAAAGGTTACGGTAGTCCCGTAGCAGACTCTGCCGTAGGGGAGTGAAGTGTTAGAGACTTCACTATACTGGGTCCAGCTTTGAGAGGTGGGGTGACAAGTTCCCTTCCTCGCTGCCTTGGCCTTCTCTTACTAAAGAGCAAGAATCAGGTGCCCATTTACAGCTGGGTAGACTGGAACCATGTTTTGAACCAGGTTTCTTTGCGGTGAGAGGCCAGCGCTTTAACCCCTCTGCCAATCGGACGGTCGTAATAGTATTTAAAATCATGTTATATTAAGATGTAACAAAAGTGTTATTTTGTAATTATATCAACAGTGGGGAAGATATTTGTTTTCTTTTCTTGTGTCCACTATTGTGAATTGTACGGTGTAGGACAAAAGACAAGAAAAAAATCTACGTTACTGCCACACAAGGCCTTCATTAGGGACAAACGAACAAAAATGAATAGGAAAGAAAGTCAGAACTAAGTAAAAAACCGTGAAAAATAAGTGCAAATATACCCGATGAACGGGTATGGTTACACTAAAATGGCTGCCACTACTATAAATAGGGATAAAAAACTAAGTATGAAAAAAAAACTAAATGAGGGGAAAGTTCAAAAAGAGAAAGAAAAAAAGAGAGGAAAATAATAATAATGGTAATAACAAAAGACAGAGAGAAGTGAATGTATTAAATAATTCTTTTTAATTCAATTATATATATGCACATGAAAAAATTAATTTAAAAAAAAAGTGTATATATATATATATATATATATATATATATATATATATATATATATATATATATATATATATATATATATATATATATATATATATACACATAAACATTGCTATTGATAAGTGAGACTGATTATAGGTTTGTCATTAAGTGCACATACTGTTTCTTAGTGTGTTTTAAAGTCATTGAGTGTCGAGTTTCCCACAGTTATTTGTTATCTTCTTCATCATTATTATCACCTTTTTTTTTTTCACTTTGATGAAGTGCTTTGCTGCAGCCAAAGCTTTGATTCATTTTTCCTTAGTTCTGCAGAATCTGTTCACATTTCTGCCTTAATAATTCTTTAAATTAACTTTATGATGTCTGTATCCATTTTATTGATGATGGATATAATCAAGATTTAGGTTAAGGGGTGGAGCAGCAGGAGCTTATTTGTCAAATTAGAATTAGTCTATTTTCTGATAGTTTAGAGTCCCTGGAATCTAAGTATATCAAATTCTAAATTACCAAAATTGTGATTTGTTGCAAACAATGCAAAATTTGGTACTATTTTTAGACACTAATTTCAAAGCTCTCTGCCACTAAAATTATCAAAAATCTTATTTGAGAAAAAAAAAAAAAATGTGTTAAAATATCAATGAACACACTATTCGTATTTGATGTTCATAATGAAACAATTTAAAAAAAAAAAATTAGCAAAAGTGAAATATAGCAATAAAGGCCAGTATGGCCACCATTACCATGACAACTACTAGCACAGTGACATCAGCCCATTTGTTACACATTACTACACGTATGATTGTTGTAGGTTAAGTGTGCGTGCATTTTAATTGAAATCTTGCTATTTATGAAAACAGCATTTCATTATAGCTGTTATCTTAAATGTTATAAGTCCAGTTAATGCATTAAAACATTATCAATTAATGAATCTAACTGTTAACAAATTCTAAGTGTATTCTGTATGAAACCACTGATTTTATGTAAATGGTTACTTGGAATGGAGGTTTATAGTACATGCTTGCCTGGTGAAGCCTTGTGTGTACTGTATAAAATTACGTATATATTGTGCTCATGAATGCTTTTAAGTCGAATGTTGGAAAAAACAGAATTTTACAGTGTTTCTAAGTGCTCCAGTGTTGGTAATGGATTGGTGCCTGTCCGTAAATTTGCATTAAATCATACTGTAAAAATATCCTTTTTTTCATGTTGATGTCCTTTTAACATTAGCTTTTTGCATTAGTTAAGCATTCTGAAAATAGTCTTGTGAAGGAAATATTTTGGAATCAAGTTTTGTTGAAAATATGCAATATGGGCATTTCCAGCTACTTTCCATTTTATTAATTTAGTTTTGCTTTCCTTTTTTTTTTTTGCGTCATCATCTGCTATCGGTATGGGGGAATCATTTTCATTCTTGTGGAAATTGTTAGCAGAATCTCATAATACCACCTGTTCCATCATGCAGTCTGATTATTGCATTGTCCTGAATCTTGATTTTCTGCTTTATTAATAGTTGTTTTTAAAATGACATAAAATTACTTTCATTCGTGTAATTCTGTGATTATTGTTTGTAATTACAGTGAGGGTAATTTTAGAGTTAGAATGTAAACATGGCTTACTACGCATTGAGCTTTGTATTCTAAATAATGTACCAGTTTTATGTATATAATTTATCATATTTTAAAAAAAAATGTTTAAATGTGTCTGTTTATATAAATGTATCACTATGTCTGTTATGTTTTAGTGTTGTTTTTAAGTGTATATTATGGACAGAGGAGAAATAACATGAAGGTTCTAGAGAACCTAGGAGAGAAAAGAGAATTAATGACGGAGATCAGAATTAGACAACTAAAGTTTTTTAGCCATGTAAAAAGACATAACACCTTACTGAAGACCATAATAGAAGGAAGAGTTAAAGGCAAATGTGCAAGAGGAAGACAGCGTTATAAGCGGGAAGGCAACATCAAGAGATGGACAGGAAGGAGTCTAGCAGATATTGGAGATCTATTACAGCTGACCTTCGATGTGGAGATGGCACCTGATGATGATAATATGATATTTGTCCTGTGTAGTTTCTGGAGGTCTGTGAAGAGACAAAGAAAGAACAGGACTACTGTGCCCTCAGGCATGTCATACAAGGTGACTAATAGGAGGTTGTTCATGAGGCTGTGGCAACCTCATCTTATAAAACAAATTTCCACAGAAACCACTGCTGCAGGAGCATGTGAATGTTTAGCTCAAGCTTTCTGCAAGCAGACCAGCAACAGTGGTGGATCCATACTCCATAAGGAGTGCAAAGGAAATGGATGATGGTGATGATATTAGATGTGCATTTTTTTCATAGGTTTATTATTAGTGGCTTTTAGTGTTCTACTTATGAGAGATGATCTTGAAGTTCAGTGTAATATTAACCTTGTGTTGAGGGTAACAGGTGCAGCTGGATGTTGCAGAAAGTCATGAGACTTTTGCTTTGTATTTCAGACCAGATCAATGCGTGTTTGTTTTTTGTTAAGAAGGCAGCAAGTAAGTTACTTCCCCTTAGTATCCCAACATGCTTGACATTTGAGTTACTGGGAAATGCAGGTCATGTGACATCCTGTTCTTTCTCCTTTTGTTTTTTTTTGGTGGTCATATGAGATTAAATTATGTGCATATTTAAGTGTGAAGAATAGTTTTAACCAAGACGTAAGATTCACTAAAGTCTGTGCATTTTTGAGTTTGCAAAACGTTGTTTCTGAGTCATTTGGAAATTTGATTGTTGTTTTCAGTTGACAGTGGTCATAGTTGGATTATTCCATTGGCTCAGAAATGTTTACAAGCCTGCAAAGCCAAACTGTGTTAAATGAACATACCTATAATATGTTCACTGTGTATTAATCTTTGAACCCTTATATGCCCTGCCTTATGAAAAATGAAATGTTAAGATTGGAGCAGTGTTTCCCAAATTGGGGTAGCATACATCCGACGTGGGTTCAAAGGGTACATGGCCGAATTTGTTTTTTTAATTTTACAATATCATACTATTTTAGTAGTTGAAAAAAGAATACACAGAATAGTAAGAATTAAAAGATTTTTTTCTTCACAAGTCGACTTGCATAATTTAATTTCAGACTGGTATGAATCCATACAGAATTGTATGTGTGTATGATTCAGGGTTTGAGTACAAAGCTCTGATATCACCATCTCATGTGGGCCTCACTAGTACACTGGTCTGCTGTAGAAACACAGGGGCCTCTCAAACATTTCATGCCACTGGAATTACCTGTAGCCACTGTGCAAGTTTCAACATGCTACATGAAAAGGTGTTATCCAGGAACAGTGCTGATGATCTAATACAGTGGTTCTCAACGTGAGCAAAGATTGAGAACCCTGATCTAATATATCCCCTTATACTAGGGAGAAGATATGTCTTCCAAGGGGACCCCAACCAGGACCCTAGGATTATATCCATTGTGTCAGGATTATAATTTTGGGAAACACTGGAATAGGGGAAGATACAATGAAAGTTGTCTTCATCCTTTTTGTGTTAAAGACTAAGCTTTTATTCAGTGTGATTTTTCTCTATTTTGCTAGAACGAAGAACTGAAGAACATACATAAATTGTGTTTAGGGAAAGCTGGTACAGAGCTAAATGGTTCAATCATTTTTCATTAGGACATCACTATTAAATGTTTGACTAGAGGAAAGGGTAAAAGGTGGGCTCGCAGCAGAGTGAAGTGTTATAGACTTCACTATATCGGGTCCAGCTTTATGAGGTGGGGGTGACCAGTTCCCCCACGGCTTTTGCCTTCCCTTACTCAAAAGCAGAATCAGGTACCCATTTACAGCTGGGTAGATGAGTGTGTCACCACCAGGTTTTGAACCTGGAACCTGGTAACTTTGCCGTGATAGGCAAGTGCTGTAACCACTAAGCCAACGAATGCTCAAAGAATAGGGGGGGGGGGGGGGGCTCTAAAATACTATTCATTTCAGAAGTTTCCAAAAAGCCTGTGGAAACTCAGATATTCAGCAACAGAGATAACTTTGTAGCTATATTTATGCTTGAGTTATACCTGTATGTATCCCATATTTCTAGCTAAATATATATTCTTGTTATACCTGAAGTTATACCCCACCTACAGCTATAGTTATACTCATTGTTGTACTCTAGGCATGACCAGATTTATACTCAACATAGAGACATATTTAGACAAGTGCCATACGATCCCCCAAACATCCGGTCAGCAGATAAAGAGTTACAAGTTAACTATGAAAAATATTTTTTAAAAAGGGAAGAAATAAAGAAAGCCTTAATTTAAGCTTGTGAATGAAGGATGGAGAAGTTGTGGGTCCAGATGGCATTCCAAATGATACGACATTTCTCCAGAGATGTTATACAAACTATTTGGTAATGTCTGGGAAAGTGGAGATATACCAGCAGAATGGAAGGAAGGATATCCAACCAAGTTACCAGAAAAGGGAGATTTGCAAGAGTGCTAATAATGCTGCCCACTACAGGTCTGTAACCCATTATCCAAAATCTTCAGGGACAGCTTTGTTATGGAAACTGGATTTTTTGGGTTTTCAGATGTTGCCCAAACCGTAATTAGAAAGTAGCCCTAATTGCCGAAAGTAACCCAAATCTGCCCGGTCACACAATCTGTAATGGGAAATAGCCTTAAGTCAACCAAAATAGCCAGAAAATGTGCTCGAAAAGTAGCCAAAAGACACTTTTGATTTTCAGAATATTTTTTCCGAATATTTCAGTTTTCGGGTGTTTGGATAACAGGATATAGACCTGTACCAGTGCCAGGAAGTAAACGTTAAAGAGGGGCTTAAAAAAGGATGAAGAAGACATGGTAGCAAATTGAATAGATGGCACAAGATGGAAGTGTGCGACATGAGGTGATTGAAGGTCTAGGCTCCACAGGGAGCTAAGGGATAATTTTGAAGATTGCTACATTTTATTGGTAGTCGTTATTTTACTCCCTGATAAGATGAGTACAGCATTATTGATACCTGCCACATTGTTCTGCGAGCTGCGATGTACCTCACATGAGATTATATTTTTATTTGGTTATATTGACACATATGGCTATGCAAGGTATTCTACATGTAAATATCTTATGTAATTAACCCATACCCTTTAATATTTGTAGAGCGATTGATGAGGTCTACAAATATTTTCTTCATGTCTATCGTTTTAGTTATTACTCCATTTTGGTCATTTCTGTATGGATCTTTTTTACAGACACTCACCTGTATCCATTATCATTGTAGAGAGATGATCTGTATAAATGCTTAATCCATATCCATTATTCCTGGTATAGATTCCGCAAAAATACTTGACCCATTTCCTCCACTCATGCAGGGAGATGTTCTCTGTAAGTTCTTGTCCCATATTCATTTTTACAAAAATGCTTAACCCATGTCCATCATTCCTTTGAGACGTTCTACAGAAATAGTACTGCTTCTTTCCAGGCCTGTGGCACAACACAGAGCTTCCAGCTATAGTTCATAATCTTGGCAATAGGCCCTAGCCCTTTAAGCATGTCATATGTTACCCATCTACAAAGATGTTATATAAATTACTTGGTGAAGTCTGGGAAAAGGAAGAGATACCAGCAGAATGGAAGGAAGGATATCTGGTTAAGTTGCCTAAGAAGGGAAATTTACAAGAGTGCACAAATTATAGAGGAATAATGTTACTATCAGTGCCATGAAAAGTATTAAACAGGATTATCCTTGAGAGATTAAAAGAGTCCATAGACAAGAAACTGAGAAATGAACAAGCAGGTTTTTGACAAAACAGATCCTGTACAGACCAGATAGCCACTTTGAAAATAATAGTTGAACAAAGTCTGGAATGGAATTCACCACTATACATCGGATTTGTGGACTATGAAAAAGCATTTGACAGTGTAGACAGAGAATCACTTTGGAAATTGATGAGGCATTATGGAGTTCCCCTGAAGATCATTAATTTAATAAAGAAAACATATGAAGACATGACATGCAGAGTTCTTCATGAAGGACAGCTTACAGAACCATTTGGGATAAGAACAGGAGTTCGACAGGGATGCCTCTTGTCTCCATTTCTTTTCTTACTAGCAATAGACTGGGTTATGAGAACATCGACAACACACAACAGAAATGGAATCCAGTGGACTCTGACTAAGCAGTTGGATGATCTGAATTTTGCTGATGACTTGGCTCTTCTGTCCCATAACTGTAATCAGATGCAGGACAAATTGAAAACACTTGATGAGAGGTCACAGCAATTGGGTCTGAAAATACACAGGGAAAAGACAAAAATAATGAGAATAAATGCAGGTAATGATAGCAGGGTTGAAGAAACACCAATACAAGATGTAGAATCGTACACATATCTTGGCAGCAATATAGACAAAGTTGGAGGGACAGACAGTGATATCAAAATAAGAATACAAAAAGCAAGAGGAGCCTTCATTGCATTGGGAAATATATGGAGATCAAGAGAAATTGGATCCAACACGAAAATAAGAATCTTCAACTCAAATGTGAAGTCAGTCCTATTGTATGGCTCTGAGACATGGAGAACAACAAAGACAACAACCAAAAAGCTACAGACTTTCATAAATGGGGGCTTGCGTAGAATAGAGGGATTAAAATGGTATGACAAGGTTACCAACATGGAACTGATGACAAGAACCAGACAAGTGCCAGTGGAACAAGTGATGAGAAGAAGATTAATATTAGACAAACATAAAGGTATGTTTTCAGGCACTCGTAAGAAATAAAGAAGCAGAACACCAGACAACAGAAAAACAACAGACGTGAGTGGCTTACCCAGGGTTCGAACCCTGGGTAAGCCATTCACGTCTGTTGTTTTTCTGTTGTCTGGTGTTCTGCTTCTTTATTTCTTACGAGTGCCTGAAAACATACCTTTATGTTTGTCTAATATTAATTTACTGTTTACAGGCCTCGGGTTTCCCTTCCTTGTGTGTTATTGATGAGAAGAAGGCGATGGCGATGGATAGGACACACACTGAAGAACCCTGTTGATAGCATTAGAAGGCAGTCCTTGTTCTGGAACCCCCAGGACAAGAGAGGCAGGGGTAGACCAAGAAGCACATGGAGAAGAGAGCTGAAAACAGAGGTGAAAATGATGAGGAGAACGTGGAAAGAACTTGAGATGTTGGCACGTGACAGGAGGACTTGGCATGTGTTTGTTGAAGGCCTATGCTCCTTTGGGAGTGGAGGGTTATGAATGAATGAATGAATGTTACCCCATCTTTCCCAGGTGACTATCTTTGTTTGAGAGATACAATGGCTGCTTGAGCAATCTCATGGTGAAGTTTGTTGTCATGTGCTCCTCTGCAACAGCTGTTATATTTATTTTAAGTCCTTTTTGATAATTTCTTGTTTTTTGTCAGGTGGAACATTTATCATGCTCTGCTGTGAGAATTTTTTAGGCAAAGACATTTGCTGCTTCTTTCTTTGTGAGTAGTTTCTCATTTTGCTGTAGGACTATTTTCTTATTTTTGCATTCCTCATTATTTAAGGCTTTGGCTCCATAATTTTCTGCCATCTTTGTCGAAGTTAAGGGTTTCTTTTGTTTTGTCCCAGCTATTTTTAGCTGAACAGTTTATTGTTTTCTTGTACTTTGCAGAGATGGCTTTGTAGGCAATGTTTGCCTCAACTATTTTGTCCTTTTCTGTTATGTTTCTTGTTTCTGTTACTTGTTCTTCTAGTTCTTTGAGTTCTTAATTCCAGTATGGCTTATAGTCTTTTCTTGCCCCTCGTGGTATTGATTCTAAGTCAGCTTTCAGAACTGCTCTGTTAAATCCATTGGCTATATCTCCAATTCTTTTGTTTTGGGTGTTTATCTGACAACAGTATTCATCTGTCAGTGCTGAGAACCATTTCCAGTTGGCATTTTTGTAGTTGCAGCGGGGTAATGGCTTATGGAAGTGGAGTGTATGTTCCAAAGTACTTGACCTAAATCCATCATTCCGTTGAGAGATTCTACAAAAAATTTGACCCGTATCCATCATTCCTTTGAGAGATTCTACAAAAATACTTGACTCATATCCATCATTCCTTTGAGAGATTCTAGAAAAATACTTGACCCATATCCATCAATTCTTTGAGAGATTCTACCAAAAATACCTGACCCGTATCCATCATTCTTATGAGAGATTCTACAGAAATGCTTGACATATCCATCATTCCTTTGAGAGATTCTAGAAAAAATACTCGACCCATAACCATCATTCCTTTGAGAGATTCTACCAAAAATACCTGACCCGTATCCATCATTCTTATGAGAGATTCTACAAAAATACTTGACCCATGTTCATTATTCCGGCAGAAAGAAGATCTGTATAACTGCACGATTCACATCCATCGTTTTCTTGAAAGACACGTACAAGCTTGATCCATATCCGTCATTTTCTTGAAAGACATTTACATCAGTGCTTGATCCATACTCATCATCACTATAGAAAGATGGTCTGTGTGAAAATTTGTGATATTTTTCTTTTCTTTTACCGATTGGTACTTTGGGTTGATACACTATTGGTTTTCTCTTTAGTCTATATTTTTTCTTTGTAGCTGGGAATTAAGTTTGTGATTTGCAGCCTTTTATTTGTAGTTTCTTTTTAGTAATATAACCGAACTGTGACATTTTCAGATTCTTAGTGGTAGATGAGCATAATGGTAGAGAAGTGGTGCATTGTTTTTTTAGAGAATGCATATGTTCTTTTTTTTAAAGAAATAAAGCATGGTGAGAATGGAGAATGCAACTAATGGTATCTTGTTGTTGAGTAAATGAAGCAGGTTTGTGTTAGTTCTCAGTCTAAGATTAAAGCATCAGAATTTGTAGCCTTATTTCAGAATGCAGAATTTTCTTATGGGGTGCATTTGATCAGCTGTAAAAAGCTGCATATCTAGTGAATTTTGATGACTTTTCTGTAATTTTTTTTTTGGCATGTATTACATACTATCTGTAGTTAGTGAATGGGCATTTTTTCTAAGTAATCCTAAATAATATGATCAGCAGTCACCAGATGCATAAAAACCTGGAAGTCACAAAAAAAAAGCTATCTCATAATTATATTAATTATTTTCCCTTGTGTAGTTAAAAAAGCATATAATGATTAATTAAGTTTTCCTTTTTGTGATTGTGAATTTTAAACTTTTATTTGACCTGCGATGTATTGTAATGAAATTTTTATACAATTTTTCTATTCCAGTATGTGGTTTACTGATATGTTATACTTCATTAGTTTGTAAACGTTTGGTGCAGGTTTCCTGCATATTTGCATCCATCATATGTACAACCAGTGTGCTACAGGTACAATTAGCATTCATACTTTTCAACATTTGCTGAGGGAGACTGAGCACCTATGGGTTTGCCCGGAGTGCAGTGAAGCTGATTCTGATCTACAGCAACAAAAACAATAGTTTGTAAACCAAACAGGCAATGCTTATCCTAAGCTACTGTCTTGCCAACTTATTCAGTTCTTATAAAATACACCACACATGATGGTCAGATTTATTCAAAGATTCTTGTCATATTCTTTAGTCATATGTGTTGTCCAAACAGTATTTTCTTATCTCTTCAATCCTTATCTGATCTCTTGTAATTTTGTCAGATCCTTTTCACAAATGTAAAATTTTGTATTTGTTGCTTTTTGCCATTGGTACATTGAATTCTGGTCATATAGTGAGCAGTGGGTAGCCAATTTTTGTTGCTATTATTTTTTTTTAGAAACTAACATGAAAAGTGAAGAAATTTTTTAGGGTAAAATATGAAAGATGTCAATTTTACTTTTAATGTGGAATCTAGAAATAATATTTTAAATGTGAATCGTCATCATCATCTTTTCCTGTGCTCCCTACAGAGCATCAAGCCACCACTGCAGCTGGTCTTCCTGCAGGAATCCTGCACCAAGTGGTCATGCTTGTGCAGCAGTGGTTTCTGTGGCTATATGTATTACATTATGAGGTTGTCATCCCCATACACACAACCTCATGTTAGTCATCGTCTGCGACATGCCTGAGGATGCAGAAGTCTTATTCATTCTTTTTCAAATAATCTATTATGAGGGGCCCCCCCCCCCCCCCCCCCCCCCCCCCCCCCCTCCCCGGTCACATGTTACTACTTGGCCAGTGTCCGTGACAAACTTGACGCACAATCCTTCTTTAGTCACCCTTTTACTACAAGCTAGTATGGGTAGCTCTGTTTTTTTGTTTTTTTTTTTTTTTTTTTTTTTTTTTGTGCCCCAGTTTTCAACATTATCTAATGTGTTTTACTAATGTGCTAACAAATCTGATACCTCACACAGCCCAGGTTTACACGTGTAGCAAGTACCCATATAGAAATGCTTTACATTATTCATGACCACTCAGCTCCCCCCTCAAGGAGCATAGGCCTTCAACAAGTGTGTGCGCAGGTGCACCTGTTCTGTGTCATCGGCTCAAGATATTTCTTTGCTGTCTTTATCCCTCCCATGTCTGCCTCCAGTTCTCTTCTCCATGTGCTTTTTGTCTCCCTCTATCACTTTTACCCTGTGGATTCCAGAGCAAGGACTGGCTTGTAAGGCTGTCAATAAGTTTTGTTTCAATGTGTGCCCTGTCTGTTGTGACCTTCTCATCTCCTGTTCCACTGACACCTGTCTGGTTCTTGCCATCAATGCTTTAAAGTAATCATGAAATTGTAAATGGCAGGAGAGCGTCCTCTTTGGTGTATAACCAAAACCAGAGACCATGTTTGGGAAATATCAAAGAAAATTAGTTGTAGTTTAACCCATCTTGCAATGGCAGAACCTACAGAGGAAGAGAAAGAGGTAAAACCAAGGAGTACCAAATAAATTGACACCATGACAACAGGGCCGGATTAAGCCAAGAAGGGCCTCTAGGCTTTTTGGTGTTTGGGCCCCCCACCCCTCCTTCACCTAATAAGCAATAATGTTAATATTTTTTTTTCAAACCCATCAGCATGGTGATGGTAAATACTAGTATTATTAACAGACTGGTATGTTAGTTTGTTAGCAATGCTTACCTCTTTTATTAATAATTTTGTTGTTGTTAATGTTTATTGGTATTATTTTTATTATTAAGGTAAACACAAGAAACACATTTTATTGAACAATCTATGCAAATTTTTTTAAACTTATGCACAAGCCCCAAAAGCTCCGGGCCCCTAGACTTCAGCCTACTTAGCCTAATGGATAATCCGGCCCTGCATGACAGAGAGACAAATGGATGATATGCCTGAAAAGAGTGAAATATGAGGTTAAATAAAGTGTGCCATCACTGCCTATGCACTGAAAGGAGTTTTTCAGTTAACTGTCAGATGTAACATACAACAGATGTTGGAGTACTTGTGTGTTGTTATTAACTTTGGTACAAATAAGTTTTAAATTGGGAAGAACTAATTGGTGTGTATATTTCCATTTCCACACATCTGCTGTGCTATGGCTAGTGATAGTATGTATATATTTAAATGGTAGACATTCAAAATTCCATCAAGAGCGAATAGGAAAATTATGATGCTGATGATGATCCAAAATTTTCAAAGAATCTTAATTTATTTATTTCAGAAATTTTTTTTTTAACAAAGGCTCATTAAAAAATTATATAATTTTTTTTCAGCATTTTTGCTGTTACAACAGTTTATTGTGCAAGTGTATCATAAGTCAGATAAAGTGTATCATCATCACCATTTTCCTTTGGGCTCCTTATGGAGGATGAAGTCGCCGCCGCATGCTGGCCCCACAGGAAGCCTGCACAAAGCAGTTACGTTGTGCAGTTGTTGTTCATGTGGCAGTTTGTTTTACATGATGAGGTTGTCGTCCCCATGTACAACCTTGTATTATAGACGCCTTCTGCCTGAGGGTGCAGTTGTCCTTTTTGTTCCGTGTCTCTTCAGAGACCTCCCCCCCCCCAGAACCACACGGGGCATGATCAAGTGTATAACTGTTCATAATTAATGCTGCTTGGTACTTCTTCTTCTTCTTCCTCGTTCGTCCTGAAAAGGATGTTGGTTGCGTTGTGTCTGTTTACACCGGAGCTGTGATATCGGCACCTTTCGGTTGACACATCCAACTTCAGCATGGCATTTTTTGGGACCGGGTTTGCCTTCCCTCTGCGATCCCTACTCGCTCAGCCAGACTGCAGTGATGCTGACTGTTTCCAGGACCACCACGTGGAGGTGGAGAAGGGTCTTGGTCAGCTCTAGTTCGCTGACCCTGATGCAAGCAGTCAAGCTATGGGTCACTGACTGCATTCTCTATTGCTGCATCTTTGGGTCCCATCATGCTGCTTGGTACAGAGATTATCCCTTCTACGTTTCTGACTTTATTTTTCTTTGTTTTAAAACTAGAACACTGTTTTAGAACTTAATTTGCCTATATTTATTGTTGTCTTATTTATTATTATGTTCATTCATCTTTATGTTTACTGTTGCTGTTTCGGCAGGGTATGTTATAATACTGTGACATTTGTTTCAAGGTTTGTAAACATTCCAACGGGAACAAAAAGAAAACTACAAAAGAACCACAAAACAAAGCCATTAAAACCATATATCAGCCATTTTTTCAGATAGATGAGAAAAAAACAATTGAAAATAGCAGTAACAAAGGAAACAACTTTAAAAAAAATTGACAGAATTGTATGAGAGTGACATAAGAAGGCATAACAAAACAAAACTATTATCAAAAGCAGTTAACAAAAAAATAAAAACTCAGCTTCAAAATTTATAGTAATAAAACAAAGTCATATGCAAAAGAAAGCTTTTTTTTAAGTTGAAGCAAAGCCAAACCACAAGATTAAAGTGGACAAAATACAAAACCACTAAGCAGTCTATTTATTTTCCATGATTACATATTTAGTTGAGTTTAAAATTAAGACTTTTAGGACATTAGAGTGAAAAAATACAATACCACTAAGTAGTCTGCAGTTATTTTCCTATGATTACACATTTAGTTGAGTTTAAAATTAAGACTTTTAAAACATACGTTTTCATTCGCCTATCTCATCTTGTTATTTTGCTTCTTTTCCCTCTTCATTACACTTTTTTATATGCTTATCATGGTGCTTATTACGGTAGATAGTTTTACGCATAGATAATCATTATTGTAGACACACAGCACTCATTTTGTTTATTCATGTCATTTCCTCTTTTCCTTCCATTTTTTTTTAAAGAGTGCCAGCCTCGGGTATTCCGAAGAGGTGTGTGTGTTTTTGTTATCTGTTTATTTGTTCATTCTAAGCTCTCTGTTGTGGATTGATTATTTATTATTGTCTGGTTCATGTAATGTGTACCTTTGTTGTGTTTGCTCATTGCTCCTTGTAGTTCTATGGGTAGCTCAGAGTATGCATTCTGTACAAGATAAATGTGATCATCCAAGAAAATATTAAAGGACACAGTTTGGAAATTTTAATTTGCTATATTTAGAATAATAGGGCAGGAGATGTGATGCCTCATTTTCATATCGGCAGTTGAACATAATCTATGAAAATAGAGACACTATATATCATAATTATAACCCTTCAGGGGTTAAACAGGAATTTTTCTTCAATTAAAAAAAATACAAACATAAAAGGTAAATGAAGTCCCATTACATATACTGTCGTGAGGGAAGTGAAGTATTAGAAACTTCACTGTACTTAGGTCCAGCTTTAAGAGGAGGGGTGGGAGCCGCGCTAGCGTAGTGGTTACAACACCGCTCTGGCGACCGGGTGATACAGGATCAAACCCGGGCGACGGCATTTGAGGATTTTTCGTCGACCGGGATTTGGACTGGATTAACTCGAGACCTGGCGAGGACATTTGAAGGAGTGTCGTCGACCAGGGACTGGCGGCTCCTGAGCCGACCCAGCTGCAATTTACCTCCGAAATCGGCGAGTATTTGCCTGAATGGCGAGGGACACCTGTCTCTGTACAAGAAATAAAGGGATACTCACGTAAAATCAATGTCAGGTTAGACATAAATAATAATAATAACCTGAGATTTCGCCTCGAGTGTTAGCGGGCGTACGTAAAAAAAAAAAAAAAAAAAAGAAAAAAAAAAAAAAAAAAAAAAAAAAAAAAAAAAAAAAAAAAAAAACAGAGGAGGGGTAACCAGTTCGCTTACTCACTGCCTTTTCCTTCCTTAACTCATGAGCAAAGTCAGGTACCCATTTACAGCTGGGTAGACTTGAGTGTGATGCCACCATGTTTCAAAACTTGAAAAATTAGAAACCTACCCACCACAAAAATATGTATAGAATATGTGATTCCTATATACACACATTGGGATTCTTGCTGGTGCTACAGAGTTGGTACATTGTGCTGAGATCCTCCTTGTGTGATCTAAGGGAGGAGATTAGAGCACTGATGGAGTTGTCCGTGGGCAATGAAGATAGTCCTTAAAACCAAAACCAAACCCGGTACCTTTACTGTGAGAGGCCAGCACTCTAACCACTTTACCAGTCGACCACTCAAAATGAAAAATAAAGGAGAATAAGGATAAAGTTTTCCAGCAGGACAATAGTGAAATCTGAGGCTATGAGTTGTGGGACAAATATAAATAGGTTATCATCACATCAGAAAACACAAAACACACTGGACAGTAGAAGTAGAAGAAGGTGAAGGCTGTGGATTCTTCTACAGCAGTGCTTCTTAAGCAGGCGTGCATGCAATCCTTTTGTAGTGAAATCTGTGAGAACTAACGCTTAATTCCACAGCACGTTCAATTTGCATACCGAAGTAAGGGCCTAAACGATTTGCCGCGGTTTAACATTAATACCATGACGGGCGTTCGAAAGACCCCCTTTTTCTCGACCCGCGTTCTCGACATATATTCACACGCTGGTTTTAGCAGACGATATATATATACACACACGCAATGTGACGTGGCGCCGTAAGGTTAACGTCCGATAAGGTAGTTTAAAATAAAAGGAAAATTAAGGTTAACGTCCTATTTGTTTTTGAAAATGCCGTACTGAATTAAATAGGAGAGGGGAAGGAGTCCTTAATTTGAATATTTGAGGTCAGTTTTATTTGAAAAGGAACGCTATTCATTAAACAGTCTCTGATTGGCTGTAGTATAATAGACAAACGGTTGTATAAAACCAATTAGTAGTTGGTATTCGGGGCCACTTGTTAACTAAAATTTATACACTAAAGAAGTTGTTATAGACAAGGCAAGAGTACTGTCTTGGTTGCTAATTCTGCACAAGCAGCGATTTGGATTATGCCATATACCGCAATATTCAACTGTTTAGTGTGTAGATTTCTTTGATTGCGGTAAATATTGAAACCTTTATATTAACATTTATATTGTCATTTTTATCATTATTATGTATGCATTATTGAAGTTGTATGAACCTTAAAGGGGAAACATTTATCTGGAGGGAAGGCAACATCACTCTGTGTTGTTTCACAGCGTTGTTAGGAACTGTATTAACCTGGTATAGAAAAGCCAGACAGGCTTTCGGCCATATGGGGAGAAAAGAAAATTAAATATTTATGATGAAAAGAAAAAGTTGTGTTATGACATAAGACCAGGAAGATTACTGGCCGTCTACATCAGCAAGTCACCGTGATTGTACATGACTTGATAGTATTAATGTAAAATGTTTCCTTTATCAAGGAAATGTCAAACGGGGTTTGAAAGTTATTTATCCAGAAGGGGGGTACCAACCAAATTGAGAACGTTAACTAATTTTTTAGTTACCATACTGATGTCTGATGATATTGCCATGTTAGAATAATGAAAGAGAGAGATTATTAGATGCTGAGTGGGACACATTTGTATTGTTCCAGAGTTTCATCTACGAGTGAAAGTGAGCCCAGGTGACCTAACACCTGTCCTTAAGTTCTGCAGTGAGGCCTAAATACTGAGTGTCTACACAGTGATTTACCTATAGAAGCAGAATCGTGTCTTGGCAGTGGAGACTGGCGTTTTATACATACTTCAAACAGCCTGGTTCCAGAGACCTCGGATAAGAATTGTCTGGGAAATTGATATCACAAACACTCCACTCTCTCAGTTTTCCCATAAGATAGGGTATCAGACAGTGAGGAACAAAAACGTTCAATAAACTTGTACCCTTTTCTAGGAGCAAGAAATACTTGACATTTTTCCAGCTTGAAACATATAAATAATTGTGGGATAAAACAGACTCAGTGACAGTTGTAAAATAATTGGTTGTAAATAATTTCATTATCATGTTGAGTTGATTATTCCTGTGTCAGAAGAATAACTAGATACAGGAAAATAAATTATAAAAAAATAAGTTACATTCCAAACTTTACTCAGTGACTTGTTTTAATCATTGTTTATTAGTAATAGGTGTAATTGTTGTCTTGTTCATACATTTCATCACATTGCATATACCCTAGACACTTGCTAGACAACATACACACACCAATACACTTCAGTAGGGGAAGATGTATAATCGGGTGAGGTCGTGGTGGAAGCAGACAGGTACCCTGTAAACTTATTTATATTTAATAAACCTCAGGGACTTGCATAGCTGACCTCACACCAGATACCATTAATATAATATTGAAACCAATACTAACAACTAATTCACCACATTAATTGGGACGCTCTTCCGGGATTAAAAGGTTCTTAGTACCCTACATTAAGTGAGTCACTAGTCCCAGTATTTGTAAAATATAATAGTAAAAATAATCTGAGAGTGGTTTGAGATATCATTGCCCTTTGTCTTGTGTTTAGAGTTGATTAATTAGTTAAGGTAGTGGATAGTATTTCATATTGTTAACTATAAAATGGCGGATATGGCTAAATACAGATCTGCTGCTGTGCAGACTGCAAAGGAAATGAATTTAGATGGGCAAGCTCTGATTCAGTATGTGACATCAGAGTGCGATAAGTATATGGAAAGGGAAGATAACTCTTAGTATACGAGCTGCCTTTCATGACTACCATTACAGATTTTGCAAGAAATAATTTATTTATAAAGATAACATAAGTGTTATATATCAAAATGGGAAGAAATGAAACCCCTACATCATGCACGTAACTAAATTGATCAGTGGTTTGAAACATGCATTCAGCTATAAATTTTCGCTATTGACGGGGATCGATCATCGGCCTCTCTAGAAGGCCGCTCGTATACTAAGAGTTAAGAGATTAGCTGAGGAGAAGAGAATTATGTTAGAGGATGCTAGGGAGCTTAAGAAATTAGAGGCTGATAGGGAGGCTGAGATCAAGAGGCTGCAGTTAGAAGAAAGGAGACTTGAGGCTGAGAGAGAAGATAAAAGACTCCAAAGGGAACATGAACTACGACTAAGGGAGTTGGAGTTACAAGGCCATGCTCCTGATAATGGAAGTAGCTCATCCACCTCCGACTCTGCTGCAGGCCAGGTTGCCTCAACCTCAGCCATGGGGTTCCAGTTGGACCCATTTGTAGAAAAAGATGATGATATTGAGTCATTTTTATCTAGATTTGAAAGGTTAGCTACTATGTATGGACTAGAGAAAGAGAGATGGAGTATGAAGGTATCTCAGGGGCTTAGGGGAACCTCTTATGAGGTCTTCGCCAAACTGAGCAAGGATGATCAAGATGACTACGACATTCTTAAGCAAGCTCTTCTAGTTAGATATGAGAAAAACAGTGAATTTTACAGAAAGAAATTTAGGGATGCCAAACTGTTGACTGGAGAGACTTACCACCAGTTCTCTGCACGCCTGGAGACATACCTGGAGAAATGGACTGCTCTGGGGGAAAACCCAAGATTTAAAGGAAATAATTATGACTGAGCAGTTAAGAGAGTCCATGGCTCCAGACCTGAGAAAATTTCTCACGGAACAGGGTGCTGAGAGGCTGGGGGAGATCTTAAATGTGGCTGAGAGATATCAGGCAGCCCAGTCTGAGATAGCAAGTTTAAAGAAGAAGCCTATAGACCATAATAAAGCTCCACAAAACCAAAATCAACCTAAATTTGAGCACAGAGATAAATTTAACAAGGGTAAAGCCTATTATGATAAAGCCAAGTTTGACCAACGAGATAGAAACTCGCAATTGAATGATAAGAAACATTTTCCTCAGGGAAATAAATGGTGTAAGTGGTGCAAGAAAAATAATCATGACACCACAATGTGTACTCGAAAACCTCCTAACTTTGCTGCAATGAAAACGGGGAGAAAGGGACAAAAGGTTAAACCTAGTGGACAGCAGGAACCTTACCACCCCCCAGTTTGTGAGAATGTTGTATGTAATGGTGTCACCATTAGGTGCCTTTACGATACAGGTTTAGATTATGACTCAGTCGTGAGCTCTCACCTGGTGCGAGCAGATCAATACACCACAGAAACAGTGGAGATCCAAGCCGCAACCAAGGACGTAGCAACCATGACACTTCCCATTGCTAGAATCTGTGTAAAAACTCGCTATGTGGAAGGAGTAATCAAGGCAGCCGTGATAAACGAACCCATCTATCCTCTGATATTGGGGTGTCATTATGTATTCTTGGGGAATCCCAGGAAACCTGTGATCATGGCAACAGTGCAGACCAGGTCACAGTCACGAAAGGAGGAGGATGAACCCATAAATACTCATCCAGAGGAGATGAGGAAGGCACAGGCGGAAGATAGGTCACTCAACCCGTGCTTTAAGAAATTACCTAAGTGCCATACACCTCCTACGAAAGGAGACTACTATATGAAGAATAAACTGTTGTATAGGAAGGCCGGAACTGGATCCAATGGTCATGGCCAGCTAGTTCTTCCTACTTCATATAGGAATAAAGTGTTGGAACTAGGGCACGCGATTCCTTTCAGTGGTCATATGGGGATCAGTGCAACAGGACAGCGTATAGCTTGTCATTACTTCTGGCCAGGGATAACTGAAGATATAAAAAGATATGTGAAATCCTGTCCAGAGTGTCAAAGGGTAGCTCCAAAGCATTGGACTGCTCCTGCAACTCTAGGGGAGATGCCCATAGTGGGAACCCCTTTTGAGAGGGTTGCAGTGGATATTGTGGGACCTCTCACTCGAACCAAGAGGAGGAACAGTTATATTCTCACTCTGGTGGACACTTGTTCGATGTGGGGAGAGGCTGTAGCCCTGTCATCTATAGATTCAAAGCATGTGGCAGAGGCATTACTCACCATATTCACAAGGTTAGGTTTCCCGCACCAAATCTTGACTGATAACGGCTCTCAGTTCAAGGGGAAACTAACGGAAGAAGTTTTCAGGCTCTTCCAGGCCAAGCACTTTCATTGTAGCCCGTACCATCCCCAAGGGAACGGCCAGGTGGAGAGGTTCAATGGGACTCTCATTTCTATCCTGAGAAAGCTGGCACATGAGAAACCTGATACATGGGACCAATTTTTGCCCGCTGCGTTGTTTGCGTATCGGGAAGTTCCACATAATTCAACCGGGATGGCACCCGCAACCCTGTTATTTGGGAGGCCAATAAAAGGTCCATTAGAAGCCTTGTTAAGGACATGGACTGATGAGAAGGCAGAAGAAACTGTTACCTCATCTTATAACTATGTGAACGAACTGACCACTCGTCTTAAAACTGGATGGAAACTGGCAAATGACAATCTCAGACAAGCCAGGAAGAAACATGCTGCTTACTTTAACAAGAAAGCTAAGGATAGAGAGCTTAATGTGGGAGAGAAGGTGCTCCTTCTTCTACCCGGCAGCAGTAACAAGTTACAAATTGGATGGCAAGGGCCATACACTGTTCTAGAAAGGATATCTAGAACTAATTATAAAATCGACAAAAAAGGTAAGGAGAAAATTTATCACGTGAATCTCCTAAAGCAATACCTGGAAAGAGAGATCCAGGATGAGACACATCTCATGACCTTGTCGATAGCCACAGGAATGAAAAAGGAACCACTCGCCTCTCACGAGTATCCCTTAAAAACAGAGGAAACACAGGCACAGGTGAAGATCAGTAAGCACCTGACTAAAGCCCAGAGGGTGCAGGTTCAAAAGGTTCTGGTTGAACATACAGACGTGCTAACAGATAAGCCGGGGCATACCAATCTATTAGAGTATGACATGAAAGTAATAGACCCAACACCCATCTGTATGAGGGCCTATTCCATTCCTTTCGCTAAGGAGAAAGCTTTGAAGGAGGAAATTGAGTATCTGTTGAAGGAAGGAATCATTTCTCACAGTGAATCTCCTTACAGTTCCAGTGTGGTTTTACTAAGGAAACCTTCTGGAGAACACCGTCTGTGTATAGATTTCAGAAAACTGAATGCTGTCACAGAAAATCAGGTGGATCCATTGCCGGATACCAATCAGCTGTTTGCCAGGCTGAATAAGGCAAAATATTTTTCTAAGGTGGATCTGAGCAAAGGCTATTACCAAATTCCAGTGAAGCCTGAGGTTCGACCTTATCTGGCATTTAGCACCTCGGAAGGCCATTATGAATTCAACATGTTACCATTTGGCTTGAAAAACGCCCCGAGTGTGTTTTCCAGAATGATGCGCAAGTTATTGGATCCCCTGAATAACCCATGTATAACCAATTTCATGGACGACATTCTTATTGCTACTGAGACATTTGAAGAACACATAAACTCTCTGAATATGCTATTTGATAGGCTCAGGGAAGCAAATTTGACGGCTAGACCAACCAAATGTAGTGTGGGGTGTAAAGAACTCGAATTCTTGGGACATACAGTGTATCAGGGAAACATGACCCCTGACCCCAAGAACCTGGAGAAATTACAAAAAGCACCGAGGCCACAAACCAAAAAAGATGTGAGGTCTTTTGTATCTTTATGTGGATTTTATCAAAAATACGTAAAGAACTTTAACTCTATTTGTGCACCGCTGACAGACTTAACTAGAAAAGGTCAACCTGAAAAAATCATTTGGTCAGCGCAGTGTGAATTGGCATACCAAGAGTTAAAAGATAAACTCACTAGCAAGCCGATATTGAAATTGCCTGATCTAAGTCAGGAATTTGTGGTGAGAACGGATGCGAGTAACATAGGATTAGGGGCCACTTTGTTACAGAGGTCCACCTCACAGGATGGAGAACTGAACCCAGTTGCTTACGCTAGCCGCAAGTTAAACAAAGCGGAAAAAAATTACTCAACAAGTGAAAAAGAGTGTTTAGCATTGATCTGGGCCATAAAAAAGTTCCAAATTTATCTTTATGGTAGGTCATTTGTGGTGCAAACAGATCACCAGCCTTTAATGTTCTTATCTCAGGCCAAGCATGAAAATGCACGTTTATTAAGGTGGTCTTTATTGATCCAACCTTATACATTTTCCATCGAATATATACCCGGTTCGGAAAACGTGGGAGCGGATTTCCTGAGTAGACATCCTTGTGAGGCAAATCAGGAAAAACCTAGGGAATAGTACTTTGTTTACGCTAATTGTCTCACAGATAATAACTTGCAGTGAATGCATGTTTTAGGAAAAGAGGTGTGTAGTGAAATCTGTGAGAACTAACGCTTAATTCCACAGCACGTTCAATTTGCATACCGAAGTAAGGGCCTAAACGATTTGCCGCGGTTTAACATTAATACCATGACGGGCGTTCGAAAGACCCCCTTTTTCTCGACCCGCGTTCTGGACATATATTCACACGCTGGTTTTAGCAGACGATATATATACACACACGCAATGTGACGTGGCGCCGTAAGGTTAACGTCCAATAAGGTAGTTTAAAATAAAAGGAAAATTAAGGTTAACGTCCTATTTGTTTTTGAAAATGCCGTACTGAATTAAATAGGAGAGGGGGAAGGAGTCCTTAATTTGAATATTTGAGGTCAGTTTTATTTGAAAAGGAACGCTATTCATTAAACAGTCTCTGATTGGCTGTAGTATAATAGACAAACGGTTGTATAAAACCAATTAGTAGTTGGTATTCGGGGCCACTTGTTAACTAAAATTTATACACTAAAGAAGTTGTTATAGACAAGGCAAGAGTACTGTCTTGGTTGCTAATTCTGCACAAGCAGCGATTTGGATTATGCCATATACCGCAATATTCAACTGTTTAGTGTGTAGATTTCTTTGATTGCGGTAAATATTGAAACCTTTATATTAACATTTATATTGTCATTTTTATCATTATTATGTATGCATTATTGAAGTTGTATGAACCTTAAAGGGGAAACATTTATCTGGAGGGAAGGCAACATCACTCTGTGTTGTTTCACAGCGTTGTTAGGAACTGTATTAACCTGGTATAGAAAAGCCAGACAGGCTTTCGGCCATATGGGGAGAAAAGAAAATTAAATATTTATGATGAAAAGAAAAAGTTGTGTTATGACATAAGACCAGGAAGATTACTGACCGTCTACATCAGCAAGTCACCGTGATTGTACATGACTTGATAGTATTAATGTAAAATGTTTCCTTTATCAAGGAAATGTCAAACGGGGTTTGAAAGTTATTTATCCAGAAGGGGGTACCAACCAAATTGAGAACGTTAACTAATTGTTTAGTTACCATACTGATGTCTGATGATATTGCCATGTTAGAATAATGAAAGAGAGAGATTATTAGATGCTGAGTGGGACACATTTGTATTGTTCCAGAGTTTCATCTACGAGTGAAAGTGAGCCCAGGTGACCTAACACCTGTCCTTAAGTTCTGCAGTGAGGCCTAAATACTGAGTGTCTACACAGTGATTTACCTATAGAAGCAGAATCGTGTCTTGGCAGTGGAGACTGGCGTTTTATACATACTTCAAACAGCCTGGTTCCAGAGACCTCAGATAAGAATTGTCTGGGAAATTGATATCACAAACACTCCACTCTCTCAGTTTTCCCATAAGATAGGGTATCAGACAGTGAGGAACAAAAACGTTCAATAAACTTGTACCCTTTTCTAGGAGCAAGAAATACTTGCATTTTTCCAGCTTGAAACATATAAATAATTGTGGGATAAAACAGACTCAATGACAGTTGTAAAATAATTGGTTGTAAATAATTTCATTATCATGTTGAGTTGATTATTCCTGTGTCAGAAGAATAACTAGATACAGGAAAATAAATTATAAAAAAATAAGTTACATTCCAAACTTTACTCAGTGTTGTGGTGTTTGATGGTATTGTATGATGTTGATATTACTAAATGTAATTGTATGAGGCCAGCTGTGAAGGCTCCTGAGATAAAATGTAGTTGAGAATTGTCAGAAGGCCTTTCTTGCTACCACTACGACCTCACACTTAATTTTTTTTAATGAATGTGGCTACGTAAAGTGTCTAGGGTTATGATATGTAGTGTGGTGTAATAGGTTATAGATATACCCACAGATATTTAACAAGACTAATAATATTAATAAATGTTACAATACACTGAACTAACTCACGTGTGTAAAATTTTTGATAAAATTATATTACATTTATTTTGTTCTGGATCAATTTTTTTAGGTTGACCAGAACTTAAAAGGATTTAGAGATTATGAAAGAAATGCATGGAATATTATATCATAAATGCAATAGTGTACATATATATGTACTATACTAGTTAGTTTTATTAAAATGTTCTAGTAGTCATCTACTTGGGAGGATAGTTACTGTTTGTGCTGTTGGGGTGGCCTCATCACACCTGTCTATATTGACTACACAGTGTCCAGAAAATGGTGGGAATTTTTATGAGGGTATTAGTAACTAAACGTGGTTGGTGAATGTCCAGCAGACCAGAGGCTCACTCATCTTTTAATTGTAGCTCTGGTGCTGAAATCTGGTGGTCCCACCTCTCTGTGCTGGCGGGCAATAATGGTGGTCTCTGTCACAAGTACTGCACAGATACACTCGAGTAAAGTCACCAACTGAATAGTCACTGCTTGGTTGACAACAGAAACTCGCAGCTCTGCAATCAAAGTATGGGCCATGTGTCAAAATCTATTCTCTACCCACGTCTGGACACAACACTGACACAACAACCACATCATACAGACAGGTCAGATCTCTCTGACCAAACAGCACATTTACCATGGTGGTTTTACATCAGATAGATCCTCCCAGACTATAGATTCTGAAAAATATTTATTAGTTGTCTGCCCTAAAAGAGGATAGGTAATATGTTCCATTATTCTCAACACTTGATCTGTCTTGCATAATCCTTGCTGGAGTTTATGTACATTGTTGGTCCCTAGACCCTGACTAGGGCGGGGGGTCTAGAGCAAATCCCTACTTGTTTGTAAGGCTAGATTTCGATATGGCAGTATCAAATCACTCGAACATGAAACAATATTCAAAATATATAAAGAAATAATTTCAATCTTACCAGATTATGAATAAATAACACAGAATTGCTAGCAAAACTCAGCTGAGCTGCTGGCTATAGTATGGCGTCCCTAAATTTATTACACTTTCTTTCATATGGAAATCACCACACTTTAAAATCTGTGTCTATCACTGAACAACTATTGAAGAATGGCCCCACTTTCGCGTCTGAGCGCTAATGATATGATTGTCTGTGGCCAATCACTGCCTAGGTTTATTTTAATTTCAAATTTCCTACCATAAAGTCATTTCAGTTATGCTTCAGTCAAGTATGGATGGTTATCTGTTAGTCTGTCCGTCTCTACTTGTGTTTCTACAAAATGTACTCGATTTTTGAACCAACCTTTCTCTCCCCTCCAAAATTTTGTCGTTAAAAGTTATATTTAGACACAGCTACCACCCAAAAACCCTCTCCTCCATACTAAGTAAATTTGAACACCTGCGTTTCGAGGTCGTGTTTTTTTGTGCAATTAGCGACACTTTTAGATTCCATACAGTCTGTCGAAGATGTGAACAACACTGTCTTTTGTCATTATCTTCAATATTATCTATCCGTCTGTAAAATTAAGAACGTATTTGTTCACTGCTCAGAATGGGCCATCCGGCCAGCTAATTTTTATATTCCTAACATTAATATTAAGAAAAAAGTACTTTTTAAATTTTGTAATATTCCAAACATCTGCGTTTTAGCCGCTGAATTCAAATCAAGGGCTTGGTATCGCAAAAGCGTCCATTCCGTACCTCGTGTCAATTTGGGGGACGTGAATTTTTACTTTCCTCCATCCCCCCCAATTGCGTCTCCTTAGCCTTGCCAGTCTCACGCAATCTTTCCAGTCATATTTTTTCCTTTTTATCCGCCGTTCCCCTCCTGTCTAGCGAGTCAATTTTTATGGAGGGTGATGACCCGCGGTCTGGGCGATCATGTACATCAGCAGCCTACGCATCATGTTTTTATCCTTATATGTTATCTTTGGAGATATTTTACCGTTGTATCTCTGTCCATTTCACTACACATCTCCCAACTTGAAAACATGCCTATGGCAAGTTCCAACACCAGCGATACACATAGGTAAAATTACTCCTCACGTCTGCCACTACTCTAATTTTGATCACAGGGGTGCCGACTGAGGAAATCTGCACCGACATTCAATTTGCCTGGGATATATTGGATGCTAAACTGATAAGGTTGAAGCAACAAAGACCACCTCAGCAATCTTGCATTTTCATGCTTAGCCTGAGACAAGAACACGAGAGGCTGATGGTCCGTCTCCACCACAAATGTCCTACCATACAGATAGATTTGAAACTTCTTTATTGCCCAGATTAATGCTAAACATTCCTTTTCGCTTGTGGAGTATCCTTGTTCTGCCTTATTCAATTTGCGGCTTGCATAAGCGACTGGTTTAAGTTCCCCATCAGGTGAAGATGATCTTTGCAACAAAGCCCCTCCGAGTCCTACATTACTTGCATCGGTTCTTAAGACAAAGTCCTGTGTCAAATCAGGCAGTTTGAGAATAGGCTTGCTAGTGAGTTTTTCCTTTAACTCTTGGAACGCTAGTTCACATTGTGCAGTCCAAATAATTTTATCTGGAAGTCCCTTGCGAGTCAAATCAGTCAGAGGAGCACAAATAGCGTTAAAATTCTTGATGTATTTCTGATAAAATCCACATAACGACACAAATGATCGCACGTCCTTTTTTGTTTGCGGCCTAGGTGCTCTCTGCAGTTTTTCCAAGTTCTTAGGATCAGGGGTCATATTACCCTGATATACAGTGTGCCCCAAGAATTCCAACTCTTTGCATCCAATACAACATTTGGTTGGCCTAGCAGTTAAGTTCGCCTCCCGAAGTCTATCAAACAACATCTCCAGAGCTTCAATGTGTTCTTCAAATGTCTCTGTGGCGACGAGAATATCATCCATGAAATTCGAGATACATGGGTTATTCAGGGGATCCAACAATTTTCGCATCATCCTTGAAAACACACTCGGAGCATTTTTCAGTCCGAATGGTAGCATATTGAATTCATAATGTCCATCCGAAGTGCTAAAAGCCAAATAAGGTCTCACTTCAGGCTTCACTGGGATCTGGTAATAGCCTTTACTAAGATCCACTTTTGAAAAATATTTTGCCTTGTTCAGTCTGGCAAATAACTGTTTTGTGTCTGGTAATGGATCCACTTGTCCTTCTGTGACAGCATTCAGTTTCCTGTAATCTATGCACAGTCTGTGTTCCCCAGACGGTTTTCTCAACAAAACGACACTAGAACTAAAAGATGATTCACTGTGCGAAATAATCCCCTCCTTCAACAAATACTCTATTTCTTCCTTCAATGCCTTCTCCTTCGCGAACGGAATAGAATAGGCTCTCATACAGATTGGGTTTGAGTCTACCAGTTTCATGTCATACTGTAGCAAATTTGTATGGCCTGGTTTATCTGTTAATACATCTGTATGTTCCTCCAGAACCTGTTGAACTCTCTCCTTCTGGTTTTTAGTCAGGTGCTTACTGACTTTTACCTGTGCTGCGGTTTCACAAGGATGTAATGGGTATTCATGTGAGGTGAGTGGTTCTTTTTGCATCTGGGTTGCAATAGCCAAGGTCAATAAGGGGGTGCTTTCCTGGAGTGGTCTGTCCAGATACTTCTTTAACAGGTTTACATGATAAACTTTTTCCTTCCCCTTTTTGTCAATTTTATAGTTTGTTCTAGACACCTTCTCTAGAACCGTATATGGACCTTGCCAACCAATTTGTAATTTATTCTGGCTTCCGGGTAGTAGAAGCAGCACCTTCTCTCCGACTGCCAGTTCCCTGTCCTTTGCCTTCCTATTAAAATATGCTGCATGTTTCTTCCTGGCTTGTTTCAAATTATCATTTGCCAGTTTCCATCCAGCTTTCAAACGATTGGTCAGTTCGTTCACATATTGATAAGATGAGGTAACAGTCTCTTCCGCCTTCTCATCTGTCCAGGTCCTTAATAGGGCTTCTAATGGACCTTTTATTGGCCTCCCAAATAGCAGAGTTGCGGGAGCCATCCCGGTTGAACTATGTGGTACCTCCCGGTAAGCAAACAATGCGGCGGGCAGGAATTGATCCCACAGATCCGGTTTTTCGTGTGCCAGCTTTCTCAGGATAGAAATGAGAGTCCCGTTGAACCTCTCTACCTGGCCGTTCCCTTGTGGATGGTACGGACTACAATGAAAGTGCCTGGCTTGAAATAGCTTAAAAACTTCTTCCGTTAGTTTCCCCTTGAACTGAGAACCATTATCCGTCAAGATTTGATGCGGGAATCCTAATCGGGTAAATATTGTAAGTAGTGCCTCTGCTACATGTTTTGAATCAATTGATGGCAGGGCTACCGCCTCTCCCCACATAGAACAAGTGTCCACCAGAGTAAGGATGTAACTGTTCCTCCTCTTGGTCCGAGTGAGAGGTCCTACAATATCCACTGCAACCCTCTCAAAAGGTGTTCCCACTATGGGCATTTCCCCTAAAGTTGCAGGAGCAGTCCAGTGCTTTGGAGCTACCCTTTGACATTCTGGGCAGGATTTAACATATCTTTTTATATCCTCCGTTATCCCTGGCCAGAAGTAATGACAAGCTATACGCTGTCCTGTGGCGCTGATCCCCATGTGACCACTGAAGGGAATCGCATGCCCGAGTTCCATCACTTTATCTCTATATGAAGTGGGAAGAACCAGCTGGTTGTGCCCATTTGTTCCAGTTCCGGCCTTCCTGTATAAGAGTTTGTTCTTCATGAAATATTCCCCCTTGCTCGGAGGTGTGTGGCATTTGGGCAATTTTTTAAAACAGGGCTTGAGTGTCCTATCCTCAGCCTGCGCCTTCCTCATCTCCTCTGGATGAGCATTTATAGGTTCACCTTCTTCCTCCTTCTTCTGTGACCTGGTCTGCACTGTCGCCATGATCACAGGTTTCTCGGGATTCCCCAAGAAGACGTATCTACACCCCAATATCAGAGGGTAGATTGGTTCATCTATCACTGCTGCTCTGATTTCTCCTTCCACATAGCGAGTTTTCACCGTTATCCTTGCGATGGGAAGTGTCATGAGTGGTATGTCCTTAGTCGCCCCTTGTATTTCCACTGTTTCTGTGGTATACTGACTTGGGTCCACTAGGCTAGACTTCACAACTGAATCATAATCCAAACCTGTATCATAAAGGCACCTTATGGTGACCCCATTACAAATAACATCCTCACAAACTGGGGGGTGATAAGGTTCCTGTTGTCCCTTAGGATTAACCTTTAATCTTTGCGTCCCCGACTTCATTGCAGCAATGTTTGAAGGTTTCCTTCTACAAAATTCGGTGTTATGGTTATCCTTCTTGCACCATTTACACCATCTTTTTCCTTGGTTCAACGGTTTTCTTTCATTGAACTTTTGGTCATTGAACTGTGAGTTTCTGTCGCGATAGTCATTTCTTGGCCGCTCAAAATTTGTCCTACCTTTATTTCCCTGCTCTCTATTATCAAATTTATTAAATTGCTGTGGAGCTTTAAAATTGTCTATGTGCTTCTTCTTAGCACCACTTACATCTGCCTGGGCTGCCTGATACCTCTCAGCAACATTTAAAATTTCCCCCAACTTCTCTGCACCTTGTTCCATGAGAAATTTTCTCATGTCTGGAGCCATGGACTCTCTCAATTGCTCAATCATGATCATTTCTTTAAGATCTTGGGTCTTCCCCAGAGCCGTCCATTTCTCCAAATAGGTTTCTAGTCTAGCAGAGAATTGGTGGTATGTCTCCCCAGACAACAGTTTGGCATTTCTAAATTTCTTACGATAAAATTCACCATTCTTCTCGTATCTTAATAACAAAGCCTGCTTTAACATGTCATAATTGTCTTGGTCTTCCCTGTTCATTTTAGCAAATACTTCATAAGAAGTACCTCTCAATCCCTGTGATAGCTTTAAGCTCCACCTCTCTCTCTCTAACCCATATGTAGTAGCTAATAACTCAAAACGTCCTAGGTACCCCTCTATGTCATCGTCTTTTTCAACAAAATGGTCTAAATGAAACCCCATAGCTGAGTTTGAGGCTCCCAGACTGGGCGTAGCATCTGAGGCAAAAGGGCTGGCACCATTTTCAGGAGCCGGGCCTTGTAATTCCAGCTCCCTTAGTCGTAATTCGTGCTCCCTTTGCAACCTTCTATCTTCTGCCTCCCTTTCGGCAGTCAACCTTTTTTCTTCTGCCTCCCTTTGCTGTCGTTTTTCTTCTGCCTCAATCTGCAGCCTCTTAATTTCTCTATCAGCCTCTAACCTCTTCTCTTCAACCAACCTGTCAGACTCCAATTTTCTTTCAGCCTCTTTTTCTAATCTCCTTTTTTCCCGTTCAATATATTTATCACATTCAGCCGTTACGTATTGAATTAAAATTTGACCATCCATTCCCATCTCCTTCGCGGTGAGCACAGCAGCTGATCTAAATTTTGCCAGCTCCGCCATACTTTTTAGACAATATAATAATATACAAGCTAAATCTCTAACCAGTAAATACACTAAGTACTTCTTATGACTATAGTCTAACTAATTCTAACTAACCAGTTAACTAATTAATTATTACTGGCTGTGAAGATTCACCAACTTTTATCTGCAGGGACACTTTTAATGTTAAAGGGAATTTTACAATTTATTTCCCTACTTTTATTTCTCCCACCAGGAGATCCTAATATTACTGTTGGGCTAATTATCCCTGGACAAGACCCCAATTTATGTTGTGGTGTTTGATGGTATTGTATGATGTTGATATTACTAAATGTAATTGTATGAGGCCAGCTGTGAAGGCTCCTGAGATAAAATGTAGTTGAGAATTGTCAGAAGGCCTTTCTTGCTACCACTACGACCTCACACTTAATTTTTTTTAATGAATGTGGCTACGTAAAGTGTCTAGGGTTATGATATGTAGTGTGGTGTAATAGGTTATAGATATACCCACAGATATTTAACAAGACTAATAATATTAATAAATGTTACAATACACTGAACTAACTCACGTGTGTAAAATTTTTGATAAAATTATATTACATTTATTTTGTTCTGGATCAATTTTTTAGGTTGACCAGAACTTAAAAGGATTTAGAGATTATGAAAGAAATGCATGGAATATTATATCATAAATGCAATAGTGTACATATATATGTACTATACTAGTTAGTTTTATTAAAATGTTCTAGTAGTCATCTACTTGGGAGGATAGTTACTGTTTGTGCTGTTGGGGTGGCCTCATCACACCTGTCTATATTGACTACACAGTGTCCAGAAAATGGTGGGAATTTTTATGAGGGTATTAGTAACTAAACGTGGTTGGTGAATGTCCAGCAGACCAGAGGCTCACTCATCTTTTAATTGTAGCTCTGGTGCTGAAATCTGGTGGTCCCACCTCTCTGTGCTGGCGGGCAATAATGGTGGTCTCTGTCACAAGTACTGCACAGATACACTCGAGTAAAGTCACCAACTGAATAGTCACTGCTTGGTTGACAACAGAAACTCGCAGCTCTGCAATCAAAGTATGGGCCATGTGTCAAAATCTATTCTCTACCCACGTCTGGACACAACACTGACACAACAACCACATCATACAGACAGGTCAGATCTCTCTGACCAAACAGCACATTTACCATGGTGGTTTTACATCAGATAGATCCTCCCAGACTATAGATTCTGAAAAATATTTATTAGTTGTCTGCCCTAAAAGAGGATAGGTAATATGTTCCATTATTCTCAACACTTGATCTGTCTTGCATAATCCTTGCTGGAGTTTATGTACATTGTTGGTCCCTAGACCCTGACTAGGGCGGGGGGTCTAGAGCAAATCCCTACTTGTTTGTAAGGCTAGATTTCGATATGGCAGTATCAAATCGCTCGAACATGAAACAATATTCAAAATATATAAAGAAATAATTTCAATCTTACCAGATTATGAATAAATAACACAGAATTGCTAGCAAAACTCAGCTGAGCTGCTGGCTATAGTATGGCGTCCCTAAATTTATTACACTTTCTTTCATATGGAAATCACCACACTTTAAAATCTGTGTCTATCACTGAACAACTATTGAAGAATGGCCCCACTTTCGCGTCTGAGCGCTAATGATATGATTGTCTGTGGCCAATCACTGCCTAGGTTTATTTTAATTTCAAATTTCCTACCATAAAGTCATTTCAGTCATGCTTCAGTCAAGTATGGATGGTTATCTGTTAGTCTGTCCGTCTCTACTTGTGTTTCTACAAAATGTACTCGATTTTTGAACCAACCTTTCTCTCCCCTCCAAAATTTTGTCGTTAAAAGTTATATTTAGACACAGCTACCACCCAAAAACCCTCTCCTCCATACTAAGTAAATTTGAACACCTGCGTTTCGAGGTCGTGTTTTTTTGTGCAATTAGCGACACTTTTAGATTCCATACAGTCTGTCGAAGATGTGAACAACACTGTCTTTTGTCATTATCTTCAATATTATCTATCCGTCTGTAAAATTAAGAACGTATTTGTTCACTGCTCAGAATGGGCCATCCGGCCAGCTAATTTTTATATTCCTAACATTAATATTAAGAAAAAAGTACTTTTTAAATTTTGTAATATTCCAAACATCTGCGTTTTAGCCGCTGAATTCAAATCAAGGGCTTGGTATCGCAAAAGCGTCCATTCCGTACCTCGTGTCAATTTGGGGGACGTGAATTTTTACTTTCCTCCATCCCCCCCAATTGCGTCTCCTTAGCCTTGCCAGTCTCACGCAATCTTTCCAGTCATATTTTTTCCTTTTTATCCGCCGTTCCCCTCCTGTCTAGCGAGTCAATTTTTATGGAGGGTGATGACCCGCGGTCTGGGCGATCATGTACATCAGCAGCCTACGCATCATGTTTTTATCCTTATATGTTATCTTTGGAGATATTTTACCGTTGTATCTCTGTCCATTTCACTACACTCAGTGACTTGTTTAATCATTGTTTATTAGTAATAGGTGTAATTGTTGTCTTGTTCATACATTTCATCACATTGCATATACCCTAGACACTTGCTAGACAACATACACACACCAATACACTTCAGTAGGGGAAGATGTATAATCGGGTGAGGTCGTGGTGGAAGCAGACAGGTACCCTGTAAACTTATTTATATTTAATAAACCTCAGGGACTTGCATAGCTGACCTCACACCAGATACCATTAATATAATATTGAAACCAATACTAACAACTAATTCACCACACCTTTAAGGGTGTGCAATCCAACTTCTGGAAGTGTGAGACATGCCAGATATTTTAGAAAGTGAATCATTGTCAGAAACCAATTTACTATGGTTGCACCACTGCAGTGGGGATTTATAATAACAATTACAAGCTCGTTCTTCCAGAAGTATGACCACACAACATTTGGCTGACATAAGTAATCAATACCTTCTACAGGTACTTCCCTTTAATACTATGCACAATAAAAAAGGCCTCACACGGCCAATAAACATATCAAAATACAATAATGAAATGCCAGTGTAACTTGCCTTAACAGCTTGATCTATCAGTATCATACACGACAGTTCGAGCTACACTGAAACAACACCGCAATGACTATCGCTCACCTGAGCAACAATACTGTGACAAAGAAATACTCAAATCATTGTCAACTTATAAATCTACGGCCTGAAAGTTATACAATCTAGACACTACACTGTACTAGAATAACCACATAACAATCCACCAAGACCGAATATGGCAAGCACTCAAAACACATAGTCCATAACATGAACTTCACAACTAACTAGCTGGCAAAGGGAAGAATCCGTCCTATCAGGACGGTGGTTAGATTCTCACTCTCTAAATTTTGCGCCTGATTTCCCGGCTTCCGGTAGTCACATGACTCACCGGTTCGGCAATCCCCGGTGTTGCCCGGCTGACTTTTCTGCCAACGAAATACCTAAGATGCACTGCGAAATAGCGCTGTGACAATCATCATAAATACAGCATAATACACAGAAATCACATGTATTTGTACAAAATGTAACATTGACAACGGGAATTAAATACTAAACCTGAGTGATATTTTTAAAAATAACATTTGTTTCAGGCTCAATTGAAAAGAAGCAACAACAGAAGGCTCATTAATCTAGTTAACTCATGATTACTATCAGAAGTTCAGTGTTCATATATTCTAACATTTATTATAAACAATTTAAAACATATTTAAAATTATTTCTCTGTCATTCTTTAGTTATGAATACTTTGTACGTAAACTATTAACCTTCTTCAGAATGTTTTGAATTTTGGTGCAGGTTTTATTCAAAGGAATTATTTTCCCTGTTCACAGTTCTATGAAAAATAAAGCTGGAAATTACTCATAAAAGCACTTCTAATTCATGTGCATCTAGCAACCAGTTTCCGATGTTTTCGGGCTTAATATATGCACTAAATATATAAATAAAACTATTTTTCTTTGCATGTAAAAAGACATGTTTACCTCCTTTTCACTTTTGTAACATATTTGTGAGCTAGGAGATAACAGGGTGCAAAGCTTCTTTACATGCTGTTAAGGGATGCTGTACCTCGGAAAGGTTAAGAAGCTCTGCTCTAAAAATTCCAACCCAGCTTTTCTGTGTGACGACAGTCCTTAATCAAAATAAGGAAACTGTGCTTAGTAACTCGACCAATAAGGCAGTTGAGTGATATGCTGCTTTCTTTTCTGTTGTCTAATGTGGTCTGTGTTTTCTGAAATTGTAATATTCATTTTGTTTCACTTAGACGGTTTCTGTGGCAGGTTTTTGGGAATCTTCTTCTTCAAGTACCATGCCTAGTGGCATAGGACATCATGTCTCTCCACAACTTCCTGTCTTCATTACAATTTATCAGTTCTGTTGTTGACCTCCTTCCATGCTACGATGTCAAACTGTCCAGTATTGCTCTCTTTGTCTTCCTCTATCTATTTTTCCTTCAACCTTACCTGTTGTTATGATATATTCCAGCTTTCCTCTTCTCATAACATGCCCAAAAAAAGTGGATTGCTTCTGTCTAACTTGTGAAATAAGTTTTCTTTGTGCATTGACTTCTTTCAGGACATCCTCATTACCCTTTTTGGCTGTCCATGGTATTTTTAACATTCTTCTGTAAAACCACATCTCTGTGGTCTCTAGTGCCTTCCCTACTTGATTACTAATTGTCCATGACTCACTCCCATATGTCAGGATTGGTTCTATGTAACACTGAAGAACTTCTTACTTCTATTGACAAAAAATTGTTGCATAAAATACTCTTCATTTTATAGAATGCTACTTTTGCCTGAGCTATTCTGTTCTTCACTTTCATCCGTTTTTTTATTAATGTGCCCATGTATTTGAATTTATTGACCTGTGTTAAAACTGTTCCATTTACTTTGATAGTGCATTCCGAAGAATGCATTTTAAAGACAAAGGGATTCAATTTTCAAACACACAAGGATGCAGAAGTTTCAGTTGACACTGAGATGCTTCTTCAAGAGATAATTAAAGGTTACAGAGAATAAACAGTAATCTGCTGAGCCGTTTATCTGTATGGGCGTACTTCAAGTCTCAAGTCAGATTGTACCTTTTTTTCTTAAAGTATGTAGGAAAAACATGTACATTAGTTCTATTTTATTACGCAGTTCTCCATCTGGAACAGAAATTGAATACAGACACTTTTTCTAAGTTAATCATTTCCCTTAGAGGTTATTTATTTGTAAGTGGAAGTTATTTCCACCTTGTTTAATCTTCTAGAACATAATTTTCTATACACAGTGTTTCTTTGCAATTTGCTAAATTTCCCATTTAATCAGTAAGAACTGATTCATTAACTTAATCCACATCGCTTGGGCAATAAATAAAATGCTACAAAATTGATACGCCAAGACTGAGGACTAATTTATGCACTGAGCTATCCATATTATGAAATAATTGTTGGATTTTTCCTTGTTCATTTGTCTATTTTGGTGTATATTTATGTGCTTCCATCATCTTGTATTACTTAGCTTTTCTCCATATCAGAGTTAACACAGATGTGTCTTCATTTCGCTGTGTACCAGTTTTTAAGTAAACATTTTGTTGACAGTGTGAGTTCAGTGTGTCCGTGTTTCTTTCCCCTGGATAGAATATATGAGGTTTTTCAAAATTAGTCTTAAAACATTTATTGGATGTATACCCAGGGTGGCCATAGTGTTGCTGATGAGCTTCATATGGCTCATGCGAGCCTATGATCTGGATGTCATTATGTTCCTGAAATGATATACAAACTTTGCTGAATAACACTGCACAATGTTAAAAAATAAATGTATTTGTCTTTTTACCAGAGAAATACAGCATTACACGGAAAATGAGATACCATTGACATTCATTGTAGAGATACAACAAAAGCTTTACACAGAAAATGAGATACAAGTGACATTCATTGTAGAGATACAACAAAAGCATTACACAGAAAGTGAGATACAAGTGACATTCATTGTAGAGATACAACAAAAGCATTACACGGAAAGTGAGATACAAGTGACATTCATTGTAGATATACAACAAAAGCATTACACAGAAAGTGAGATACAAGTGACATTCATTGTAGAGATACAACAAAAGCTTTACACAGAAAGTGAGATACCATTGACTTTCATTGTAGAGATACAACAAAAGCATTACATGGAAAATGAGATACAAGTGACATTCATTGTAGAGATACAACAAAAGCTTTGCACAGAAAGTGAGATACCATTGACATTCATTGTAGAGATACAACAAAAGCATTACATGGAAAGTGAGATACAAGATGTCAAATTTTGCTTATCAGAATTGTTTGTATACAGCTCTCCAATTTTTTTTTGTTAACATTGATACATTTTCATCCTTGCAGTTTACGCAACTGTTGTGAATTATCAAAGTTATAGTTTATCAAGATTTCTGTCAGTTATCAGCAACAGTTTGGCCTTTTTTTTTTTCAGTATGTGTTTTTACTGTCGCATGTTGATTGTGACTTTGTTAACTCTTTGACTCCCGGAATTTTTTTCCACCCTGTGTCGTAATTTTAATTCATGATAGACTAAAAACAACGCTCAGAGCTGTGAGCGTTGTTCCGGAGTCAAAGACTGTTCACTGTAATGCCGGAGCTACAGTTTATTTCATTCATTCATTCATTCATTATGTTTCAGCTCCCCAAAGAGCATAAGCCTTCAACAAACTTATGCCATGTCTTCCTGTCCCGTGCCATCAGCTTAATGTTTTTCCATGTCTTCTTCATCCATTTAATAGTTCTCTTCTCCATCTGCCTTCTAGTCTCCCTCTACCACTCTTACTATGGGGATTTCAGAACAAGGACTGCCTTGTTATGCTGTCAACATTTTATGTTACTTACTTAATTTGGTAGTTACAGTTTGAAGTAGCTGCATGCTCAAATAAGGAGCGCATAGGAGAAGGATGATGATGATGATGTAGGATGAGTTCTAACAGATTAACATTTGACTGTCTTTATTTTATACTTTCTTGTTTTTATATTATACCTTCTTGTCTTTTTTTTTATTATACCGTCTTGTCTTTACATTATACCTTCTTGTCCTTATCTTATACCTTCTTGTCCTTATCTTATACCTTCTTTTTTTTATTTTTTTTTTACCTTCTTGTCTTGTCCTTATACCTTCTTGTCCTTATCTTATACTTTCTTGTCTTTATCTTATACCTTCTTGTCCTTATCTTATACTTTCTTGTCTTTATCTTATACCTTCTTGTCCTTATCTTATACTTTCTTGTCTTTATCTTATACCTTCTTGTCCTTATCTTATACTTTCTTGTCTTTATCTTATACCTTCTTGTCCTTATCTTATACTTTCTTGTCTTTATCTTATACCTTCTTGTCCTTATCTTATACTTTCTTGTCTTTATCTTATATCTTCTTGTCCTTATCTTATACTTTCTTATCTTTATCTTATACCTTCTTGTCCTTATCTTATACTTTCTTGTCCTTATCTTATACCTTCTTGTCTTGTTTGCCACTTTTTTTTAGGATATCTCTTTTTTCAGGTTTTCCTGCTTCTTTCCCTGATGTCTGTAAAGGTGTCAAAGAAAAATGATTGGTGTCCGTTTTTACAGAAATGCAAAAACAAACAATGGTGGATAGATGTTTTGATAAATACTCTTCATCAGCATAAACATTTCACACACAAAAAAAACCAAACATGAACAACCAAGCAAAAGAAAATCAATTAAGAATCATTGATCATCATTTTCCTAAGAAGCCCGGGCTAAGCATTCACATGCTGTTGCATGACTTATTTCTGTAGCAATTTCTTTTACATGATGGGGTTGCCAACCTCATGCCCAACCTCCTGTCACGCACCTCGTAGGACATGCTTGAAGAAGCAGTATTCCTGTTATTCCTTTGTTTGATCAGAGACTGCCCGGGAGACCACACTAATCAAGAATGAATAACATAACTTGTCAACAAATGATGTGAACTTATCAGGCACTGTCCAGGCACTGTTCCAGCGCTGTCCAGGCACTGTCCAGGCACTGTCCAGCACAGTTACAGCAATGGATGTGGTAGTCTGTACCATTTACTAAATGACAGTCAATGTGATTACACATCATCATCTAAATGACAGTCAATGTGATTACACATCATCATCTAAATGACAGTCAATGTGATTACACATCATCATCTAAATAACAGTGAATGTGATTACACATCATCATCTAAATAACAGTGAATGTGATTACACATCATCATCTAAATAACAGTGAATGTGATTACACATCATCATCTAAATAACAGTGAATGTGATTACACATCATCATCTAAATGACAGTGAATGTGATTACACATCATCTAAATAACAGTGAATGTGATTACACATCATCATCTAAATAACAGTGAATGTGATTACACATCATCATCTAAATAACAGTGAATGTGATTACACATCATCATCTAAATAACAGTCAATGTGATTACACATCATCATCTAAATAACAGTGAATGTGATTACACATCATCATCTAAATAACAGTGAATGTGATTACACATCATCATCTAAATAACAGTGAATGTGATTACACATCATCATCTAAATAACAGTGAATGTGATTACACATCATCATCTTCATCAGCCTTCAGCACCCCAAGGAGCATAGGCCTTCAACAAACTTATGCCAAGTCTTCCTGTCCTGTGTCATCAGCTCAAGGTCTTGTGATTACACAGGGTTGGCTTAAAGACAACATTAATCGTTGCCTCCATTGCTGGCAGTGAAATATTAGGATGTGTGGTGAAGTGGCAGTAACTGATGATTAACAGCACTTGGCCTCTGAACTTGTCTTTTCACTTCCGTCATTCTCTGTAAATACATACATCAGATAATGAATGTTGTTATTGTTAATATGTAAGAGTAATTCTTCTTATGTTTGACCAGCCTTCATTGTTCCATTATTTATTTATGTTTGTTTTACTCTGTTTTATTTTATTTTTTAAAATTAAAATCTACCAGTGGGTGGTAAGTACTAATTATACCCCTGATTTTATTTAAATTTAAGCCAAATTTTTTTTTTTTGGTTGGCCTTGTATGGCTTTCTGGCTTTTACTTTTATGCTAGAGTTCATTCTCCCTCACTTTTGTTATTTTCCTTCCTTTTTTTCTTATTTTTACTTTATTTTGGCATTGTGTTGCTGGCTTTTTTTTACTATTTACATTCCTTTCAATTGTCCCTTTGCCCATTTAAAAACATGTTTGATTCTATTTCTTGTTTTTTTTCATTTGAACTCATAAGTGCATTCTGTTATCTTCTGTTTTTTTTTAAATTTCATATGTGAAAAGTTTTCATGTTTTATTTCCCAAGTTTCTGTATCAGTTTCCCCTTCCTGCTATGTGTGAATAAATAGTCTCTAGTTGTGTTTTATGAATGTTTAAATTGTGTTATAGGTTATTCAGAATCACTCAATATATATATATGAAAAGGCATTTGACAGTGTAGACAGAGAATCACTTTGGAAATTGATGAGGCATTATGGAGTTCCCATGAAGATCATTAACTTAATAAGGAAGACCTATGAAGACATGACATGCAGAGTTCTTCATGAAGGACAACTTACAGAACCGTTTAGGATTAGAACGGGAGTGAGACAGGGATGCCTCTTGTCTCCATTTCCTTTCTTACTAGCAATGGATTGGGTTATGAAAACATCGACATCACACAACAGAAATGGAATCCAGTGGAATCTGACTAAACAGCTTGATGACTTGGCTCTTCTGTCCCATAACCATAGATGCAAGAGAAAATGAAAATTCTCGATGAGAGGTCACAACAAGTGGGCCTGAAAATACACAGGGAAAAGACAAAGATTATGAGAATAAATGCAAGAAATGATAACAAGATTGAACTTGAAGAAACACCACTAAAGGATGTGATATCGTACACATATCTTGGCAGTAATATAGACAAAGTTGGAGGGACAGACAATGATATCAAAATAAGAATACAAAAAGCAAGAGGAGCTTTCATTGCATTGGGAAACATATGGAGAACAAGAGAAATCAATTCCAGCACGAAAATAAGAATCTTCAACTCAAATGTCAAGTCAGTCCTGTTGTATGGCTCTGAGACATGGTGAGCAACAAAAACAACAACCAAAAAGCTACAGACTTTTATAAATGGGTGCTTGCATAGAATAGAAGGACTGAAATGGTATGACAAAGTCACAAATGTGGAATTGATGACAAGAACCAGACAAGTGCCAGTGGAACAAGAGCTGAGAAGAAGATGCAGGCGATGGATAGGACACACATTGAGGAAACCTGTTGATAGCATTACAAGGCAGTCCTTGTTCTGGAATTTGTGAAAAGGTAATGTTGAAAATGGCCACTGACCTTTCTCTATCAAACATATGAAAATAATTATAGCAAATATATTGAATCATATGGACACAGACCTTTGTGCACATTTTTGGGCAGTTTTTGTGTGAAATGATTGATCGATTGTCTTGGGTATAAAGCTCTTTGAAAATTACTGCTGGAGTTTGATACTTCTTTTTCAAGTATGTGACTGGTAGCATAGGTGATCATGTCTGTCCACAACTTCCTGTCTCCAGTACTGTTTATCTATTCTGTTGTTTGACTTGTTTCCATACCATGATGTCAGACTGTAAACTATCTTTTCTCTTTGTCACTCTCTATCTCTTTTTCCTTCTAATCTTTCCTGTTGTCTTAGCATATTCCAGCTTTCTTCTTCTCTTAACATTCCCAAAGAAAGATTTGATATTTAAATTCTCAATTTCTCGTGGGTTACCCGGTTCAGGCATGTTATATTTTAAATTTGTTTGCATCTTTAAAGCTTACAAAATGTGCCTATTGACAACTGAGCAGTTGAAATTTATTTAAACTGCCAAACTCTCAGCATTTTATTTACATAAGTTTACTGGAAAAGAAACAGTGAACATACAGTTAGTTTGTGGCGCTGGATCACTATTTTATATTTATTGAGTGACACACCGGAAAATGCATTGTCTTTGTAAACCTATGTTGATCTATCATTTATTTTCTCATGACCGAGTAATTTATTACCAATGTCCATTCCCGTCATTTGCCTTCATACTTTTTTAACCCCCATGTGACCTTATGACCTGCAGATGCATTAGAAATTCGATGGTCCAATTGGGTGCCAGGTAATCCATACTTATAATGTTGTAACAATTGTAACAGTGGAAGGACCTTCAACACAATACTCTCCATTATCTCTGGGATCTTAGTTATTGCTCACAGCAGTGTCAATATCTTGTGAAAATGGTTTCTTAATCCTGCTCTATTCCAGTGGGAAAATAAGTCATTCGCTACCATCCTACAACTTCCATGTTCCCATGTTCATTGTGTCTGGCCTAGTTGTGAGGGGCCTCAGAGATAAAAAATAGAACTACTGCTTACTTAGGTATGTTATAAAAGATGACTTATTTGAGGTTGCGCACGAGGCTGGCAACCTCATCACGTCAAACAGTTGCTAGAGAAACCACTGCTGTAAGATAATGTGAATTCTTTTGTGCACATTTCCTGCAAGCAGACTAACTGCAAATGGGTGCTTGCGTAAAATAGAAGGATTAAAATGGTATGACAAGGTTACCAACGTGGAACTGATGACAAGAACCAGACAAGTGCCAGTGGAACAAGAGATGAGAAGAAGATGATGGCGATGGATAGTACACACAGTGAGGAAACCTGTTGATAGCATTACAAGGCAGTCCTTGTTCTGGAATCCACAGGGAAAGAGAGGCAGAGGCAGACCAAGAAGCACATGGAGAAGAGAGCTGGAAACAGAGGTGAAAATGATGAGGAGAACATGGAAAGAACTTGAGATGATGGCACGTGACAGGAGGACTTGGCATATGTTTGTTGAAGGCCTATGCTCCTTTGGGAGTGGAGGGCTATGAATGAATGAATGAATGAATACTAACTACCGTGGTGGTTTCATGCTCCATAAGGAACACAAAGGGGAAATGCTGATGATATTCATTCTAGTGTGTGTGAGTTTAATGTGAATGTCCAGCCACTGTGAATGTCCAGCCACATTGTGAATAGACTTTCTCCATATCATGTTGTGTGGCTAGTAGTTACTGAGAGAGGTCGTTTGAATAGCTTAAAACTGAAAGAGCTGACTACTTGCATTAAGACCACTTTTGCCGTATATGTCAACATCATAAAACATCTTAAAGTAACTAGGATGAGCAGAAGATAAGGCTGGCACAAGTTAGCTGATATGAGGGATGTGTACTAAGACAGAGACAAGAAGTGGGGATAAGTATTGTCCCACACAAAGTGTTGAAGGTTCTATCCACAGGCTTTAGTTTTTTTTTTAACTTTAGTTCCACCATTATGTCTCCCTGTCCTCTCTTTACACACATCCAATCCACCAAATATTCTATTTTTCTTTACCCATATCTATTTCTAATTTTTTTTTTAGTTTTTCGGTGTTATTTAGTTTGTAGAATGTAGTATTTTATATTGGCTTTGTTTTATATTATTTGCTGATTTGTATGGTTTTCTCAGGTCGGAATCTTAAAGATTGAATTTAGAATCAGAATAAAACTTACATTTTCCATAATGACTTCAAAGTTAGAGGAATCAGAACAGAACTTACATGTTCAATAATGACTTCAAAGTTAGAGGAATCAGAACAAAACTTACATGTTCCAAATTCATTTTTTCACTTCAGAGTTCATATAGAATTGCCATACGTACATACACCTTTGTGATCAACTTTCCCTAACCAAAATCAGACATTAAAGAAAAACTAATTCTAATCCATATCGGATCATTATACTCCGTGTTTAGTGTCACCATTTCTCTTTTCCCCTCCGTATTTGAGCATGGCGCCACCACCACAGGCTGGTCCTCTTATAGGAAGCTCACACCACAGCATTCATAGGCTGTTGCAGTGATGATTTCTGTAGTAATATATCTTACATGATGATGTTGCCAGCCTCATGTACAACCTCATATTGGTTGCCTCTAATTACATACCTGAGGGAGCAGTAGCCCTAATAATTCTCTGCCCCAACCCCCAGGAGTGTTTTTTTTTACATATGCATCCAGTTTCTTGAACCCATATCTTAATTTTTGTTTAAATCTTGCCCACATAGAAACACTAAAAATGTGTGGGTAATTTTGTTTGTCTTTATTCCTTTTATCTTTTCTTATTCCCTTTCTTTCCTTCTCTTACCTTTTCTGTGTATTCTTGATATATTGTCCAAGGTATTGCTGTATAATAATGAATCTTCACTTAATTTTTCAAATAACAGGGCCCCTTAACAACACTATGCAGTAACAGGGCCCTTAATAACACTATAATGCTGATGACTTTACAGATTCTTGTCTTTATACAATTCACATGTAAATTTCATTTTTCCTATCGTTGTCATCTAACATGAATTTCCCTTTAAGTCTGCTATTCATGTCTTATAGAAACACATTGTTGCATCTGAATACCATTTTATCTTTTATTCAAGTCTCATTTCTTCTTCTTCATGTACCATACCTGATGGCATAGGAGATCATGTCTCTCCACAACTTCCTGTCTACAGTACTGTTGATCACTTCTGTTGTTGACTTCTTTCTATGCCATGAGGTCAAAGTATCCAGTATCTTCTCTCTTTGTTGTCCTTTATCTCTTTTTCCTTCTATCTTTCCTGTTGTCACGATATACTCTATCCTCCTTCTTATTCTCATAACATCTCAAAGATAGTAGATTGCTTCCTTCTTACACAGGGGTCGGCAACCGGTCGATCATGATCTACCAATAGATCCCAATGCATAATTTGGTAGATCTGTTGGTGACCGAGAGGAAAAAGTGTTTAACCTAGGCACACTTCAGACTACCCCTCCCCCACCGGTTCTTAAAAGCATGGTGTCCCCCAGGTTTAAAGGTACTTTCAGCTCATTCCCAGTGAAAACCCGTAAGTTAGCTTTCTAAAAATCAATTAAATTCATGAAATGTGTGAGGTAGAAAGCTGTCTTTTCTTTGTAGTAAAATTAACATTCAGTAAAATATTTAGTCTCAATTTTCCATCGCTTTGTTGATGGGATTGCAGGAAGCAGATCATGCGACAGAGAAAAAAGTTACATGTAGGATGGACTTATTTCAAAATCTCAGATAATTTAAAAACCTGAAACGAACATGATTTTATCAGGGTAAATGTTTAGAGAGCTCAGTGTTCCTAAAGAAGATTCAGACAGCTCCTGTGTTGCCGACCCCTGTTCTAGCATGAGGAATTAGCTTCCTTCGCGCATTGGCCTTGTTCTGGACATCTTCATTACTCGGTTTAGCCGTCCATGGTATTTTTAACATTCTTCTGTAAAACCACATCTTTGTGGCCTCATGCTTAAGTAAGGTAAAGATAGTCCTATAACAGATACAGCCATAGGGGAATGAAGTGTTAGAGACTTCACTATACTAGGTCCAGCATCGAGAGGTAGGATGGCCAGTTCCCTTCCACGCTGCCTTTCCCTTCCCTAAAGTGCAACGTCAGGTACCAGCTGGGTAGACTAAAGGGTGTCAGTACCATGAATCGAACACGGCACTTTTGCCGCAAGAGATCATCGCTCAAACCACTCTGTAAATTGGAAGCTCAAGTGTTTACTAAAAGTCTCATTAAAGATCTTACATACATACCAGTGTCTGTTTACAAGTGGTATACAGGAACTCTTATAACACAAAGATCTTTTGTAACTAGACATGAAGTTAGTGAACACTTAAAAAAAAACAATTACAGCAAGAAGCGAACAAACAAAATATATGCAAAGTTATGTTTTGCTTTCTCTTTGTTTTTCCTTCTTTGATTTGCTGTTTGAGTTTCTGTTGCCTTGATTAGATTAAATGTAGTAACAGAAGTGAGACTGTGTAACAACCACACAAACCCTAGGAAATGTCTTCATTTATTAGAGTATTCATTTATTAGAATATTCGTGCATGCATTTGGTATGATCTTGATTTGCGTAGGATTTAGTTTTGATTGTGGTTTTTTGATGTACAGGTTGATTTTAACCTGCTGTTACTCTCACTTATTCTGTCCTGTGCATCTTTCAGTACTGATTCCCCCCTCCCCCAACTCCTTTCATTGCTGTTGTTGCTGATTACATTGTATATGTGTGAATGTAGCTTATACAGTATTTGGTTTGTTTTGTGTTCAAACATTTGAAATGTCTGCATGCGGGTATGGTTTTTATAATGTCAGTTATTTTTGTGAAAAATCTTATGGTGTAATCAGAAGGAATTTTAGCTCAGTAATATTGCAAGAACTCAAAGTGTTTTATCAGATTAATGTAGGTGGAGGTAGATGTAAGCAGTTCAGTGTAACAAAATAGAGTTAAACAAGAGAAGTTTAACATAAGAAGAGCTAGACAACACAATTTAGTTTAAGAGTAGATACACTTCAGTAATTTTATATGAGGGATCAAGCCGATATATGGGAGAAGTGAACTTTTGTAGTAAGAAGAGCTAGGCATTAGTATTTTAGTGGTGGACCGAGGTGTTAGTATTTTAGTGAAGGTGGAGCTAGGTGTTAGTATTTTAGTGAAGGTGGAGCTAGATGTTAGTATTTTAGTGAAGGTAGAGCTAGATGTTAGTATTTTAGTGAAGGTAGAGCTAGATGTTAGTATTTTAGTGAAGGTGAGGCTAGATATTAGCATTTTAGTGTAACAGGATCTAGATGTTTTAACACAGGAGGCACTAGATGTTAGCATTTTAATTTAAGAGGTGCTAAATGTTAGCACTTTAATGTAGGAGGAGGTAGATGTTAGCAATTAAATGTAGGAGGAGCTATGTTAGTATTTCATTGTCAAAGGAACTAGAATTTAATTTGTTGTGATATGTTTAAAAGCAACTAGAACTATCAAAGTCTGTATTGAGGAATGTGTGTTTTTAATATAAACAATTAAAAAGTACTTTAAATGACTTTTTTCCTTGCACTTTCTAAAATGCACTATTTGAAAACTTGTTTTTTAAATTTTATTCTGTTTAAAGTGTATGAGTTTAGTACTCTATATACCATCTAATTTATCATATGTGTTAGTACTTCATAGTTTGTTTTATTTTGTGTGATGCTATTTAACGGTCAAATCAACATGAAATCAATAAGCACTATTGCTACAGAGTATAAATACAAATACGTTTAGAACACACAAAAGTGTGAGAGGGATGTCTGTTGATGTACAGTTTTTTTTCTCTCTTCATGTTCAACAGTTCTATCTTCATCAGACATCATTTGCAAAGGGATGAATATCTAGGTTTTAATAAGTTAAGATTTCATTTATCATCATCATCAACTTTTTGCTCCTTATGAACCCTGGAGTCACAACTAACAGCTGATTATCTGGCAGGAAGCCTGCGACAAAGTGTTCATGTGCTCTTGGAGCAGTGGTTTGTGTAGAAATGTGTTTGACATGGTGAGGTTGCCAGCAGCCACATGGGGCCAACATCTTATTAGTTGCCTATTACAACATGCTTGAGGGGGCAGTAGTTCCATTCTTTCTTTGCCTTATCAGAGAATCTCTTCTTCCCCCCCTTCCCCTCTGTAGGAACTACATGAGACAAGATGTCATTGCATTTATATATAGAATAATGTAGGACATATATAGACCACCATTCCATCTTTTTGTTATTTTTTAATTAAGTACATCTCTTTGTTATTTGTTTTGTTTTTTTAATTAAATACTGCACAGACGTGCACACACACACATATAGACATTGCATCTCTTTCACACACACACCATCTTGAGACACTTCACCACTTTTGTATTTTCAGATATTTTTTTTTTTTTTGGCAGAGATTTGACTTTAGCTCTCCTAAAGAGTACATTTTAATCAAAAGTGCATTTATTCAGAAATTATGTTTTCTAAAATCACTTAACATATAAGAATTAATGTACATAGTGTCTTGCCATTATTTGTGTGAAGGTTTGCTTAAATTTAAGTAACCAACATTGTTAATTGTTAACAATGGGTATGCAGGCGTTGAATATTGTTGACTCTGTATTTATACTTGTTTATTGGTAGTGTTTACGAGTATTTTATAGACCCGTGTTTGACTTGATCAGGGCTGCATGTTAGGCAGAATAGCATGTTGACAGATTCATGGCCTGATGAAGAATATTGAAAGTAGTGGATGCCAGATCATCATTGTTTTCTTTGTCACCCCCTATGGAGCATGGAGTCACCACTACAGCTGGCTCCTGCATCGGTGGTTTCTGCAGCAATCTGTTTCTCTTGATGAGGTTTCCAGCCTCGTGCACATCCTCATATTATACGACATGCCTGAGGGAATAGTAGTTTTATACTTTATTTGTCTTGTAAGATATTCCCTGGTCACTACACTGGGGTGTGTCCCCCCAGATGCTGCTGTAAATATTACTTTTTCATTTATATCCACAGCCATATGTTTGTTATCACATCAAATCTTTCATACCCAATCAGTCATTCATTTAACATGTTACAAGTGACTGACACTAATACTGTTCATTTTTATCCAATCAGGATCAGACTGGGTTGACCCTGATGATCCTACAGTTATCGCTGAGAACGAACTGTTGACGGCGGCCAGCTCCATTGAAGCTGCGGCCAAGAAACTCTCACAGCTGAAACCTAGACAGCAAGCAAAGGTAAAGTGAGGCTAGAGGTCCTGATGGTGAAGATAGAATATACAGCTCTTGGACTACCTGTTGCTTAGCTTTGACCATAACTGTGTGAAAATCTTACAAAATACTTTGTTTTTAAACTGGAAGTCAGGATATTGTTTAGAGACGTACAGGGTGGTTCAAATGTCACTTCCTGTTTTCAAACTGTAAGTCAGGATACTGTTTAGAGACATACACGGTGGTTAAAATGTCCCTTCCTGTTTCAAACCGTAAGTCAGGATACTGTTTAGAGACATACAAGGTGGTTAAAATGTCACTTACTGTTTCAAACTGTAAGTCAGCATACTGTTTAGAGACATACAAGGTGGTTAAAATGTCACTTACTGTTTAGAGACGTACATGGTGGTTAAAATACCACTTCCTGTTTTCAAACTGTTAGTCAGGACACTGTTTAGAGAAGTACAGGGTGATTAAAATGTCGCTTCCTGTTTTCAAAAGTTTATATCCTTACTTTTATCTATTTGATATATTTGAAACAAATGTCAAAAGAAGGAGGAATATTTGCTATTTGACATTTCACTGTTTTATTTTTCATTTTCTAAAAACAAAATAAAATAAAGTGTAAAGTGGCCACTAAATTGATGTTACAATGGAAAGCAAAAATTGCTGCCCACTATAAAGTCATGTGCTTGAACAGACCAGATCTCACTTTGACCTTTAATGTTAAGTGACAAACCATTTTATATGCAATAAAATAGCAGTTTATTATTTTTATGTTTGTTTCATATACATCAGTTTATTCTTTTTATTTAAATGTTTGTTTCGTATAAATCAGTTGGATAAGAGTGAAGAAATAAATATTTAAAAATAGGGAATGACTTTTCAATCACTCTGTTGATTCATAATCTTTTGATGATATATACAGCAAATGTAATTCTAATCATATTATTAATTTGTATTGTAGATATCTTAGTGTTGTAGTTTACTATATTTAGCTCAAAGAGTATAATATAGCCAGGTATTTAACAAACAACAAAATAATAAAAAAGACCAAAAAACTAGTCAAATTAGGAAATACATACGTTAGTTGTCTATATACCTAGAATTAAATAGTAATTTTTTTTTTTTTAACACACCATGAGGCACTTAATAGTAATACAAAGACACAAATTCTCATGGGAGAGAATCCCCTATATACTTAGTGTCTTACGAATATGTCTGTAACCAACAATGAAAATATTTCTAGAAAATACAGAAAAGGGGCACAGTGAAAACTACAGTGAGCACTCACTAAAAGCATGCACATGCCGTGCAATCTTTTCATGCTGCATTTTGGGGGAAAATATGGAAACAGCACGCACTGCACTGTGAAAGATAAATTGAACACCCAATCAAGAACACGCAGGCATTTCAGTTTTTTGTCATGGTGCACTGAACATTGACAATAAGTCATGAGAAGTTTGACTGCAAAGTATGACATCATTAGGACCCACTGGTTCTGAAAACAATTTCCATAAATTATATTCCCTCTACTGGGAAATGAACCCAGTACCTCTAGAATTCGAGGCGGACTCCATACCTCTTAGCCACTGTGACCACCCCCCGCCCCAGTGAAGTTGAAATGGAAGAGAATGCAATGACCCCAGCAGAGTCTTTCAGGACATGCAGCAGGAAGATCAATATAATTATTTATATTTTGACAGGTTACTTGCTCATCAAGGAGAGAATTTGTATCGTATGAGAGAATCAACATATAGGAGGGGCAGACATTAACTGAACAAAATGGCAAGAACCAGACAAGTGCCCAGTGTAGAACAAGAGATGAGAAGAAAATACTGGCAATGGATAGGACACACATTGAGGAAACTCCTTGATAGCTTTAGATGACAGTCCTTGTTCTGGAATCACCAGGGTAAGAGAAGTAGAGGGAGACAAAATAACACAGGGAGAAGAGAACTGGAGACAGACATGAAGGGGATGAAGAAGACATGAAGAGACATTGAGCAGACGGCATGGTACAGGAAGTTTGTTGAAGGCCTATGCTTCTTGGGAACCGTGGTAGCGCAGTGGTTAGTGCACTGGCTTCCTAGCTTGGTGGTCCTTGGTTCGATCCCCAGTTGAGGTGGGATTTTTTAGACCGCAAACGGCTCCGGGGTCGACCCAGCCTCATGAATTGGGTACCAGAACAACTCTGGGAAGGTTAAGGTGGCCGGCGTGATGCTGACCACATCACCTCTAGTGTGCCGATGGTCAATAGAATACGGGCCTAACACCATATTCCCAATATGCTTCAATAGACGTGTAACAGTATCCTTTACCTTTGTTTCTTGGGGAGCTAATTTGTGATGATAAGGAAATCTATTTTTGTCCTCAGAGCTATGCATTGTTGTGTATAAAAATATTTCTTATTTTACAGGTATAAAAGTAATTAAGCCTTGTTTTTAAAATTTGTTGTTGTTTTTTTGTGTGTGTGTGTCCATATTTTAGATTGTATATGAAGACATCCAGAAATATTGTTCCAAGTCATTTTGTCAGATCATTTTTAATATTGTAGACTCGGGTCCCTAGTGTAATGCTGACAGTTGCCATGGTATCTGCCAAGCCATTTGGTGCTTGTCCATGGCTGACTGGCTAAAAAATATATAATAAATAAACGAATGTAATATGTTCTTAGATCATATATAATTTCTGTTTATCATAAAAAAGTAAGGAAACTTACTTATATTAATTAATAGTCATTTTTTTGTCCAGTCTTTTCAAAGCTTTAAGGCCCAAAAATTTGCCTTGAGCAAAAACAAAGATGCTGGGGACCCCTCTAGTAACGTAGAACTCCTACATGTTGTTGTTGATGTGTAGTTGTGTAGCTGTTTGACTTTGCATTTTTTGCAGAACCTGGCCAATTTAATTTAAACACTTGTTAGCTGTAATATTTTAACTTTAAAGGCTGGAAAGTTTTTAATGCTATGAAAGTCTATATTGTTTTGTCTCCGACTTTGTGGATTCATATTCCTACACAATTTGTTGTTGTTGTTGCTGTATGCGGTAGTCTGAACAGTCTTTGGTAAAATCACATCTCTGTGGCCTCTAGTGCTTTTTGTACTTGTTTACTAATTGTCTGTGACTCACTTCAGCTCCATCATTTACTGAAGAACTATTATTCTTACTTCCATTGATAAAGAGTTGCTACATACTATTATTCTTACTTCCATTGATAAAGAGTTGCTACATAAAATACTTTTCATTTTATGGAACATTGGTTTCTGCCTGAGCTGTTCTACCCTTCACTTCTGAAATACAACTTCTATCTGATGTTGTTAACATGCCTAAGTATTTGAAGCTACGTAAAATACTTTTCAATGTATAGAATGCTGTCTTTGCCTGAGCTGTTCTGTACTCTTCACTTCTGAGATACAAATTCCATCTGATGTTGTTAACATGTCTAGGTACAACTTCCATCTGAAGTTGTTAACATGTCTAGGTACAACTTCCATCTGAAGTTGTTAACATGTCTAGGTACAACTTCCATCTGAAGTTGTTAACATGTCTAGGTATTTGTAGCTACTGATGTATTTTAAAATATAAATAGGAAATGTATAATGTGGAAAAAAATCTGGTTCACCTGATCATTGTAATGTAGAAGTAATGTCAGTGTCCGATTGGCAGAGTGGTTAGAGTGTTGGCCACATGCTGCATAGGTACCAGGTTTGAAACACATTGGTTTCATGCTTCATCTACCCAGCTGTAAATGACTGCTCTTGATTTAGGGAATTCAAAGGCAGCTAGGAAGGGAACTGGCCACCTCACCTCTTGTAACTGAGTATTGGTGAAGTCTTTGACACTTCACTCCCCTTCTGCAGTATCTGATGTAGTACTAACTTTATTTTTAGAAGTAATGTAATTTTTAAATTAAATTGATGGGAGCCGCGCTGGTGTAATGGCTTCGGCGTTGTACTGGCGACCAGGTGTTCATGGTTCAAACCCGGGCGTCGGCGTTTGAAGAAATGTTTACGGCCGGAAATTTGACTGAATAGCCTGAACGGCTCCTGTGATAAACCCTCTGTGGATGGGAAGGAGCGAAGCTCCTGACCGGGTTGGAAGGAAAGTCCTCAGGTTCCCCAGCCTCGCAATGACATGTCATTGGGCCGAAGGGGCTGAAAGCCCAAGTGCCGCTGGTTAAAAAAAAAAAAATTAAATTGATTCTTTCCCATTTTAACTCCTTTGGCCGATACTGCAGAACCATACTATACATTACCAAGAAAAGGCCAAATGATAATTTTCAGGCTAAGAATCGACCATTGCAGACTCAACGACCATCTGTACAACAGATTGAAAATCGGACAGAGTTATGTGCCCATGTGGGGAGGACAAACTAACATTAGAACAGATACTCCAAAACTGTTGTCTCCATGAGAGGAGAAGGGTGGCAGCATGACCTTCTCCAACCCAGTTAAGGGAAAAACTGTATGGTGATGAGAGAAGCCTGAGACGGCTTTATAAGAGAGATATATGTGGTTATTTGAGAGTGAAGAAGAAGTATCTTTCTCCCAAATATAGTTTGTAGATTTCCAACAACTTGTAAGGAACTTTACAGCATAAAAAATAATGGCTGACTACAGATTTATACAAGGTAAAGGTCATCCCATAACATATACTGCCTTAGGGGAGTGAAGTGTTGCAGACTTCACCTTTTTAGGTCCTACACCAGGAGGACAGCAAAAGAGAGGCAGACCAAAGACAACTTGGCGGGGAACAGTGGAGACTGAGATGGAAAGCATGAACCAGTGTTGAGGCACGGCACAAAGGATGGCCACCGACCGAGCAAAATGAGGACAGTTTGTTGCTGCCCTACCAGACGCCACTAGGCGTGAGGGTCACTGACTGCTTTGTCAATCAGGGGCTAAATATCCAAGATGTTAGAAACAGCTATTTAATGAGGTGGGGTGACCAGTTTGCTTCTTCACTGTCTTTGTCTTCCCTAACTCAAGAGTCAAGAGCAGAGTCAGGTACTTAATTATAGCTGGATAGACTGGATGGGACACTACTAGGTTTTCATCCAGAATCCTGCAACTGTGACTTGACAGTAAAGTGCTCTAACCTTTTTGCCAATCTCAAGGTGTAATCAAGTATACTTTCTACCAATATGTAGTCATATGTATTATCAAATGATGTAGTCAAGTATAATATGAGCCAATATGTAGTCACATATATTATCAAACGATGTAATAAAGTATATTATGAGCCATTTTGTAGTCACATATATTATCAAATGATATAATCAAGTATATTATGAGCCAGTATGTAGTCACATAAATTATCAAATGATATAATCAAGTAAATTATGAGCCAGTATGTAGTCACATATATTATCAAATGATGTAATCAAGTATATTATGATCCAGTATGTGGTCACATATATTATCAAATGATATAATCAAGTAAATTATGAGCCAGTATGTAGTCACACATCTTATCAAATGATGTAATCAAGTATATTATGATCCAGTATGTGGTCACATATATTATCAAATGATTTAGTCAAGTATATTATGAGCCAGTATGTAGTCATGTATTATCAAATGATTTAGTCAAGTATATTATGAGCCAGTATGTAGTCAGATGTATTATCAAATGATTTAGTCAAATATATTATCAGCCAGTATGTAATCACATGTATTATCAAATGATTTAGTCAAGTATATTATAAGCCATGATGTAGTCAGTATATTATCAAATGATGTAGTCAAGTATGCTATGAGCCAGTATATAGTCACATGTACCAGTGTGTTACCAGGGTCTGGAAGAGGAGCAAAAAAATAGTAACACTGTACCCTATCAGGAAAGTCGTAAAATGTGTCTGAGAAGGGTTAGGCGGTGGGGGGGTTGTTACCCCATCCTGCAAACACATTTAAACCACAATAACTTCAGTGAACAATGTGGATAGGACTGCCTATACTCCTTGGGGAGCTAAAGGTTATTGATTGATTAGTCACATGTATTATCTAATTTAGGGTAGTCGGCAGGTTTAGATAGTACCTGATTTCACATAGTTCTGCTTTGAAGTGGCACAGCTTCGTAGTGTGTAGCCTGCTGCCTCGTGTGTGTGTGAGGTGTGTGTGTCACCGTAGACTAGCCCCAGCCCCTGTGAGATATGTTTGATATATTTGGTGGTGTATAAGAGATTCACCAGTTATCAGACATATCACAACAGAGGATGGATTGACTGCCCTCCCCCTGCGCTGTTGTTTCACTAGCATCTGTGTCGTCACTGCCTTGTTTGTGTATGCCAGCCATGGTCGTCGCCGCCATCGTAGAAGCAACTGCTGTCGTCACGGAAGCGGAAGTGCTGTTGTGGAAGTTGGGTTATTGGTGCTGATTACAGTTGTAATATGCAGAAAACAAAATAATTGCTTTTGTGTTTCATATATATATATATAAGGGCTGGGATCTGTAACGATTAATTAATCGATTAATCAGTTATATTTTTAAAAAATTAATTAATTAATTGGTTAAACAAATTTTAATTGATTATTCAAATTTTAATAATGTTTATGTATTTTACTTAAATGTGAGAGCATTTACTATGTTTGAGGTTTGTAAAATGGAATTAGTTACTTATGGTCAATAATGATAAACTTTTTAGTTGTAACTTTCAGTATTTTCATTTTATTTTCAGGATGATGTTGTCTCATAAAAAGTAAAATAAATAAAGTCCTTAGTGATTTATTAAAAAAAAAAGATATATGTAATTTTGTAAAATGTTTCGAATTGTTTGAAATTGATCGATTAATCTTCAGTTTAAAAAATTTGATTAATGAAGATTTTTTAAATCAATCCCAGCCCTAATCTATACACACACTCACACAAACACACACAAATACAGAGATATACATACATACAGACAAATACATACATACTACAGATGAAATTAATAATTTTTTTCTCTTTCAGATTTCATCATTTGTTTACTTCTGTCCTTTTTCCTAATTTAAGTTTGTCATAATTAATTTCTCAACAAATATTAGGTTATAGCCAGGATTTATTCATGTATTTTTAGATTGATCAGCAGACAATATAGAAGCTAGCTAGCTTACCTTACATTTTCATTAGGTCTTGTTACTGGCTAGTCAGCAGTCAGCTAGAATGCAGTTTACGATAGTTTCATAAGCAAAATTAAAAATTGAAATTTTAACCTTTGGCAAAAAGCAGGACACAAAATAATTTTTAAAATGTATGCCTGATGGAGGATTGGGGGTTAAATGGAGGACATGACCTCCATGCAGATTTATGTCTGGTAATCCTACCCAGAATCAGAATGGATGGGTATGGAAATAAATCGAAAAAAGGTGATTCGTCTTACAAGGACAAAAGACAAAGAAAATAGCCAATGTTGCGGCCTCAAGGCCTTCGTCAGGGAAAGGAAAGAAAGTGATGGCTAGATAGGACACATAAGAATCTAAATAAATATAAAAATAAAAACTGGGTATTTCCCTAAAGGCAGCTAAGACCTAGCACACCTGCTGAAGGGAGAGTGCATCGCAAGAAAAAAAACCAGAATCAGAATGCATTTTATTACTCATCATATTTGTATTTTTTTTTAAAACCATAATCAGAATGTATTTTATTACTGATCATATTTGTATAAAAAAAAAAAAAAAACCATAATAAGAATGTATTTTACAGTATTACTGATCATATTTGTATTTTTAAAAAAAAAACCATAATCAGAGTGTATTTTATTACTGATCATATTTGTATTTAAAAAAACCCAAGAATCAGAATGTATTTTATTACTGATCACATTTGTATTAAAAAAACAAAAAACCAGAATTAGAATGTATTTTATTGCTGATCATAGGTAAAAAGGAAAAGGTAAAGGAACCCGTTACATGCCCATTGAGGCATATTGGGAATATGGTGTTAGGCCCATATTATCTTGACCGTCGGCACACGAGGGGTGATGTGGTCGGCATCACGCCGGCCTCCCCATAATCAGAGTGTATTTTATTACTGATCATATTTGTAAAAAAAAAACTAAAAAAACCCGGAATCAGAATGTATTTTATTACTGATCATATTTGTATAAAAAAAAACACTAAAAAACCCAAGCATCCAAATGTATGTTATTACTGATCATATTTGTATTTTAAAAAACCCAGAGTCTGAATGTATTTTATTACTGATCATATTTGTATAAAAAACAAAACAAAAACCAGAATCCGAATGTATTTTATTACTGATCATATTTGTATTAAAAAAAACTGAAAAACCCAAGAATCAGAATGTATTTTATTACTGATCATATTTGTATTTTTAAAAAACCCAGAATCCAAATGTATTTTATTACATATTTGTATAAAAAACAAAAACAAAAAACCATAATCAGAATGTATTTTATTACTGATCATATTTGTATAAAAAACAAAAGACCAAGAATCAGAATATTTTATTACTGATCATATTTGTATTAAAAAAAATAAAAAACCCAAGAATCAGAATGTATTTTTTTACTGATCACATTTGTAATTAAAAAAACCCAGAATCCGAATGTATTTTATTACTGATCATATTTGTATTTAAAAAACCCAGAATCCGAATGTATTTTATTACTGATCATATTTGTATAGGAAAAAACCCACATCAGAATATATTTTATTACTCATCATATTTGTATAGACAAATTTCTTTTGTTAAAAATACAGAGAACTGTAAATATTTTAAAATTAATAATAATTTTGTTGTTATTGATTATTATCTGTAAGAGCCCCGTGCAGTTCCGGGGGAGGGAAAAGGGGGGGGGGGGGGGTCTCTGAAGAGGCAAAGAAAGAATATGACTACTGCTTGTTGTACAAGGCAAGTAACATGAGGCTGTGTGTGAGGCTGACAGCCTCATCAATGCCTCACAAACCACTGATGCAAGAGCATATGAATGCTTCATGCAGGCTTGCTACAAGGGGACCAGCTGCAATGGTGGCTGTATGCTCTGTATAGGAAAAGAATGATGATGGTGTTTGTGTAGGAAGATTGGTGTTGTTAGGAATACAGAGGACTGTTTATTTATTGCTATCTATAAGAGCGTCCAGTTGACAGAGTGGTTTCAGTGCTGGTCTCTCACAGCAAAGGAGCTGGGTTTGAATCATGGTGATGCGTGCCGTCCATCAGTTATAGTAATATATATATATTATGCGGAACAATGTCTGTGGCCAAATACCAACATAGGGGTATGGCGACAGACATGTATCGACGTTAATTTCAATGTAAGCGAAATTCTTCTTCAACGTTCTCTAGATACATTTTATTCATGTACAGTTACATAGCTCCATCAAATATATCAATAGTTTCAAGCCCAATGGCAAAGGCAGTAATATGCAGTCTTCATAATGTCGTAAGGCAGTCCGTTCCGCTATGGAGACGCTGTCCTTGCATTCTCAACAGTTTAATATATTTGATACATTCGACACAATAATAAAAAGTTCTTCCTGACATTCAAAGAAGCTAGGAACACCTCAGCAGAGTATATTGGTGCCCTAGTGAAGGTAAAATTCAGGTAAAACACAGTAGACTGCAGGAACAAACACACGTGCAACCTCTCGCATTAAAACACACTAGGCATCTCTCCTTGCAGACGATAAAAACCCACTTTTGCTAAATTGGTGTCTGCTACCGTTCTTACCCGGGCATCGCGTCATTTCCGTTTATTGTGAATAAATCCGTAATAAAATATAAGAAATGAAGCCCCGTCGAGCTGAAGATACTTCACACATAATCGTTATGAATTTTACTCATAACACATGGTATCAGTAAGCTCCAGTCTGCTCAGCTGTAAATGGGTACCTGACTTCTGAGTTTGGGAAGGAAAAGGCAGCGAGGAAGGGAACTGGTGACCCCACCTTTTGATGCTGGACCTTGTATGGTGAATCCTCTAACACTTCACTCCCCTACGGCAGTATCTGCTATAGGACTACCTTATCTTTTACTGTCTGTAAGGTTTCCTTAAGAGACTTAATTGTTTGGTATTTGCAGAGAGCTAATGAGGACCTGGACTTTGAGGAGCAAATTCTGGAAGCAGCCAAGTCCATTGCAGCGGCAACAGCTGCCTTGGTGAAATCCGCCTCGGCTGCCCAAAGGGAACTTGTGGCTCAGGGAAAAGTTGGCTCCACGTTCACTCAACATGCAGTGGATGAGGATGGGCAGTGGTCTCAGGGCCTCATCTCGGCTGTGAGTGTGTCCTTTTTTGGTTGTAGCCTAGTGTAGTACACATTTTGATTTCATGTGTTTTCTCTATGTTCTTTTTAATTTGAAACCTGTTTCATTCCTAATGGAGACAATCCTAATGGAAACATTCCTAATGGAGACAATCCTAATGGAAATATTCCTAATTGAAACATTCCTAATGGAAGCATTCCCAATGGAAACACTCCTAGTGCAAGCATTCATAATGCAAACATTCCTAATGGAAGCATTCCCAATGGAAACACTAGTGCAAGCATTCATAATGCAAACATTCCTAATGTAAACATTCCCAATGGAAACACTCCTAGTGCAAGCATTCATAATGCAAACATTCCTAATGTAAACATTCCCAATGGAAACACTCCTAGTGCAAGCATTCATAATGCAAACATTCCTAATGTAAACATTCCCAATGGAAACACTAGTGCAAGCATTCATAATGCAAACATTCCTAATGTAAACATTCCCAATGGAAACACTCCTAGTGCAAGCATTCATAATGCAAACATTCCTAATGTAAACATTCCCAATGGAAACACTCCTAGTGCAAGCATTCATAATGCAAACATTCCTAATGTAAACATTCCCAATGGAAACACTAGTGCAAGCATTCATAATGCAAACCTTCCTAATGTAAACATTCCCAATGGAAACACTAGTGCAAGCATTCATAATGCAAACATTCCTAATGTAAACATTCCCAATGGAAACACTCCTAGTGCAAGCATTCATAATGCAAACATTCCTAATGTAAACATTCCCAATGGAAACACTAGTGCAAGCATTCATAATGCAAACATTCCTAATGTAAACATTCCCAATGGAAACACTAGTGCAAGCATTCATAATGCAAACATTCCTAATGTAAACATTCCCAATGGAAACACTAGTGCAAGCATTCATAATGCAAACATTCCTAATGTAAACATTCCCAATGGAAACACTAGTGCAAGCATTCATAATGCAAACATTCCTAATGTAAACATTCCCAATGGAAACACTAGTGCAAGCATTCATAATGCAAACATTCCTAATGTAAACATTCCCAATGGAAACACTAGTGCAAGCATTCATAATGCAAACATTCCTAATGTAAACATTCCCAATGGAAACACTAGTGCAAGCATTCATAATGCAAACATTCCTAATGTAAACATTCCCAATGGAAACACTAGTGCAAGCATTCATAATGCAAACATTCCTAATGTAAACATTCCCAATGGAAACACTAGTGCAAGCATTCATAATGCAAACATTCCTAATGTAAACATTCCCAATGGAAACACTAGTGCAAGCATTCATAATGCAAACATTCCTAATGTAAACATTCCCAATGGAAATATTCCTTTCATTCTTCATCTTCTTCATCACCCTCCAGTTCTCCAAGCATTTTTTTTTTTTTAAACGGAAACATCACAGTTGTCACAGAGACCATCTTGATGATTTTCATCGTCAAATTTATATTTCTTGTACTCATGTATGTATGCTGTATTGTTCCCTAGGGGTCTCTGAAGAGACAGAGAAAGAATTGGCCTACTGCATCCTCAAGTATGTTGTACAAAGCTATCGTTATGAAAAGTAACACAAGTGTTGGAGTGTGTCATGAAAATACACATGGGCAACTTAGCAATCCCCCTAAAAAAAAAAAAACAACAACAACTTAACACTGAAATTATAAGCAGCAGAGATCTATGAATTGGACTGAACGAACAACCAGTCAAGTAAAAATAGCCAAACAGAAGTCTAAATGGATAGGGCACCTTTTAGAAAGACCCAAGAAAAGTTTTACGATGGAAAGCATATGGTTTGTAATCTTTTTATTTGTGCATTTTCAGGAAAATAAGGACAAGGCACGCATTGCACCATGGAAGCTAAATTTCACACTCATAAAAAGAGCAAGCAGGCCTTCCAATTTTTTCATAATGCATTGACCATAAGTCATGATAAGTTTGACTACATAGATCCAGTGAAGTTGAAATGGAATGGAAAGGAATGAATTGAGAACAGGAGATTTAGTGTCCCCATCAGAACATGTAGCAGAAGAAGCACAACATAATTATTTCCCCTCATGTTTTGGGGGGTTACTTGCTCATTATGCTAGAAGAATGTTTCAATGGTCCTGTGCTCCGTCAGAAGCAAAGTGAATGCATGGAGTGTTTGTTTATCAATTTCAGGCGAAGATGGTGGCAGCTGCCACTCACAGCTTGTGTGAGGCAGCCAATGCCATGGTTCAAGGACATGCCAGTGAAGAGAGATTGATAGCTTCAGCCAAAGAAGTTGCTGGCTCTACTGCCCAGTTGTTGATGGCTTGCAAGGTCAAGGCTGATCCTGGTTCTGTGGCTATGCAAAGGTTACAGGTATGTGCTTGTTTTTTTTTTTTTTTAATGATGTGATTTCTTTTGTTTTGTTTTGTTTTTTACTCTTAATTGGTAGGATTTTGTCAACTCTATAATATGTGTCTGCCATCAATGGTACCTATACCTTGTAGCGGTATGGCAGCTTGCGTACCCTGACAATCCCCAGAGCTATGCCAGTGGGAGTTTTACTCCTGGTAGGTTCAACCAAGCTGGACTGGTCTGTGTGGGTAGGGGTCAGACAAAAGCTGGTACCCTGGTCCTCCAGGTTGGGGGTTTTAGCATAGGGCTGACACCCCTGTCTATGTAAAAAAACAATGAAGTTACGGAAACAACATCAAATGAACAAACTTTGCTGCGGGATGGACATTCGGAGTCTGTGGCTCGTATGACTGTCAGTGGTGAAAGCCGAAAGGAAGCCACTGACATGAAAACGGATGTCCTGACCGCAAAACAGGATACAAGAATAGGATTTTGGAATGTCAGGACAATGTACGAGACAGGTAAACTAAGACAGGTCACGGCAGAAATGAGAAACTATAGGTTACACATCCTGGGGATAAGCGAGAGCAGATGGACAGGGGCAGGAAAAGTTAAAACAGCAACAGGAGAAACAGTACTTTACTCTGGAAGAGAGGATGGACAGCACAGTGAAGGCGTAGCCATTATTCTACAGAAAGGGATAGAAAGGACATTACTGGAATGGAAACCCATCAACAACAGACTGATACGATTGAGATTGAGAGGGAGATTCACCAACACTACAATAATACAATGCTACGCACCAACGAATGATAGCGATGAGGAGGTCAAGGATGAATTCTATCAACAACTGCAGAAAGAAATGGAGGACACACCTAGATATGATCTTGTTATAGTAATGGGAGACCTCAATGCGAAAGTTGGTACACACAATACATATAATGAAAGAACAATGGGGAAATGCGGCAGCGGAATAGCAAACGAAAATGGGGATAAGCTAATAAGTTTCTGTAGCATTAACAACCTGGTCATTGGAGGAACACTTTTCCCACATAAGGAAATTCACAAGTTAACATGGGAATCCCCAAATGGTCGGGACAGAAACCAGATAGACCACATCATGGTTAACGGTAGATGGAGACATGCATTACAAGATGTGAAGGTAAGAAGAGGTGCAGATGTGGGAAGCGATCACCATTTAGTAGTTGCAAAACTGAAAGTGAAACTAAGAAGGGCTGGACCAACTGTAACTACACAGAAAAGGTTTGACATCAGCAAATTGAAGGACCCCCTTACCAGAAAAGCTTTTGCGGCCGACATTAAGAAACGATATCAATTTGCCAAAAGCCAGGAAAAGACATTGACTGATGATATAGACCAGAATTTTAACACCATTTCAACAATATATAAGGAAAGTAGCAAATCATGCTTAGGATTCCAGGAAAGGAAGAAGCAAGACTGGATAACACCAGAAACACTAAACACCATAAAGATGAGAAAGGAAATGAAAAGAAAGAAAACAGAAGCGAAGTCCCCCAGGTTAAAGCAACTATATAGCGAACAGTACAGTCAACTGGACAGGGAAGTTAAACGCCAAACCCGAGCCAACAAAAGGAATTTCCTAGACGATCTTGCAAAACAGGCAGAAGAGGCAGCACTGAGAAATGAACAAAGCACAGTATACAAAATAACTAAATTCATCAGCGGAAAACAAGGTGCAAACAATATTACATTAGTAAGAGATAAGCAAGGAAATCTCATCAAGACAGCAGAGGGACAGGAAACAAGATGGGCAGAGCACTTCAGAGAAACTCTGAACAAGGAAATACCAGAGACACAATTGAATGTTCCTGAGGCTGAAAACGATCTAGATGTAAATACAGACATTCCACGAAAAGAAGAAAAATCACAGCAATCAAAGGGTTAAAGAACGGTAAAGCTCCAGGCCATGATAACTTAAATGCAGAGCTATTTAAGACAGACCCTGAGCTAGCAGCAGAACTATTAGAACCACTATTTGCACAAGTGTGGAAAACGGGGACAACACCATCAGAGTGGAACAAAGGAATAATTGTCAATTTGCCCAAGAAGGGAGATCTTTCAGACTGCAATAATTGGAGAGGAATCACTCTTCTCTCAGTTCCCAGCAAAATACTAGGCAGGATAATTATACAGAGAATTTCAAAGGCAGTAGACTACAAACTGAGGAAAGAACAAGCAGGATTTAGAAAGAACAGAAGATGTGTAGACCATATATTCACTCTCAGGAACATTATAGAGCAGTGCTCAGAATGGCAAAGACAGCTTTACATAAATTTTGTTGATTTTGAAAAGGCTTTTGACAGCATACATAGGGACAGTTTATGGAAAATACTGAGGGCTTATGGAATTCCAAGCTGCATAGTGTCAATCATAAAAAGCCTCTATGCCAACTTTACGTGTAGTGTTGGGCAGAGCAACCTAACCTTCGAGGTGAAGACAGGAGTACGACAGGGATGCCCCTTATCAACCACTCTATTTTTAACAGTCATAGACTGGGTGATGCGCCAGACAACAGAGGGCAGTCCAAGAGGAATAAGATGGACTACATTTTCAACATTGGAAGATCTGGAATATGCAGATGACATTGCACTGCTGGCACATTCACATCAACACATCCAGGAAAAAACGGATAGACTTAATAAATTTAGCCAGCAGGTGGGCTTGAACATCAATTTAAAGAAGTCTGAGGTCATGACGCTCAATGTGAGCAACCCTGAGCCCATATCAGTAAAGAATCAGCAACTGGAACAGACAGATACCTTCACATACCTAGGAAGCATAGTAACACCAGACGGTGGGGCAGGCAAAGACATCAACATCAGAATGAATAAGGCAAGAACAGCCTTCTTTAGCCTAAATAACATCTGGAAGTCCTCCCAATACAGCACAAGCACAAAATTAAGATTATACCAGAGTTGCGTGCTTTCTGTGCTTCTCTATGGTGCGGAATGCTGGAGAGTCACAGAGAAGGAAATGTCAAAATTGTCCTCTTTTCACACAACATGCCTAAGAAAAATTCACCGAATCTTTTGGCCGAATACCATCACCAACCAAGATTTGCTTACTCGTAGCAAGCAAGAGGACATGCATACCATCATAGCTGGCAGACGCTGGAGCTGGGTTGGTCATGTCCTCAGAAGAGACCCCGATGCCATCACAAGAACAGCTATGCTTTGGACCCCTGAAGGAAAGCGAAAGAGAGGCCGACCAAAAACAACTTGGCGGAGGACTGTGGAGGCTGAGATGCAAAGAATGAACCAGAGTTGGGGCACTGTACGAAGGATGGCCACCGACCGTGCAAAGTGGAATCAATTTGTTGTTGCCCTACAAGACGCCACTAGGCGTGATGGCCACTGACTGCTTTGACGGTCGGTGGTTAAGGATCGAAGAAGAAGAAGATAATATGTGTGGGATTGATTATGATAATACAGGGGAATAAGTGAGAAATACGTGTTAGTGAATGACTATGAGACAAATGGAAGGAAAGATGTGAATAATGTGTAGAGTAGGTGAATGAAAGCCTATGCTCCTTGGGTAGCTAAAGGATATTGATTGATATATAGTACAGGGTTTAGCAGAGTCTCTTTTCTACATCTTTGTTCTTTAGAGATTCTTATTCTTACTCTTCAGTTCCCCACAGAGCATAGGCCTTCAACAAATGTATGCCATGTGCTCCTGTCACATGCCATCAGCTCAATGTCTTTCCATATCTTGCTCATAATTTTAATTTCTATCTTTAATTCTCTTCTCTGTGTAATTTATTTATTTTTTTGTTGGTCTACGTCTGTTTCTTTTACCTTGCGAACTCCAGAACTAGATTTACCTGGTAGGTGCTATCAGCAGATTTCCGTTAATGAGTCATATACATCTCCAGCGTCTTTCTTTCTGATCTCTTATTCCACAGGCGACTGTCTAGTTCTTGTCATGCAGTTCCACTTTAGTGATCTTGTTATACTATTTCAATCCTTCTATTCTACACTAGCACCTGTTTATGAAAGTCTATAACTTAAGTCATGAAAGACGAGAAGCAGATATTTGGGGCTGATTTTCCAAAGCGCTCTTAAAGGGAAGCCGGGTTTTCAAGTCCAGTGTATTTGAATGAAATTTTTGTTTCTTGTTGTCCTAATTTTATATTTTGTTAATCTTCATTCAAATTCCTTTGTAATCGGGTATAACATTACCATATTTAAAGATTTTTTTTTTAAATATAAAACTTTTGGCGAGACGCGTCCCGTTCAACCTAGTTGGTTATATTAGGGCGCATGTCCAAATATAAAAGACCCTTAGGTCTGAGACATTATTATATTTAAAGACAAAAAAAAAACATGGACAGGATAGACACTTAAACTTGAACACTATATGAAAACTCAAAGCAACAGAAAATTTATTGCATAAAACATGTGTTAACCACCCCATCCTTTAAGAATTATTTATTATTGACTAATTGTCATAATTACATGAAAGTCTTAAAAATTTTTTACTTACGTTCACCTAGTAAATTACCAGCATCTGTAATTTTTCAGTCTGCCGGAAATGCAGTGAAGAGAGCAACTGAGGTTCTGGTGAAAGCAGCCCAACAAGCTAAAGACTACAATGATGATGAGTCAAGCTTGACTGTCGACAGGAGGATGGTGGGAGGCATTGCACAGGTTAGCTAGTGTGAATGATAAACTGACGATGGAAATGTTTCTCCTCTCAGATGAGTGTGGAAAAATTTGAACAAATGGTTAAGCCTGAAGATGGAAGTGTTTCTCCTCTCAGACGAGGCTTTGAGGAAAAAGTGAACATATGGTTAAGCTTAAGCCCCATGTATTTCAGAAGTAGAGTGGAGAAGGGAAAAAAAAGAGGGTAATATGCCTTACTAGGTCCAGAGACAAGAAAAAACCTATGTTGCGGCCACAAAGCCTTCGTCAGGGACAGATAAAAAAAATAAAAAAAACACAGAAAGTGAGAATTAAGTAGAAAACATTGAAATAAAAGCAAAAAACTCCCTGATTAGGATCACATGGCTGGACCAAAATGGCTGCTGCTCCTAATTTTTGAGGGGGTCTGAGGAGACGTAGACATAATAGAACTACTGCTCCTTCAGACATGTCCAACAAGGGAAGTAATACAAGGTTGTGCATGCAGCTGACTACCTCATCATGTCAAACAAATTGCTATAGATACTACTGGTGCAAGAACACATAATTATATCGAATAATTTAATAAAGAAAACATGAAGACATGACATGCAGAGTTCTTCATGAAGGACAGCTTACTGAACCGTTTGGGATAAGGACAGGAGTGTGACAGGGAAGCCTCTTGTCTCCATTTCTTTTCTTACTAGCAATAGACTGGGTTACGAGAACATCGGCAACACACAACAGAAATGGAATCCAGTGGACTCTGACTAAGCAGTTGGATGATCTGGATTTTGCTGATGACTTAGCTCTTCTGTCCCATAACCATAATCAGATGCAGGACAAATTGAAAACACTCGATGAGAGGTCACAGCAGTTGGGTCTGAAAATACACAGAGAAAAGACAAAGATAATGAGAATAAATGCAGGTAATGATAACAGGGTTGAACTTGAAGAAACACTAATACAAGATGTAGAATCGTACACATATCTTGGCAGCAATATAGACAAAGTTGGAGGGACAGACAGTGATATCAAAATAAGAATACAAAAAGCAAGAGGAGCTTTCATTGCATTGCGAAATATATGGAGATCAAGAGAAATCGAATCCAACACGAAAATAATAATCTTCAACTCAAATGTGAAGTCAGTCCCATTGTATGGCTCTGAGACATGGAGAACAACAAAGACAACTACCAAAAAGCTACAGACTTTCATAAATGGGTGCTTGCATAGAATAGAAGGATTAAAATGGTATGACAAGGTTACCAACGTGGAACTGATGACAAGAACTAGACAAGTGCCAGTGGAACAAGAGATGAGAAGAAGACGATGGCGATGGATAGGACACACACTGAGGAAACCTGTTGATAGCATTACAAGGCAGTCCTTGTTTTGGAATCCCCAGGGCAAGAGAAGCACAGGTAGACCAAGAAACACATGGAGAAGAGAGCTGGAAACAGAGGTGAAAATGATAAGGAGAACATGGAAAGAACTTGAGATGATGGCATGGGACAAGAGGACTTGGCATGTGTTTGTTGAAGGCCTATGCTCCTTTGGGAGTGGAGGGTTAAGAATGAATGAAGAACACATAAATTCTTTGATGCAGGCTTCCCCTGTGAAGGAACCAACTGCAGTGGTGTCTCTATACCCCATAAGGAGTGAAAAGGAAAAGGAAGAAAGGTTAAACATTAACTCTTTAACTCCGCAATTATTTTCCACCCTGTGCCGTAATTTTAATTTGACATAGACTAAAAACAATGCTCAGAGAGTTGGTTTTGGCTCTGAGCATTGTTCCGGAGGCAAAGAGTTAAGAGGATGGAGTGTGAAAGAGATTGATAGATTGTTGTGAAGGTGGTAGGATGTGATATTAACATGATGGCGCACGGCAGTTAATGTGAGGTTGTGCATGAGGGCTGGTAACCTGATCATGTAAAACAAATTGTCACAGAAGTGACCACGGCAAGAGTGGACTGCCTCAAACAAGCTTTGTTATCATTGTGATAATTGAAATCCCAGTTTCATTTCTTTGTTATCATTGTAATAATTCTAATCCCAGTTTCATTTCTTTGTTATCATTGTGATAATTCTAGTCCCAGTTTTATATCTTTGTTATCATTTTGAGAATTCTAATCCCGGTTTCATTTCTTTGCTTTCATAGTGATAATTCTAATTCCAGTTTCATTTCTTTGTTATCATTGTAATAATTCTAATCCCAGTTTCATTTCTTTGTTATCATTGTAATAATTCTAATTCCAGTTTCATTTCTTTGTTATCATTGTAATAACTCTAATCGCAGTTTCATTTCTTAGCTATCATTGTAATAATTCTAATCCCAGTTTCATTTCTTTGTTATCATTGTGATAATTCTATTCCTGGTTTTATATCTTTGTTATCATTTTGAGAATTCTAATCCCGGTTTCATTTCTTTGCTTTCATAGTGATAATTCTAATTCCAGTTTCATTTCTTTGCTACCATTGTGAAATTCTAATCCCAGTTTAATTTCTCTGTTATCATTGTGATAGTTCTAATCCCACTTTACTTTTTCTGTTATCATTGTGATTATTCTAATCCCAGTTTCAATTCTAATCCCAGTTTCATTTCTGTGCTATCATTGTAATAATTCTAATCCCAGTTTAATTTCTCCATTATCATTGTAATAGTTCTAATTGTTTCTCTGTCTGATCATCACAGGAGATCCAGGCCCAGGAGGAAATCTTAAGAAAGGAGAAGGAGCTTACTGACGCCAGGAAGCGATTAATGAAACTCAGACAAGAGAGATACAAAGGCCGGCCTCCTGAAGATGAAGATTCATCCTCCTCATTTTAGCTTATTATATGGTTACTGTTCTGTTATTACAGTTTTTGTTTTTTTTATTTTTGTTTAATAAATCTTTTTTTTTAAAATTGTTTTTTAAATATTCCTTTGGGTAAATACATTTTCTGGATTTGTTGGACAAGTGACCTATCAATGTAATTGGTATTCAGCATTTTTTTATTTATTTTGCATTTCCGTTTTTACATTTGTATTACTTTAAGCTTCATCTTTTATTTAGCACTTCTTTGAACTGTTAATTTCATATTGCATAGGGTTCAGATTTAAATAAATGTTTGAAGTCATAAAATAACTGCATTGAATTAAGTTAGAGATTTTAAATGATTCATGGTCTTTAACACTAAGAAGTGTAGATTTTAACAAAAATTAGCTGGTCCAATGTGGTAGTGTTTCTAAAAACTGTCATGATGTACAGATCTGATGGTTTATGGATCACCTGCCCAAAATTATAGCGACTAGCGAAAATGCAGGTGTAGGGAAGTAGGTCCCTATATTGTAACATATCATATGGTATATATTATCAAATTAATGACGGTCCAGTGATTAAGTCACATATCTTATCAAATTAATGATGGTCTTGGGATTCAATCACAAATCTTATTAAGTTAATGACAGCCTTGTGATTAAATCACATATCTTATCAAATTAATGATGACCATGTGATTGAATCACATATCTTATCAAATTAAGGACAGTCCTGATCAAATTAATGATGGTGCAGGTTGCAGAACTCCTGGCAGCCATGGGTCATTATTTGTGAAACTTGTTAAACGGTGAGTGAAGTAGATTAGCTACAGTTAATTTGAATTCATTGGCTTATTTTAGTCCTGTTTTTTTTTAAATTGTATTTTTTGAAGAGGTTTAGATTCCATTTGTATGATGTTCCAGGGGCATTCACCTTGTATAACAATCGATCCATGAGCATGGCCTGACCCATTTTTGTTAAGTTCCTTGTGGTTTTGTCATTGATTATCTGAACATGTCCACCTGCTATGTTAAGATAATCCAGAAGTGAATAAGATAACTCCTGTAAACATGCAAAAGTAATGAAAGAAGTTATGAAGATAACTCCTGTAAACATGCAAAAGTAATGAGAGAAGTTATGAAGATAACTCCTGTAAACATGCAAAAGTAATGAGAGAAGTTATGAAGATAACTCCTGTAAACATGCAAAAGTAATGAAAGAAGTTAACAAAAATATGTTTGATCATTGTGAGCAATGTTTCACAATTTATATGACCAGCAAATGTGGGAGCCACGTAACTTCACTATTTAAAAACAAAATATAAAAATAACTTAAATGCCTCCACTGCTGAATGATCTTTTAAGCCAAGATGTAATTATGTAACCTGTTATGTAGTCATTGATACTTCTACTTATATTGTTTGTTTATCTTCCATCTGTTCAGTTTTTACTTGTTTTTTTTGTTGCTTATTTTTGCATGTGTATAAAGTACTGTTACAACATACCACCATATTGTATGTGTGATAGAATATCAGTCTTGCATTGCTACAATAACACTGTTTGTGCAAGTGTTAGCTTTAACAGGTTGCCTGTTGTTGACTGTACTGAGCTGCGAGTGTGTAAATGCATACTGTCGTTATATTCTTTACTCTTATTTCTTTAATTCTTGGGTGTTTTTGTTGTTGTTTAAATAGGGCTGCTGAGCTCTTCGCTCTTTCACAGCCAGAGCCAAGTAAATGTAGGAACAAAGAACTGAACCCTCAAAGCTCCTTGTGCATTCCTTTTCATTCCTGTTTTCTTGATGACATCTTTTCAATTGTTTTTTTTTTTTTTTTAATGTTTTCAATTCTTTCAGATCAGTTTCTGAATAGTCTGTCTGACTTCTGGTTTTGATTTGTCAGGTGAACAGTAAACATTGACTCAGTGGAATGTTTATTACATTTTTTTAGGGAACTGTTTGTTAACATACGTGAACAAGTTTCGCTTAGCTTCTATTTAATATTAGCATTATAACTAGGTTTTAATATGCATGTTTTACCAAGTGTTTAATATTGCAAAATGTTTATTATTGTTATGCCAGTGATGTACTTTCATGGTTGCCAAAACTGCCAGAGTTCCAGGTCCTGTTCAGTGTGTTTAGTGTTATTTTACTCTTAATGAATGTGGTGGCTTGCAAGGAATTTCCTGTTGCTTTGAATTTTCATATAGTTTTAAAGTTCAAGGGTCAGTTCTTTCCAAGTCCTGTTATAAGTGTGGCAATGTTGTACATAGTTTTAAAGGAAATTGGAGATTCATAAAATATAAAAACTGGGACAAGACGAAACAAAAACTTAGTTCAAATGTAGTAGCCTCTTGTTCTTTAAGAGTTAATCATTTGATGCTTAATTTCTGAAGAGTTCATTTGGTTTATGTCAAAATTCAAGTTACACTACTTTTTGAAATGTTTACATTACTTAAAAAACATTGCAATCACCATCGTATCAGTTTTAATATTCTCATGAGTATTGCTGTATCATTTATTTGGCATCTTTAGAATTTGGTTACATTTTATGAAGACACCAAATGCAGAACTCGTTATGAAGGACAACTTTTACAGTTGTTTGATATACAAATTGGAGTGCGACAGGGATGCCTCTCATCACCATTTTTATTCCTACTGGCTGTAGTCACATGTGAAAAACAGTAGCACATGGATATGCATTGCTGACAGTATCCAAGTCACATGTGAAAAATGATAGCATGTGGATATACATTGCTGACAATGTTCATGTCACATGTGAAAAACAGTAGTACATGGATAGCCATCACTGACAATATCTATGTTACATGTGAAAAATTGAAGGATAGGCATTACTGACAGTATCTAAGCCATCTGTAAAAAACAGTGACACGTGGATAGGCATTGCTGATAATATCTACGTCACATGTGAAAAACGGTGGAATGGAAAAAAAAAAAAAACACACACACACAAATGGTAATACGTCTTACAAGGAGAAAGAACAAGAAAAACCTATGTTGCGGCCACAAGGCCTTCGTCAGGGACAGACAAACAAGAGACAGGAGGGAAAGAAAATGAGAATTAAGTAGAGAACATGAAACTATAAAAATAAGAGAGAAAAATATACTCCCTTTTGTCCAGTCACATGTGATAAACAGTAGTACATGGATAACCATCAGACAATATCCAAGTAACGTGAAAAATTGAAGCACTTGTATAGGCATTACTGTCAATATCTAAGTCACATGTGAAAAACAGTAGCAAGTGGATAGGCATTACTGACAATATCTAAGTCACATGTGAAAAACAGTGACACATGGATAGGAATTGCTGACAATATCAAAATGAAATAAATTGCTGAAAAAAAATGTGTAAGACTATTTTTTCTTCTAATAAAGCATTACCACATTATTAGTTATTTTTGAGGCTGCTTATCTTCTTTGTTATATCTAATGAGGCTCTATAACTTTGCTTATTATTTTGCAAAATTTTTATTTTAAAAAAAGAACAAGTTTTGTTTAGTTTTTTTTCTGACTAGCTGTTTTCTGTTGTTTATTTCTTCTGATTACGCTGTTTCATTTTGTTTCTATTATTTTATTGAAACATTATCATTATGTGTATAATATCTTAAGGATCTGTCATGAAATTGTTTTTTGTTTAAATATGAAGCTTTGTGAAAATTTGTTCACTATTTCTGAATAAGCTATTTTTTAAATCTTTTATTTTTAAAAATATATTATTATTATAATCATATTTATTATTTAGAGGCTTTGTCATCTACTTAAAAAAATGTAATGTGCTCTCAGGTTATGCATTTGTTTATTCTAACTGGAAGCAAAAATGTTATGGGACCTATAATATTCTTCATATAAACCTCAGAAAATAAGATTTCATTTAACAGCTTGCGTTGAGACAATTTTTTTTTTTCGGGTTCGGTTTTTGCCTTCTTCTGGTGAGGCGCATGCCTTTCAACCTATTTGGTTATATCAGAGCGCATTTACCATCCCCCCAAAAAAGTCAACTCTGTTGACTGCTAACCCAATCAGCATTGATAGATACTAAGTCCTGAAAAGGACTAACATTATCTATCTGATAGCATAAAGCCTTAAAAAGGACTCGCCAGCTACACCAACGCCCGAGTATTGAGACATCAATTATCACAGCACTTAGATAAACGCTGAGCATTGCATCAAATTCGCTGTGTTTACATTAATTTGTCGCAATATTTTGCACATAACTGTATCGGTCAATCAATTTACTGTTTTTTTATAACCACATCTTTGAGTGCGTAGCCCATAAACAATGACAGTATAGATGTATCATATTTTGTTTAAATGCCATCATCATATTCATTTTTTTTGCTCCCTCTGGAACTTGCAAGCACCACTGCAACTGGTCCCCTTGCAGACAGCATTGACATACAGTGGTAGCTATTTGTTTTAAATGATGAGGTTGCCAGCTTCATACATAATTTCATATTAGTCACCTTGTATGACATATGTAATTCATATTAGTCGCCTTGTATGACATATGTAATTTCATATTAGTCACCTTGTATGACATATGTAATTTCATATTAGTCACCTTGTATGACATACATAATGTCATATTAGTCACCTTGTATGGCATATGTAATTTCATATTAGACGCCTTGTATGACATACATAATGTCATATTAGTCACCTTGTATGACATATGTAATTTCATATTAGTCACCTTGTATGACATACATAATGTCATATTAGTCACCTTGTATGACATATGTAATTTCATATTAGTCGCCTTGTATGACATATGTAATTTCATATTAGTCGCCTTGTATGACATATGTAATTTCATATTAGTCACATTGTATGACATACATAATGTCATATTAGTCACCTTGTATGACATACATAATGTCATATTAGTCACCTTGTGTGACATACATAATTTCAAATTAGTCACCTTGTATGACATCTTCTTCTTCTCTTCTTCCATCCTTAGCCATCGACCGTCAAAGCAGACAATGGCCAATCACGCCTAGTGGCGTGTTAAGGGCAACAACAAATTTGATTTTATTTGCTGTTGTTTCCCATCACGCCTAGTGGCGTCTTTAGGGCAACCACAAATTAATCTTTATTTGTTGTTGTTTCCGTAATCAAAGTGACTGGCAAACAGGTGATCAGCCCATTGTGCATTTGTATGACATACATAATGTCATATTAGTCGCCTTGTATGACATACATAATTTCATATTAGTCGCGTTGTATGACATACATAATGTCATATTAGTCACCTTGTGTGACATACATAATTTCATATTAGTCGCCTTGTATGACATACATAGTTCTTTTAAAAAGAACTATTTGAGGACAACAGAGGTAAAAAACTATCACCAGATTCTAATGAAGGCCCAAACATTCTCAGATCAGAAGTAGAGAATGCCATACATATGATACAAAAAGGAAAATCACCAGGCATGGATAACATAAACATTGAAATGATAGAAGCTCTGGAGAGCTTTGGTATAGATACAATCACAGATCTATGCAACGATATATACAATACAGGATATATACCACACGACATGAAGACTTCAGTTTTTATAACATTGCCCAAAAAACCAAATGCAACAGAATGTTCAGACTTCAGAACAATCAGCCTGATGAGTCATGCAATTAAGATAATAGTTGCCCATCGCAAGCGAAGATGGCGACAGCTTCAGACTTGAATTGTGAGACCTCTGTGCCGTGATCTCATGTGGCTAATTAGTCCTATTTTGGCCCTACAGGCCATGCCACATACGGGGCACACATGGTTAGAGTCGATAGTAGTGTTGCTGCGCATTCTGACTTTTCTTGCAGCACGCTTGCCTTCTGCCTTATCAGCTAAATTCTGTTCTGCAATGCGAGCGCCTTGAGTAACGTTTGTCCGCCAGGCAGAGCGATCATGTGCGATAGTCTCCCAGGAGGAGACATCAATTTTGAAGCTGCTCAACGATGCTTTCAGTGTGTCTTTGAAGCGTTTCTTTTGTCCCCCTACTGTTCGCTTACCCATAGAGAGTTCGCTGTACATCAACTGCTTTGGGAGGCGTTTTTCGGGCATGCGAACAACATGTCCGGCCCATCTAATTTGGACCCTCTGCAGCAATGTGTAGATGCTTGAGATATGTGCTCTGTTGAGGACCTCAGAATTAGATACTCTATCATGCCACTTGATCCTGAGTATCCTGCGAAGACAGTGCAATTAAGATACTGCTCAAAATCATATAGGAAAGAATAAAAAGTAAGGTAGACCGCGAAATCCAAGAAGAACAGTTTGGTTTTAGATGGAACAGTGGAACAAGAGAGGCAATATTTTGCCTAAGAATATTAGCAGAAAAATATACAGAGGTCCAAAAAAGTATGTACATGTGCTTCATTGACTATAAGAAGGCTTTTGACAGAGTCCATCATGAGAAAATAATTGAATGCCTTGAAGACATAGGTATTGATGGCAAAGATATAAGAATACTCAGTAATCTTTATTGGGAGCAAACTGCCACAGTAAGATCTGCAAGGAATTATTCATCATACATAGACATAAAAAGAGGTGTCAGACAAGGTTGTGTGCTGTCCCCCTGCCTATTTAATTTCTAAACTGAAAAAATTTTCAAACAGATACAGGAAATACCAGGGCTGAACATCAGTGAAAGGTCAATAAACAACCTTAGATATGCAGATGATACCGTGTTGTTAGCTGAAAGCGAACAGGAGTTACAAGAACTAGTGAAGCAAGTGAACAGTATAAGTCATGAATATGGACTCGACATTAATATTGAGAAAACAAAAACTATGATAATTAGCAAAACAAACGATAAATCCACATTAAAGATAAGCGTAAATGGGAAAATCCTGGAACAAGTCAAAAGCTACGTATATCTTGGTCATATAATAGAAGATGGCAGATGTGAAACAGAAATCAAGAAGAGAATAGGAATGGCCAGAGCTACATTCAACAACATGAAACATATACTGACATCTAAACAGTTATCTCACAAATTAAAACTGAGAATCATAAAGTGTTATATATATTCTGCATTTCTGTATGGTGCTGAAACATGGACAATTAATAAGCATTTGGAAGAAAGAATTGAGGCTCTTGAAATGTGGATATATAGAAGAATGGGAATATCTCATGGAAAGAGATGAAAACAAATAAAGAGGTCCTAGAAAATCTAGGTATGAAAAGAGAACTAATGAGGGAAATCAAGGTTCGGCAGCTAAAATACTTTGGCCACATAAAAAGGCATAACACCTTGCAGAAGACCATAACAGAGGGGAGAGCTGAAGGCAAACGTGCAAGGGGAAGACAGCGCAATAAGTGGGAAGATAACATCAAGAGATGGACAGGAAAGAGTATCAGAGTGCACCACCAAGACAAGAGACAGAAGACGTTGGAGATCCATTACAGCCAACCTTCGTTGTGGAGATGGCAACTGATGATGATGATGATGATGACATACATAATGTCATATTAGTCGCCTTGTGTGACATACATAATGTCATATTAGTCACCTTGTATGGCATACGTAATTTCAAATTAGTCACCTTGTATGACATACATAATGTCATATTAGTTGCCTTGTGTGACATACATAATTTCATATTAGTCGCCTTGTGTGACATACATAATGTCATATTAGTCAGCTTGTATGACATACATAATGTCATATTAATCGCCTTGACATTATGTATGTCATACAAGCTGACAAATATGACATTACATATGTCATACAAGACAATGAATATGACATTATGTAATAATGTCATATTAGTCACCTTGTATGACATGCCTGAGGGAGTAGTAGTCCAATTCGTTCTTGTTCTCATTAGAGTTCCCCGTGGGAACTACACGGGGTAGTTTTTAAACTAGATATTTTTGTTCTATTTAAAAGTTTTGAACTCGATCACTTTTAAGTTAGATTAAAGGTGAGGTATTTCTGTCGCAATTTCTCAAGTTTTCATTATGTGTAAAAGAGATAAGGTAAAAGATAACCCTTTTTCTTAACCTGTCTGTGTTTCTTGTCTTTGTCACTTGTTTGTGACTGTAGCTGATGAAGGGTAAACCTTGTAGTGACCCATGTTTTTTGATTATCATTGTGAGGTATTTCAGTTGCAAATTTTTAAGTTTGTGTGTGTGTGTAAAATAGATAAGGTTAAAAAAAAACCCTTCTTCTTCTTTGATCCTTAGCCCCTGACTGACAAAGCAGTCAGTGACCATGATGCCTAGTAGCATCTTGTAAGGCAGGAACAAACTCTCTACTTTGCTCAGTCAATGGCCACCCTTCATGCAGCTCTCCAGCTCTGGTTCATGCTTTGCATTTCAGCCTCCACTGTTCTCTGCCAGGTTGTCTTTGGTCTACCTCTCTTTTGCCTTCCTTCTGGGGTCCATAGCATTGCAGTTCTGAGGACATGGCCAACCCAGTTCCAGCATCTGCCCACAGTGATAACCCTTTCTCTTAACCGTCTCTATATTTCTCATTCTTGTCACATGTTTGTGACTGTGGCTGACACAGGGTAAACCTTGAAATATCCCATGTTTTTGGTGTATCCTTCAGTTGTAAAACTAACTTTATCTATTTGTTTTTATTTTATTTTGACCAAGTTTCCAGTATTTGGCCTCATCATTCTTATGCCATGTCAATTTTATTAAGCTTAATAATGAAGTCTTTGAAACACAGACTGTCACATATCAATTTTAGGAACATGGCATATCTTTATTAATACATTCTATATACAGGGTGAGCCACAAGTCCCATTAGTACACTGGCTTCCAAGCTCGGTAGTCCATGGTTCGATCCCCAGTTGAGGTGGGATTTTTCAGACCGCAAACAGCTCTGGGGTTGACCCAGCCTCATGCCTTGGGTACCAGAGCAACTCTGGGAAAGGTTAAGACGGCTGGCATGATGCTGACCACATCACCCCTAGTGTGCCGATGGTCAAGAAAATATGGGCCTAATACCATATTCCAAATATTCCTCAATGGACGTTTAATGGGATCCCCATATGTCCCTCACAGTTCTGCTTAAAATATGTGGCTTTAATTTGTAATATGTGTAAATGAAATAGACCATAACAATGAGAGAACTATTAAATTATTAACTGACAATTATAAAGTTAATTATCATTCAGAATATTGTCCATGAGCAATCATACATAAAGTCAGCCTTTTTTCAAAATTTTCCACAAACTCTTTAACATAAATCATTAAATTTTTAAAATCTCCCTGTAATTGATATTTTTATATCTTTAAGGTTTCAACTTTCTGGCCATATACCTTGTCCTTTAACAATCCCTGTAAAAAAAAATAATCTTCTGGAGTTAAATCAGGAGATCTTACAAGCCATTTGATTGGATCCCATTTTCCAGTCCATCTGATAGGGAATTTTTTGTCAAGAAAATTGCTGACAGTAAGGGAAAAATAGCCTGCAAGACAAAAAAAGGGGGGAACGGGGATTAGGAGAAGTAGACATGGTGTTTTTGAAATTTTAGTTTATCTATCCTGCAGAAATTTAAAAAAATGATTAGGATAATCTGCTATGCATTTCTTTATACATAATATTTTGAAAGAGTCAGTGACTTATTGCTCATGCTGTATTTTCACTCTGAGATCTGGAATGTCAGGTAATGTAGTTATAGATCTGAAGCATAAGTTTATACAGTTAGGCATTTACAGGTGCACAGCGTAAGTGCCTAACTAAGGTCATCTTATGCAGTTCAAGCAGTAGGAAGCAGCTTGGCTTACATCTGTTTCTTCGGATTTCTCAGTAGTTTTATCTTTATGTTGTCGTTTATTATTTATTTTATCTTTATTGCTGCTGTGTATTTTTTTCCGCAGACAAGGACAGAATTAATTTATCATGGGGCTGTTTTATTTCTGAGTTACCACCAAGAAGCCATATACCTTTTTATGTTGATTTTATTAGTCATTGTGTGACTGCAGTTTTTTTTTTTAAAGGGAGAGGTGGAAAGAATACTTGCATTATATGGCCCCAAAACAGATATGTATGATTTGGTCTGTCAGGGTATAAACAGTGTGTATATATAACATTAGTTGATGGATTGTTTAGATGTTGTCTTGTTGTGTACATTTTGATTGTAGAGATTCATATCAAGGTGCTACTGTTATAGTACTGCATTCTTTCATTCCTGTGTATGATATACAGCTGCTGCCAGTGTTGTCAAACTGTGTGCTGTATAAATAACAAGACCGTGGAGGGACATTGGTTTATTCAGATTAAAGTGAGGGACATTGGTTTATTCAGATTAATATGAGGGACATTGGTTTATTTAAAGTGAAGGACATTTGTTTATTTAAAGTGAGGGACATATTGGTTTCTTTAAAGTGAGGGATATTGTTTATTTAAAGTGAGGGACATATTGGTTTCTTTAAAGTGAGGGACGTTGGTTTATTTAAAGTGAGGGATTTTGGTTTATTTAAAGTGAGGGACATTGGTTTATTTAAAGTGAGAGACGTGGTTTATTTAGATTTAGGTGAGGGTAATTAGTTTATTTAAATTAAGGTGTGGGTAATTAGTTTATTGTGGGACATTTGTTTATTTAAATTAAGATGGGGTCCGTGGTTTATTGAGAGACATTGGTTTATTTAAATTAAGGTGAGGTAATTGGTATATTTACATGAAAGTGAAGGATGGTGGTTTATTTATATGAAAACGAGGGACATTGGTTTATTTAAAGTAAAGTGAGGGGTACATTGGTTTAATTTAAATTGGATGGACAGTATGATTTTGAGTCAAGCCTCAGTTCTGGTCAGTTTCATGATTCATTTGCCACATCAAATAAATAAGGTTATAACTACCTTGATTGAATGAGAAATTGGGAAATTCCTTAACATAACATTATTCAAGTATTATTCTTACTTACAAAATTAAACACTAATTAAGGAAGTTCAGCAATAAAAAAAATCAATGTGAAACTTTGTAATAATTCTGTCTGACCAACTAATCACAGTTAAATTGAATATCAGAATTTCTTAGCCATGTTGAATCCTATGGATGTGGAAGAACCTCTCTGAGTATTCAGGACAGGCAGAAAAAAATCAATATACGTATTTTCAGTGTTTAAAAAAAAAAGTATTTTTTTTCATTTTCTCAATGAAATATTTTTTCAGTGTCATACCAGGTCTAATAATCCCTTTCACCACACTTCTGTTGCCAGTTTGCACATGCTGATTGTTGAACGTATGGTCAAGAAAATATGGGCCTAACACCATATTCCCAATATGCCTCAATGGGTGTGTAATGGGATCCTTTACCTTTTTTTACTGTACAGCCCATCTTGTTCAGTCATTGAAAACAGACCACACCCTTGACTATAAACATAACTTTATGAACACAACTCTCAGTCATCATGGAATAGTTTTACTTCTCATTAGATATCAGATATGCTGGTCAACCCATCCAGATGTTGGCACTGTCAATTATAATTTGAGTATATTGTGTAACTGTAGTTTGTAAACTGACTTCATTGACAAAAACTGAGTTACGCCTATGGTCTTGTTATTTATATTGTGGTTTGGCGGAGTTTTTTTTTAAATCCAGGTATTATGACGCTTTTCCTCCAAGATGTAAATGTCTGGAATAATTATCACAAGTGCAATTTATTTACAATGCAATCCTTTCACCGGGCTGTCATATCATGAAGATTTTGTCCTTTTATTTTTTTTTTGGGTTAAATTCACATCTGTTCTTATTTCTGGCACCAGAGTAATCTATCTTTGGTGTTGACATAGTTGCAGTTACAACATTTGCATGCAGGGTTATTATAATTCCAAATATGCTTTGACATTTAGAACATGCATCAGTGCTGATAATATGGACTTAAGCAATCAGAGCAGCCATTCACACCAAGTTGGGACGGGTCCATCTCAGATTAGGTGAAACATAGCTCTTACAGCAAGCAGAAAAAAAAGACCTCATAAGGAACACCATGCAAAATGTTGCTGAGGATTATCACTCCAAGGGGGTGCAGGTCACCAACCGTGCACAGTGGAGACAGTTTATTGCTGCCCTACTGGACACCAGGAGCCACGGTAGCACAGTGGTAAGTGCACTGGCTTCCTAGCTCGGTGGTCCATGGTTCAATCCCCAGTTGAGGTGGGATTTTTTTTAGACCGCAAACGGCTCCGGGGTCGACCCAGCCTCATGAATTGGGTACCAGAGCAACTTTGGGAAGGTTGACCACATCACCCCTAGTGTGCCGATGGTCAAGAAAATATGGGCCTAACACCATATTCCCAATATGCCTAAATGGGCATGTAATGGGATCCTTTACCCTTACTGGACACCACCAGGCGTGATGGTGACTGATTGCGTTGTCAGTCGGTTGCTAAGGACCAAAGAAGAAGAAGACTCCCAATAGGCAACATTGTGAGGTTAAACAGACTGAGATTGCTAGAGTACAATGAACGAATAACAATGTAATGGAGCACAGGTATATCTTGAACAAATTCAAGGTACAAGACAGACTGGTGGCCGTACAAGACAGACTGGTGACCCAACAAGAAGATGGGTGGATTGCATGTGTTGGGAATTTTAAAATGAAGTGATAAAATAAAGAAATATATAGACAAGAATAGAAACAGATCTTACTTAAGGGAAAGAGCAGTAAGAAATCAGAATGCTGGAGAAGGTGGTGTGTTTCCAGATGGTGGAAGACAAAGAAGTGAGATTGCTGTAAAACTGATAATGGAAAAATTGGAAGAAAAAAAAATGAGAGTGATATATTGAAGACTGTTTTACTAATGAACAATACACAAGAAACAAAGGATATTTAAAGACAACAGTCCTGTAAGAAAGAAGGGAGTGAAGGAGGGAAATATGGGGAAGGATGTGTGGGAAGGAAGGAAAGAAATTTGGAGGGAATTAAAGAAAAGCTGGCTGTCTAGCTCTGGATCAGATTAGATTGTTTTATGTTTATTTACTTCATGCACTACTGGTCATGACAAGGACTGATGATAATACAGGTCTGTATCCTTTCATCTGAACATCGAAATATTCTGAAAATCAAAAGTTTATTTTGGGAGACTTTGAGCTACTTTTCAATCACAGTCGGCCTACTTTGGGCAATTTTGAACACATTTTGGGCGGTTATGGGCAACTTTTGAATACATTTTGGGTGACTTTGTGCTAGTTTGGGAGACTTTGGACTACTTTTCAAATACGATTTGGGTGACATCTGAAACTATAAGCCCAAACAAATTAAGTTTCCTAAACAAAGCTGTCCCTGAAGATTTTGGATAAAAAGATACAGACCTGTAGTGATGATTTTCCTTTATGCTCCTTATGGAGCATGGAGTCACTGTTGTAGCTGGTCCCCTTGCTGGAAGCCTGCACCATGCAGTCTCATGCTCTTGTAGCAGTGGTTTCTGTGGCAATTTGTTTTACATGATGAGGTTGCACAACCTCATATTAGTGGCCATTATGACATGATTGAAGGTTCAGTAGTCCTACTCTGTTTTCATCTCTTCGCAGACACCAGAAACTATTTGGGGCATTGCTAAATACAACACTTATTGTTGCCATTAGTTTTAGCTTAATAATTACTGTAGCTGTGTTATTGTTATAGTGTTAAATTCACATCCTTGTCAATCTGATAGTGGTCATTATATGTTATTATTGTGTCAGTAATTATAAGGCTTACAGCTACACATATTCCTTAATATCAGCCTTGTTTAAGCTTTACATTTGAGTTATTGTTATATTTATTAGTTTTCATAATTATTATTATGAAAGGAAACTCTATACAAAACGATACAGCAGGAGGCAATCTGGTCATCAGAAGGGGTTCAGATTGTCTCCTCCTGTATCGCTGTGTAAAGAGTTTCCTATCATTATTATTATCCTATCATTATTATTGTTATAGTAAGTACTACTGTTTGTTATTATCATATTTTATGGTTACTTCACAATATTGGAGTTCATATTTGATTGTTAGAAATTTGATTATTATTAATACAATTATTATTTGAGCATGCAAACAAGGTAGTCCTATAGCTAATACTGCAAACAAAAACATACCAATCCAAAACCAACAAAAGCCCAGCAAATACATTTAAAAAGATGTCAATAGCCAAAGAGAACAATATAGTATCATGGAAGAGGATACGTTATTAACACCATAGACATTAAACAATGCCACAACAAACAACAGATAAATTACAGCCTGGAAGAGCCAACACACAGGAAAAGAAACAATATAATGCGCTATATAGAATGATAAACACTATATACCCATATTGTAACCCACGTGGGGTTGAACTGGGTATCCCTTGCACACGACAAGTACTAGTTTTCAAGTGCAGGGTTAAAAAACCAAACGAAACCTTTGGGGAGTGTAGTGTTAGAGATTTTCCCATACTAGGTGCAGCATCGAGAGGTTCCCTTCCTCGCTGCTTTTTCCTTCCCTAATTCAAAGAGCAGAGCCAGGTACCTATTTACAGCTGGGTAGACTGGAGCGTGTTGGTACTGTGGTTAGAACCTGGCATCTTTGCCACGAGAGACCAGCACTCTAACCACTCTGTCAATCGCACGCTCATTGAACATGTAACAAAAGAAAATCACATCGAGTAAGATGTAATATTTGAGAAAAGCCATTAAAGCAGGAGAAACAGAATGAGAAATGACATCAGAACAACTGAAGTGACTATGCCCTGCATTGCATATGTAGAGAGACAGGATTTAAAGTGCTTTGGCCATCTTGTGAGAATGGAGCTTGATCAATTACCACTAGCCTACAACAGTAAAAAATCTGGTTTCAGGATATGAGAAAGACTACCAGGCAGATGGATAGACAAATATAAGTCTATATCTGTTTTATCCAAACACGGGAAAACTGAAATATTCAGAACATTGAAAGTTTCTTCGGGTAACTTTTTGATCAGAAGTTGGGTGATTCCTGACTATTTTGGCCGACTTGGGGCTATTTTCAAACACATTTTGGGCGACTTTGTGCAACTTTTCTAATACGATTTTGTTGAAAACTGAAAAAATCTGGTTTTCGAAACAAAGCTGTACCCCGAGGATTTCGGATAAAAGAATGGAGACCTGTAATATAGAAATCCTACAACAAGAAAATGGGGAAATCCTGGAACAAGTCAAGAGCTACGTATATCTCGGTCATATAATAACAGAAGATGGCAGATGTGAAACAGAAATCAAGAAGAGAATAGGAATGACCAAAGCTACATTCAACAACATGAAACATATACTGACATTAAAACAGTTATCTCACAAATTAAAACTGAGAATCATAAAGTGTTATATATATTCTGCATTTCTGTATGGTGCAGAAACATGGACGATGAATAAGCAGTCGGAAGAAAGAATTGAAGCTCTTGAAATGTGGATATATAGAAGAATGGGGCGTATCTCATGGAAAGAGATGAAAACAAATAAGGAGGTCCTAGAAAATCTAGGTATGAAAAGAGAACTAATGAGGGAGGTCAAAGTTCGGCAGCTAAAATACTTTGGCCACATAAAAAGGCATAACACCTTACAGAAGACCATAACAGAAGGGAGAGTTGAAGGCAAACGTGCAAGGGGAAGACAGCACTATAAGTGGGAAGACAACATCAAGAGATGGACAGGAAAGAGTCTATCAGAGTGCACCATCAAGACAAGAGACAGAAGACATTGGAGATCCATTACAGCCAACCTTCGTTGTGGAGATGGCAACTGATGATGATGATGACAACAAGAAAGGCTCACATCAGCCAATCCAACATACTTATCCACACTTATCCAACACACTTATCAACACACTTATCCAACAAACTTATCCAGCCCACGTATCCAACACACTCGGTTCAAAAACGGTAACTCCCCACAGAGTTTCACCACAAAAATTGACCAGTTAAATAACTCTATGGAGATACAAACAACCTCAAGCTAGCCACTGCTTTCTTTGAAAATGTTCAAGTAGATGTCGGAGTGTACGAAGAAGTAGAATAGGGTGCCAAGAAAGGAATTGATATTTAGATACATCATTAAACAGTTAGTTACAATCATAACTGATTATGGGAATGCGCCCTTGAGGTGATAGCCCTCAGTGTCCCCAGCAGTTCTCTGTCACTTTTCCCTTTGGTTGTGTTTGTAACAGGTCAACAGGCGGCATGTGCTTCTAATTTGCCAGTAGCTAGCATGCTTACAGGACCGTGAGTCGTTGTTATTGTTTTTTTCCTGGTGATCTTTTTGGCGTGTTTTTCTCTTCTGCCTGTTGTGAGAACCTCTTTTCGCCCAATCTAAGGCGCCGCCGTAGGGAACACTTAAGAGTTGAAAGTGGTATAAATCATGTAAACATCATCAACATAGCAGGTGCCCATCACCACAACGAAGGTCGGCTGTAATGGATCTCTGACATCTTCTGTCTCTTGTCTTGATGGTGCACTCTGATAGACTCTTTCCTGTCCGTCTCTTGATGTTATCTTCCCACTTATAGCGTTGTCTTCCTCTTGCACGTCTGCCTTCAACTCTTCCATTGTGGTCTTCAGCAAGGTGTTATATCTTTTTATATGGCCAAACTAATTTAGTGTCTCTTAATTTTGATCTTCTTCATTAATCCTCTTTTCATTTCTAGGTTTTGTGGGACCTCATTATTTGTTTCCTTCTCTTTCCATTCTTCCTTATATCCAATCAATCATTCAACCAATACCCTTTGGCTCCCCAAGGAGCATAGGCCTTCAACAAACACATGCCAAGTCTTCCTGTCCTGTGCAATCCGCTCAAGTTCTTTCCATGTTTTCCTCATCATTTTCACCTCTGTATCTAGCTCTCTTCTCAATGTGTTTTTTGGTCTACCTCTGCCTCTCTTTTCCTGGAGATTCCAGAACCAAGGACTGCCTTGTAATGCTATCAACAGGTTTTCTCAATGTGTGTCATCCATTGCCAGCGTTTTCTTCTCAACTCTTGTTCAACTGGCACTTGTCTGGTTCTTATCATCAATTCCACATTTGTGACTTTGTCATACCATTTCAATCCTTCTATTCTACGCAAGCACCCGTTTATAAAAAAGTCTGTAGCTTTTTGGTTGTTGTTTTTGTTGTTCTCGAAACAAAGAGCCAAGGATCCAGACCCCGGGGGCGACCCAGAGTCCGCTGGGAGGACGGCATTGGACAATCTTTGAAGGATCGAGGACTGGAGTGGAGCCGGGCCGGGAGGAAGACAGCCGATGGGATAGTCTGGCGCTCTCTCTTCCAAACCTCTACACCTCACGGTTGAAGGGGAATGACTAAGTAAGTAAGTTTTTGTTGTTCTCCATGTCTCAGAGCCAAACAGTCAGTCATCCGACTGACTTGACATTTGAGTTGAAGATTCTTATTTTCGTGTTGGACTTGATTTCTCTTGTTCACCATATGCTTCCCAATGCAATGAAAGCTCCTCTTGCTTTTTTTATTCTTATTTTGATATCACTGTCTGTCCCTCCACCTTTGTCTATATTACTGCTAAGATATGTGTATGATTCTACATCTTTTAGTGGTGTTTCTTCAAGTTCAACCTTGTCATCGCTTCTTGCATTTATTCTCATAATCTTTGTCTTTTCCCTGTGTATTTCAGGCCCACTTGTTTGGGCCTATCATCAAGAATTTTCATGTTCTCTTGCATCTGGTTATGGTTATGGGACAGAAGAGCCAAGTCATCTGCAAAATCCAGATCATCAAGCTGTTTAGTCAGATTCCACTGGATTCCATTTCTGTTGTGTGATGTCGATGTTTTTCATAACCCAATCTATTGCCAGTAAGAAAAGAAATGGAGACAAGAGGCATCCTAAACGGTTCTGTAAGTTGTCATTCATGAAGAACTCTGCGTGTCATGTCTTCATAGGTCTTCTTTATTAGGTTTGGCAACTGCTTGCTTGGCTAGTATTCGATTGGAAACTGTTTCACACAAAGTTTGTTGGTTTGTTTAGTTTTAACTAAGTTAACCTTCAAAAAACACTCTTTCAATGCATGCTGAGGAGTGAGGTTGCGTGTGTGTCGTTATGCTGCTACAACTACCTAGCGTACCTTCATCATCGCTCATTTTATAATCTTATAATTTAAAAAAAAACAATATGCTGTTTGTCTGCTCAAGTCTGAAATTTAAAAAGAATACTTTAAAACACATCGCAAAAATGACTGAGTATTGTAGATGACAGCCATTAACAGAATAACAGGAACTAGATAGTTGATGTAAACGAGTAAAAAAAACGTCATTGATGTGGTTAAAAACAAGAATTAAATTTAAAAATGACTTTGGTTGCTTATTGAACCATTTGGTCACCGAGGCCCTGACGTCTGCATCGGAGTCGAATCGTTGTCCCTTTAAATATTTTTTTAAGGGTCAGAACAAATAAAAGTCACATGGTGACAGATCCGGGCTGTAGGCTGGGTGTGGCAGAACTTCCCCCCTTTTCCTTGCTAACGCTTCCTGCACAATGTTCACAACATGTGGACGAGCATTGTCATGCAACAGAATCACACCACACGAAAGCATGCCGGGTCGTTTATTCTTGATGGCTGTATGCAGGTTGTCTAGTGTGTCTTTGTAGCGGATGGCATTGATGTTCACGCCAGGCTCTTTAAAGTCTACCAATAGACCTCCGGCTGTTAGAAACTGAATCACCGCTCGCTGATCAACCTTGGACGGATTTCTTATCACACCGGCCATTATTTTAACGGTCTGCAGCACAACCAATGAATACTAGGAGAATGAACACTTACATACTTGTACATTCATATGTGCTTATTACGTCAGATGTGACGTCATCATGCTCCTCCTACGAATGTCCACTTGGCTCAGCAAGGTCGGGTGTCATTTGAACACGCCTCGTACATACATTGTAAATGCCAATTGTCAAATATACCCATATTAATGCAGATTTGAAGAAACAATACCCAGATACACAGACGAAGCCAAAAAAACCCCAGATCTAGTAAAAAATACTCAGCTGTGGCAACACTGCAACTTACCATATCGGCATGACGTCACTTCCCGTATTAATAAGTGACTCCGTATAAAATAAACAAACAAGGAGCCTTGTTGAGCTACCTATTATATAGGTATTTAAACCAATAAAACGGTATTTAATAAGTTCTACAAATAACGGTTCACAAGAAACAAGGGACGTTTCGGGTTTTACCCTTCGTCAGCCACAAACAGGTGACAAAGACAAGAACTACATATAGGTACTACAAAACTATATGATGATGAGAAATATACAATAAATGGGCGATACAAGCAGATGGAAAAAGTAAACAACAACAGTGATGAGAGATAAAGAACAATAATAATACAAGAAAATCGAAAAATCTAAAAGAAATACCGAAACAAGAAAGTAAATAATCAACGAAACGAAAAAAAGAGAATTAACAAAACTGTGGAACTAGTAAAAGTGCACTCAGCTCGATCCAAAGAAACTGTGAAAGAAAGCAGTAGTTTTCTGTCCACAGAAATCGCAAGGAAGTCATTTATTATTTACCTATTATATAGCCACAATCGTTATGAATTTTAATCATAACAATAGCTATATACTGTTGTAAATTTCTTGATTTTAAATCTTGTTTTAGCCAACAGAAGATGGTGGTCTGATATCACATCTGCTCCTCTACATACTTTTACATCATGCAATGATGACCTAAACTTCTTACTTATGCATATGTGATCAATCGGATTCTCAGTTCTGTGGTCTGGTGATATCCATGTTGCTTTATGTATTCTTTTATGTGGAAATATGCTTCCTCCTATAGCTAGTTGATTTGAAGCACAGAAGTTAGCTAATAGTTCCCCATTCTCCTTCATACCTAATCCATGCTTTCTCTTGATTTCTTCAAAACCGGCGTTGTCTGTTCCTATTTTCGCGTTTATGTCCCCCATCAAAATTGTGATGTCATTTCTTTTCTTTTTGTCCAAGACATTTTGTAGTCTGGTGTTAAAGTCTTCTTTCTCATATTTTTCTTTATCATTTGTTTGTGCAGAACACTGGATGATGTTTATGTTTACTTTCTTTTTGGCTGATTTAATTAAACCTTGCTGTTATAATTCAGGGTCCCATTGGTTCCCATTCTATAAGTGCCTTCTGTGCTTCCTTGGACAGCATTAGAGCCACCCCTTCACTGTGGCGGGCTCTTTCCTCCTTATGTCCTGAGGACAACACCATTTCTCCTGTGATCAATCTCCTCCTCTCTATGTCCTTCCACCATGTCTCGCGGAGACCCAGGATATTAATCCTGTAATTTGTCATTTCTGCTGCTACCTGTGCAGTTTTCCCTTGTTCACATAGAGTGCAAACATTCCAGGTGCCAATCCTGGAGATTTTTCTAGACGAAAAAAAGTTTAGTCTGCAACCCAAACTCCTGTCGGCTTTCTCTGGGCTGCTTCTTGCGCCTCCTTTCCAGAGGACTGTCTTGGGCGGCTGAGTTGATTTATATTCTGTATTTGACTTGTCCGTGTTTGTTGAAGTGTTTAGATAAAAAGTTTTTACGGGATGGGGTAACCAGCCCCATGCCCATGTGGCCGTATGACCACCACCACAGCATTTATTCGTGCTGGAATCTAGTTATAATAAAAATAAATAAAACTATCATTTCGCTATTATAGAAAAAAAACCCAAGACACGAAGAGCAGGGTAGAGCCGAGGTGAAGCTAACTGTGTCAACTTTGGCATAACCCACGCAAGGAAATCGGCGGCAATTGTCATAGAGATTAGTGACGTAGATAGGAACAGCTTCACCCACGATAAGAATACGTGATAGAAACCAATAAATAATCAAATAGAAGAAGACTCCAGCCAATGAAATGTAGCCAGCAAAGCATGCACTACGAAGCCGGCTGCAGAAGAATTCTCGGACGGGAGTCGTATGGAGTGAGCAGTGTAATAAGGACGTGTTTTTGTGCCCGTCTCACTCCCACGTTGAGATCTTCAACGATATAGATTATAAGTTATAATCTTCATTTATGCTGCAAGTTACAAGAAGAGGTATTCTTGATGGTATAAATTCTGCTCATGCAAATGTTGCTTAGTGACAAAACCCAAGTAAGTAAAGACTCGAAATTTATCGATTTTATTTCAGCTCAGTTATGTGAAATAAGTCGTAGGAATTGATGAAGTGGAAAAGGAAGGTCATATAGAGGCAAATGAAAAGGGCAGAGAAAGAAATAAACGAAGGAAAGAAACCTTCTGATGAAGTACTCAACTACGAGATTATTAGTATTGAAGGATTAGAAGAAAATAATGGCGAAGAACAATGTTATAAACCTCCCTGGATTGAGGTGAGAGATGGGAAATACGTTACGCATGATGAGAAAATTAATGAAGACTGTATTTGATGTAAAAATGGATATTGAATTGAAAACTTGCCTGATTGACATGCAACTAATTCATGTTAAATAAAACTTCTTGTTAACGAACAAAGCTGTTGGATAATTGATGATCGTTTGGTTCACTTAGATGTACTGTTACCATTAATACATTTCAACCACTATTCTCTCCAAACTCATAACAACTATAAAAGGAAGGAACCCACCTGGGTATGCTTTGATGTAACTCAAGAAATAAATAACTCTGGCGGTCTTTAAGCCAGTAAAGATCTAACTTGAGATATAATATAAGAAGCACACGGCCACATACGTAAAACATTAATGGTGCCAAGTGACCAGTCCTTTTACGGAGAGTGGAAATATATAACGTCATAACTGAGAACCACTGACGGGCAAATACAGGACGCTATATTATTCATCAATACAATAAATAGACATCAAATACAATAAATGGAACAGCCGACTGAACAACGGCAAATACAACAACAATATGTGCAAGGACAGGAGCAACAGCAAATGCAGCAACACTGTGTGCAGTTCCAACAAACGCAGCCTGCAACCTCAGCACAGTCCCCGCCCAACGCAGAGCCCACCATGCTGGCGCTGCAACAAATAACTGCCACATTACATAATGTAGACCACTACGCCAAATTCACTCAGATCAGGTCCATTATTCCACCCTTCGGCGGAGATACGAAGAAGTTTAGGAGATGGTTATCTGATATTGACAAATGTGCCTCCATTGTTGATGCTGTTAACGACACAGAAAAGAAGCGAATTGCTTTTTTAAGCTCGGATTCGCTAGTTACAGATTTCCTACGACGAAGAGGACAACTATACCTTAATGAAACTTACGACTCCCTGAAGAAGGAAATGATTCAACGGTATAGCAACATTGTAGATGATCAGAATGCTTGGTCTTTGTTAACTCTTTCAGGACGTAGGGGTTTTCCCATGTTTTACGCAAGTAAGTGTCAGTTATTTCAAAGTTTTTAACAAATATAGTCATGTTATATATATTTAAAAAGGAAAATGAATGAGGATTCTGAATATGTTAAGTTTATAAATTTAAACAATTTTTTATGAGTATAAAATAGTTGGAGACTGGGAAAAATTAAGGAAGATCAGACAGGAGAAAGACGAACCTGTGCAATATTATGGTGATCGGCTTCTTAATCTAGCTGAAGAGGCATTTTTTGGCAGTTCAACAGATACCCCAGAACTCGAAAGACACCTAGTAGGTATCTTTGTGGATGGATTATATGCGGATCACTTAAAACTTCATTTAATACGCAGGGATACCAAAACTATTACTGACACTATCCAGGCGGCAGTGACAGAAGAAAATGTCAGAAACGCTTCCATCAACGTGTTGGAAGAGAACAAAGGGTAGAGCACGGACACACATTCGAACATGAACCCATGGAGATTGGTCACTCCAGACACAGATGGAATCGTCCCTTTGCCTATGGTGGAAATAACAGCCGTTCCTCATACCCCCCCCCCCCCCTTTCCCCACAGAGGCCATTGTATAATGTCAACCCAGGAAGTTGTTACCATTGTGGTAGGACAGGATATAATTTTAGTTGAAAAAAAAAAAAAAAAAAAAAAAACACACACACCCACACAAATAGTAATACGTCTTACAAGGAGAAGGACAAGAAAAACCTACGTTGCGGCCACAAGGCCTTCATCAGGGACAGACAAACAAGAGACAGGAGGGAAAGAAAATGAGAATTAAGTAGAGAACATGAAACTATAAAAATAAGAGAAAAAAACTCCCTTAATATTAAGTCCAGTCACATGGGAAGCAAGATGGCTGCCACTAAACCGGAAAGAGGAAGTTGATAGTATATTAAAAATAAGAAATAATGAAAACAAAGACTGGAAAAGAGTGAGAAAAAAGTAATCAATAAATAATAAATAAAATAAAAAAATAAATAAAATATAAATAAATAATAATAATAAATAAATTTAAAACAAATAAATAAATAAAAAATAAATAAATAAATAAATAAAATAAAAAATAATAAAGGAAAAAATAATTTAAAAAAAAAATTTTTTTTTTATTTAAATAAAATAAAATAAACAAATTAAAAAAAATAATAATAATAATAATAAGTAAATAAATAAAATTATTAAATTAAAAAAATGGTGAAAAAAAAAAAAAAAAAAGGGGGTGATCGCATCAAAGTAGAAAGTCATAATACAACTGGGACTCGATAGAGAAAGGCGTCTCAGACAAAAGAATGTTGGGTATTCAAACCGTGTGGTTTGAGGCAACCCATAAGATGGATGAGGCGTTGTTCCTGGCGAAACCGACTGTTAGCGTCCGAGGAACAGTATCTGATGGCTGTCACCTGGATGTCAGTGGCACCGTGGTGGTCAGGGCCATTGAAGTGGATGGCCACAGGTGTGGAATTAAACTGAGAGATGTCATAGAGGTGTCTGCAGAATCGGTCGCCCAGTCGTGTGCCCGTTTGGCCGATGTACGTAATGGTGCAACGTTTGCATATAATAGCATAAATGACGTTGCGTGACTCACATGTGAAGCCATAGGTGATGGTGAACTTGGCGTTAGGGAACGAGACTGAACGTGTTTCGATTACATACTGACATGTCTTACATCGTGTACGGTTACATGGCTTGGTTCCAAAGTGGCCATCGTTGACAGTTTTCAAACGGCTGTGGACTAGGAGGTCCCTCAAATTTTTGTCCCGTCTATATACCAGCAAGGGTGGCTCACTAAATGCTTCCCTCGCCACTGGGTCAGCTTGGAGGAGAGGTAGGTGGCGAAACAGGATCCTTTTGACAGCAGTGCTGTGAGGGTGATAGGTCATTATTAACTTGACTCTATCAGAGGAGATTTTTTGGCGGGGTTTGAGGGCCTCTAGACGTGAGATTGGGAGAAAGCGGTGTAAGTCAGAGGTAAGAACATCTTCTGGATACTGTCTGTTACGGAAGAAGTCCAACATTTCTTGTGCTCGGCATAGAAAGTTGTCATCATCTTGGCATAACCGACGGAGGCGGAGAAGTTGTGAGAAAGGCAAGGAGTCCCGACAAGCCGGAGGATGAGAGGAAGTATAAAGGAGGTAACTGTGTGCATCGGTGGGTTTGTAGTACACCGAAGTGGTGAGGTGAGGGGGAGTGATAGTGACAACAATGTCAAGGAAATTAACAGAGACAGTGGAGATGTGAGAGGTGAATTGGATCGCAGGGTGGAAGTTGTTAATGAAATTAATGAACCTAGATAGGTCAACCTCTGGCATATCGGTGAGACCTATGCCATCATCGATGTATCTATGATACATCAATGGAAAAGGTCCAGGATACTGCTGCCACACCTGATACTCCAGGTAGCCCATGAAGAGGCAGGCATAACTGGGACCCATCTTGGTGCCCATGGCAACTCCACTTATTTGGTCAAAGAACTGTCCATTGAACTCAAAGGAATTGAGTCGAAGGACCAGTTCTGCAAGGCGCAGGAGAGTCTCTGTAGCGATAGAGGGATGCGTGCGCTGGTCCAGGAAAAACCGGAGAGCTCGGAGACCATCAGAGTGAGGAATGGAAGTGTAAAGTGAGCAAACATCTAACAGAAATAAACGGTAGGTACGGTCTGGAGAAAGCTGAATAGAGGAAAAAGTAGTAAGAGCATGGTTTGTGTCCTTTAAGAAGGAAGGAAGCTGCTCTACAATAGGCTGGAAGATGCCGTCGAGGAAGTCTGATATACGTTTGGTAGGGCAGGCACACGCAGAGACAATGGGTCTCCCAGGGTTGGAGGGTTTATGAATTTTGGGAAGCATATAAAACACAGGTTTGCCCAGACCACTATTGTCAATACGGAGATGAGAAGCGCTAGAAGGTAAGGACTTGTTGGCGATAAGACTGTTGATGGTGTCATGGACCAGACGATTGTTGAGGACTGTCGCATCATTGTCACGGCGCTGGTAGAAGGAGCTGTTGGTGAGCTGCTTATTACCTTCTTGGAGGTACAGGTCCTTGCGCCATACCACAATGGCACCTCCTTTGTCAGCCGGTTTGATAACAATGTCATCTCTGCGGTGGAGCTTAGAGAGGGCATGAGACTCATCAGAAGAAAGGTTAGAATAACGCAGGCGTTGAGGTTGGAGCTGCTGAATGTCGTGTAGGGTATTCTGAATATATAAATCCAGAGCGTGGGAAGCCCCAGGAGAGGGTGTAAAATGTTTATTCTTGGGAGGAGCAAAGCGTGCAAAGGCATCATCTGATTCAGCCTGCGATCTCTGAGGAAAATCACTGTTGCGGAAATGGAGCTGAAGTCGCAGACGGCGATGAAACTGATGGACATCTTGGAGGAGATTGTGCTGATCAGAGGATGGTTGGAGAGGGACAAAGTGCAAGCCCTTGCTGAGGACTGAAAGCTCTCCCTCAGAGAGGGCAAGATCAGAGGGAATACAAACAACCTGGGAACGAGATGGAGTAGAGGAGGCAGGGACAGCCTCAGGGGTAGGACAGAGGCGGGAAAGTTTGTCCTTTTTCTGGGCGGATAAAAAATCATACAATTGCCGGTTGAGGGTATGGATAATAATGCGGATAATGGGGAAGGCAGGAAAGTAGCTGGAGGTGAGACTACGTAAGTGGAGTAGAAGCTGAGACTGCTGAGCACTGATATCTGCCAGGAGGCGGGAATGGATAGCTGCGACAGCTCGCATACGCTGGAACCTACATGTGGTCTCGATGCGCTGTAAGAGGCGATGTTCACGAGGGTGAATATGGCCAGCAGAGGGGTTGAAGTGAGAAGTGAAGCCATGAGGGAGAACTTTAAGGCGGAGGCAGGTGCGGATAAAGTGGAGATGGCAAGTGAATCTAGTTTTCTTGAATGTAGCAAATGCTAAATCAATTGCAGTGCGAGATATATCAGGTGGTAAGAGGCTGAATGAGGTGGTAATAGAAGACCGAAGTGAATTAATGAAGTGTTTCAGTGAAGGCATAATGGCAAATCGAGTGAGACCACACACTTGCAAAAATAAATAAAATTAAATATAAAAATAATTTATTTAATAGATATAAAGAATAAATAAAAAATAATAAACAATGAAAGTAGGTGGATAGATCGAAAGTAAGAGAGGAGATAAAAGTGAAAAGTGAGCAAACAGGTAGACAGTGCAGTCAGTTGGTTATGGGGTAATATATACTGAAGCACATTAAAAACGCACCACTATTATATATACTGATGCCGAGAAGCTGGCAAAAAAAAGTGTGGGAATGGATTTTCCCCGTGTTTGCCATGCGGTAGAGAGCGAATGGCTGCTGGAATGGAAAGTGCAAGATTCAACCCATGGGTGTGTGTACAGACTACATGAAAACGATGAAAGTTACACGTGCAACACGATTCTCAACAGCTATGACCCTGAAAATGTGTACGCGTTGTGGCAGTATACTCGGTATAAAAAGGCCGTTGAGACAAAACACCCAGTACATGTGCTTGAAATGCCACGACTATCTGAAAACGACCGCCAACGAGCCATTGGTATGTTGGAGACCGGAATGAGCTCGCGGGCCATTGCCAGAAGGATGAATTGCCACCACAGCACTATTGTACGTCTCAATGAACGTTACGGAACCACTGACAGTGCCCGGGATAGACTTCGGAGTGGCCAACCACGAGTTACTACCCCTGCGCAAGATCGTCATATTGTGCTGAGTCACCTAAGGAATTGACTCTCCCGGCAAGTCAAACAGCAAGAGCAATAGTGGGTAGACATGGGCAAGTCTCTCGAATGACAGTCATACGACGACTCAGAGATACAGGCCTTACTGCAAGACGACCTTATGTTGGGCCAAACTTGACTCACAGACATCGTTAGCAGCGCCTGCAATGGGCAGAGCAACATATCAGATGGACTAGACTGCAGTTGAATGCTGTCCTATTCACAGACGAGAACAGATTCAACATATCCTTTGCAGATGGACGTATGCGGATTTAGCGACGGTGTGAAGAGCGCTTTGCAGATTGCTGTGTCAACCGATTTCGAGGTGGCAGTATTCACATTTGGGGAGGATTCAGTTTTCACCATCGCTTGCCTCTTCACGTCTTCCGTGGAAATGTTAATGCTGTGACATATCGAGATGAGGTTCTGGATGCACTGGCTGCTCCTGCGTTCACAATTTATCCAGACTTGCAGCTTCTCCAGCAGGATAACGCGCGTGCATTTTTTTGTATTTTTGGTTTTCTTCCTTGCCTGCACAGAATGCAATGAATTTCATAACAATCAAATGTACAAATTAATGACCAGCATGGATTCATAGGAAAATGAATAAAGATTCCAAATATGTAAACTTGTACACACTTATATTTACATTTCACACTCTGTTCCTGGATTATACAGGTGGTGCGTTTTTAATGTGCTTCAGTATATAAGTATATGAGGAGAACTGCCGTAAGACGGGATAAAACAGTTGAAAAAAAAAAAAAACACACACACACACCCACACAAATAGTAATACGTCTTACAAGGAGAAGGACAAGAAAAACCTACGTTGCGGCCACAAGGCCTTCATCAGGGACAGACAAACAAGAGACAGGAGGGAAAGAAAATGAGAATTAAGTAGAGAACATGAAACTATAAAAATAAGAGAAAAAACTCCCTTAATATTAAGTCCAGTCACATGGGAAGCAAGATGGCTGCCACTAAACCGGAAAGAGGAAGTTGATAGTATATTAAAAATAAGAAATAATGAAAACAAGGACTGGAAAAGAGTGAGAAAAAAGTAATCAATAAATAATAAATAAAATAAAAAAATAAATAAAATATAAATAAATAATAATAATAAATAAATTTAAAACAAATAAATAAATAAAAAATAAATAAATAAATAAATAAAATAAAATAAAATAAACAAATTTAAAAAAAATAATAATAATAATAATAAGTAAATAAATAAAATTATTAAATTAAAAAAATGGTGAAAAAAAAAAAAAAAAAGGGGTGATCGCATCAAAGTAGAAAGTCATAATACAACTGGGACTCGATAGAGAAAGGCGTCTCAGACAAAAGAATGTTGGGTATTCAAACCGTGTGGTTTGAGGCAACCCATAAGATGGATGAGGCGTTGTTCCTGGCGAAACCGACTGTTGGCGTCCGAGGAACAGTATCTGATGGCTGTCACCTGGATGTCAGTGGCACCGTGGTGGTCAGGGTCATTGAAGTGGATGGCCACAGGTGTGGAATTAAACTGAGAGATGTCATAGAGGTGTCTGCAGAATCGGTCGCCCAGTCGTGTGCCCGTTTGGCCGATGTACGTAATGGTGCAACGTTTGCATATAATAGCATAAATGACGTTGCGTGACTCACATGTGAAGCCATGGGTGATGGTGAACTTGGCGTTAGGGAACGAGACTGAACGTGTTTCGATTACATACTGACATGTCTTACACCGTGTACGGTTACATGGCTTGGTTCCAAAGTGGCCATCGTTGACAGTTTTCAAACGGCTGTGGACTAGGAGGTCCCTCAAATTTTTGTCCCGTCTATATATACAGTCGGCGTCTGTGGCCTAATGAATATGAACGCAGTTTCATAATCCAGATATACCAGGTTCGAAACCTGCTGCAGGCGGTTTGGTAGCAGATCGCTTTGTGGGGATTTTTAACAATGGTATAAGCGCCGTACCGTTCAGAAAGCAATGGCAAACTACTGAATGAAAAAATTGCCTAGAAAAATCACAAACAGCCAATAAAAGCTGGGGTTTGATTGCCACGTCCTGTAAAGGATAAGCAACTAACTATATACCAGGAAGGGTGGCTCACTAAATGCTTCCCGCGCCACTGGGTCAGCTTGGAGGAGAGGTAGGTGGCGAAACAGGATCCTTTTGACAGCAGTGCTGTGAGGGTGATAGGTCATTATTAACTTGACTCTATCAGAGGAGGTTTTTTGGCGGGGTTTGAGGGCCTCTAGACGTGAGATAGGGAGAACACGTTCTAAGGCAGAGGTAAGAACATCTTCTGGATACTGTCTGTTACGGAAGAAGTCCAACATTTCTTGTGCTCGGCATAGAAAGTTGTCATCATCTTGGCATAACCGACGGAGGCGGAGATCGGTGAGACCTATGCCATCATCGATGTATCTATGATACATCAGTGGAAAAGGTCCAGGATACTGCTGCCACACCTGATACTCCAGGTAGCCCATGAAGAGGCAGGCATAACTGGGACCCATCTTGGTGCCCATGGCAACTCCACTTATTGGGTCAAAGAACTGTCCATTGAACTCAAAGGAATTGAGTCGAAGGACCAGTTCTGCAAGGCGCAGGAGAGTCTCTGTAGCGATAGAGGGATGCGTGCGCTGGTCCAGGAAAAACCGGAGAGCTCGGAGACCATCAGAGTGAGGAATGGAAGTGTAAAGTGAGCAAACATCTAACAGAAATAAACGGTAGGTACGGTCTGGAGAAAGCTGAATAGAGGAAAAAGTAGTAAGAGCATGGTTTGTGTCCTTTAAGAAGGAAGGAAGCTGCTCTACAATAGGCTGGAAGATGCCGTCGAGGAAGTCTGATATACGTTCGGTAGGGCAGGCACACGCAGAGACAATGGGTAGGAGTTGCAGAGCGAATCCTGCCAACAGAACACTGAATCGTGACGGCTATAACCAACATCAGCGACCCGTACAACAAACAAGCTATAATACGCCACCCCGACGATATCCTTACAACTTCAGCATCGTAGCTATGCCAGAGGAGAACCACAACCCTTTATTCGCCAGGGAAACGGACACGCCACACGCTAAGCAGGACCGCTAGTGGTGGACGCAATAACATCAGGACACACTATAGTTCTGAAAATAGGTCCTTTACACGAGAAGGAGAACAAAATAGTACTCGTATTAGAAATATGCACCCACAAGAGGACATTTTAAACACTGACATTACCATACATCCTGACACTAATGTCTGCCTAATGAACATCCACGACAAAAACTATCGTGCGCTGATAGACACAGGAGCATCAGTTAGCCTGATTCGTTACCAACTGTTTCGCAAAATTAAACATCTCGTCAAGTTCCAAAACAGTCTAAAACATACATGGCATCGGTTACAGGTCAAGAATTGAAATCGATGGGCACTGCATGGGTTACCTTCAAACTTGGAAACCACAAAATCGTACATCCTTTCGTTATAACCAAAGGCATGTCTAGAAACCTGATTCTAGGACGTGATTTTCTTCGCAAACACCAGGCTAGAATTTATTTTGACCTCCATAAAATCAGGATTCATGATGAATATATCGAGTTGCAAGATGTCATACACATTGCATCTCTAGTGCGCTTCACTAAGATAGCACCGAATTCCTACTGATAGGTAAGGGGCGAGTTAAGAGATCATCTTATATTGTGCCTGGCCAAACTGTTCAAATAAAACCTTTACTAGATGAAGCCGAAAGGAGTCTGTGTTGCTGACTAACCTTCTTTCTTCTAGGATAACTTCCAGATTTGGCACCTGGAATGTTCGGACATTAAACGAACAAGGGAAAGTGGCTCATGTAGCAGCAGAAATGAGGGAATATAAAATCGAGGTACTGAGAATGTGTGAAACAAAGTGGAAGGGGGTAGAAAAGAAGAAACTCATCACAGGTGAATTGGTGCTGTCCTCAGGACACGAAGACGAAAGTTCACACCACAGTGAAGGGGTCTCATCTCATCTCAACCCGTAACCCGTCATGGGTCGTAGGGGTGCCATGGTGGAAGCATCAGCAGACAGGGTCCTCCACTGCTCTCTATCCTCAGCAATGCGTACAAGTGTGGAAAAACCGTGTCCTGCCCATTCTTTGATGTTATCAGCCCAGGATTTTCTTTGCCTTCCTCTTCTCCGTTTACCTTCGACTGTTCCCTGGAGGATCATTTTCGAAAGGGAGTCATGACGAGTTACATGCCCAAACCAGGCAAGCTTTCGACGTTTCACTACTGACAAAAGTGCTTCTTGGTGGCCTGCATAGGTGTTTATCTTCTCTCTAACATAGACATTTGTTTTGTGCTCTTTATAGCAAATGCGCAAAATTCTTCTATAACATTTATGCTCGAAAGCCTGAATCCTTCGCTCCGTATCTGCAGTGAGTGTCCAGCTCTCACACCCATATAAGAGAATAGATAATACAAGTGATTTGTATAATTTGATCTTCACAGGAAAACTGATGTTACTTTTCCAGATCACATTCAGTCTTGTCATGGCAGCTGAGGCCATCTCAAGTCTTGTCTTGATTTCTTTACTTGATCTCCCATCACTACATATAGTGGACCCGAGATATTTAAAGGTGTTAACTTCTTCTAACGTTTGCCCATTTAACGTAATGTTGGTCGGAACATGTTTCTTATGGCTAGTCACCAATATCTTGCTTTTTTCTATATTAATTTCCATCCCATATGTTCTTGTTACTTTCTCCAGTCTAGAGGTAAGGTCTTGAAGTTCTGATTCTGTTCCAACTATCAGATCGATATCATCAGCAAAACGTAGATTGCAAAGAGGTCGGCCTCCAATTGATATGGTTGTTTTATAATCATAAAGAGCCTCCTGCATAATATGTTCTAGATATATATTAAAGAGCACTGGGGACAGGATACATCCCTGGCGAACTCCTACAGTTGTTTTGAAAAATTCTCCAATGTCATTGTTTGCAAAAACAGCACTGCTTGCGTCCTTGTATAGTGCTTCAATGATATCTATGAATTTGGTAACAAAATTGAATTTTCTCATTATTTGCCATAAGCCTTCATGCCAGACTCGATCGAAGGCTTTTGTGAAATCGATGAAGTTATGGTATAAATCGTGTTGATGCTGGAGATGTTTTTCGATCAGTAATCTAATATTGAAGATTTGTTCTGAGGTACTTCTTTTTGGTCTAAAGCCAGCCTGTTCCTCGGACAAGATTTCTTCTGATTTCTGTTTTATTCTGTTCAAAAGTATCCTTAACATCACTTTACTTGGATGACTAATAAGGCTAATGGTTCTGTAGTTCTTGCACATTTTTAGATTTCCTTTCTTTGGAAGCGGTATTACTAATGACTGCGTCCACTCTTTTGGCCATTTTTTTGTACTCCATATCTTCTGGCAAATTGTTGTCATGATTTTTACTATATCTGGTCCTCCATATTTCAAGAGCTCTGCTGGGATATTATCCACACCCGGTGACTTCCCTCCTTTCAGCGAACATATAGCCTCTTCCATTTCTTCCCGTAATATTGCTGCATTTCCGAGTTCCCTGTTTTCGCACTTAATGTTGTTTAATATGCTATAGTCAGTGTCGAGTTTACAGTTATATAATTCTTTACAATATTCTGTCCACCTTCTCATTACAGCTGTTTTTTTCATTGAGCAGAGCCCCATTGCTATCTTCTATGACAGTTACCCTGGGCTGTTGGGGTTTTGATAGTCTTCTTAATGTGTCAAAAGCTGCCTTGCTGTTACCTTTTATTAGCCCCGTATTAATGGACTCACACTGATCAGCTACCCATTTTTCTTTGGCCTGTTTCATTTTCTTTCTAATATTTTTATTCACCATACTGTATTGCCATGCTGCTTCAGGAACCTCTTTCTTAACCTTTTTCATTTCCCGCCGTGTATCACATAACTTCAGAATGTCATCTGTAACCCATGGTTTGTTTATTGTCTTTCTTTTACCAAGTATTTCTGTTGCTGATTCAATGAGCACGTCTTTCATGTTCTCTGTGATTGAGTTGATATCATCCTCCAAAAAGTTGAGAGCTGCGAATTTTCCTCCAACAGTTGCCTCAAAGATTCCCGCGATTTCTGGATCTTTCAGTTTGTCTAAATTGAATCTTAACTGAGAACATCTGTTTTGATTATAGTTCTTTTTGAGTTTAAGCTTGAGCGTCATCAATACCATGTCGTGATCACTACCAATGTCGGCGCCAGGAAAAGTCCTAGTCTTGGCTTTATTAATACTGGACTTGAATCTTTTGGATACAAGAATAAAATCAATTTGGCCATGTATCTCAGTTTTCGGGCATGCCACGTTGTTCTTCTTGATAACTTATGAGGAAATAGTGTATTTGCAAGGGTTAGTTTATAGTTGCTGGCAAATTCTAGTAGCCTTAGTCCTCGATCGTTGGTTTCTCCTGTCCCAAATTTCCCCACTGTGCCAGCCCACTGACCGTATGCATCTGGCCCTATTTTAGCATTCCAATCACCTAACACGATGAGAAGATCTTTCTTTGGAATTTTCTTAATTGTCTCATCCAGATTTTCATAAAATGTATCAATTGCCTCATCCTCATAGTCAGTAGTGGGGGCATATACCTGTATGATGGAGATGTTCTTTGGATGTGCTGCAATACGTATGGTGATAAGCCTGCTATTTATTGGGGTGCAGCTGATGACAGAGTTCAATCTATCTTTATGTACAATAAAACCTACTCCATGCTGATGTTTGGACTCATCTCCACTAAACCAAATTTTGTGACCATCATCCGTTATTGTTTCTCCTAATCCTGTCCATCTGACTTCTGCTAGGCCCAGGATGTCCCATGAGTATCTAACAAGTTCATGTGTTAGTTCTCTGACTTTTCCACACGCATATAGCGTGCGTACATTCCAAGTTCCAACAACAAAACTTTCTCTAGGATGTTTCAAGACAGGTGTTTGTACCCCATTCACTGACTTATCACTCTCAAGGGGCAATGAGAGCGCGGTCGTTGTTAATCCGGGCTTCGGCCGATCCGGCATATTATTACTGAGTTGACTTTCCATCATAACATTTCAGTGGGCAAGAGGTTTGCTTGGCGGTGCCCGTCTCCTCTCCAAGTATCCTTGCAGGTACATTCAAAAATGTACCTGGAGCAATCTGGTTTTAAGGCGCCAGACACTCGCCTTTCACCCCTTCTCCTGTTAGTATTAAACGGTGCTGCCACGAGAAGGCCAGGAGTTGGACTTTTGTTGTCAGAGGCTTTGTGTTACACACGCCTTAGGAGCATTTGGTCAGATATTGAGAGCTCGTCCTCAATTCCACTCCTGGCTATGACAACAATTGGCACACTGAGAATGTGTGAAACAAAGTGGAAGGGGGTAGACAAGAAGAAACTCATCACAGGTGAATTGGTGCTGTCCTCAGGACATGAAGACGAAAGTTCACACCACAGTGAAGGGGTAGCTCTTATGATATCTGAAGAAGCACAGAAAACCCTCATTGAACGGGAAGCTGTTGGAACCAGAATAATAACAGCTACTTTTAAAACAGCTGAAAAGAAAATAAATGTAAATGTCATCCAATGTTATGCACCAACTAATGACAAAGAAGAGTCTGTGAAAGAAGCATTTTATACTAGACTACAGGAAATTATGGAAAAAGTAAAAAGAAGAGACATCACAATTTTGATGGGTGACATGAATGCAAAGATAGGTACAGTCAACACCGGTTTTGAAGAAGTCATGGGAAAACATGGGCTGGGAATAATGAATGAAAATGGGGAACTATTCTCAAACTTCTGTGCTTCAAGTAAACTGGCTGTAGGAGAAGCAAGTTTCCACGTAAGAGAATACACAAGGCAACATGGATATCACCAGACCATAGAACAGAAAATCAGATTGATCATATATGCATAAACAAGAAGTTTAGATCATCATTGCAGTATTGAAAACGAATCATCCATGGAACCTGCAGAATTGCCCATGTCCAAATTCCTTTGAGCAATAGCTAATGAAATTGAAAGTGGGCAACACTATTTAATGAAAAAAAAATACCACTTAAGACTCTTGCTACAACAGCAAAGCAAGAAATATCAATGAAGTAAATGAATACTTAAATAATTAATAATGCTTACCTAAAGCACTCACTCTCAATACTCACACATACCAAGTCATGCATAAAATAAACAAAATCTAATTGATATTCAGGAAGACAAGATGAAGTATGATGATGATGAAATACACTACAATTACAAGAAAGACAAACAATAACCCACAGGCGGGGAATAACAGATGATAGCTAAAGAGAAGTAGATATAAGTGTATAACACGCCGCCTGCAAACAAAACAACCACAATGGAACTGTAAAATAAACTAATTTACAAGATAGAAGAAAAGACACTAGAAAACCCCATATAAACATCACGTGAGAGAAAAATAATTTACATGACAATGAATATACAAACAAGACTTGAACACTAGACTACAGGAAATTATGGAAAAAGTAAAAAGAAGAGACATCACAATTTTGATGGGTGACGTGAATGCAAAGATAGGTACAGTCAACACCGGTTTTGAAGAAGTCATGGGAAAACATGGGCTGGGAATAATGAATGAAAATGGGGAACTATTCTCAAACTTCTGTGCTTCAAGTAAACTGGCTGTAGGAGAAGCAAGTTTCCACGTAAGAGAATACACAAGGCAACATGGATATCACCAGACCATAGAACAGAAAATCAGATTGATCATATATGCATAAACAAGAAGTTTAGATCATCATTGCAGTATTGAAAACGAATCATCCATGGAACCTGCAGAATTGCCCATGTCCAAATACCTTTGAGCAATAGCTAATGAAATTGAAAGTGGGCAACACTATTTAATGAAAAAAAATACCACTTAAGACTCTTGCTACAACAGCAAAGCAAGAAATATCAATGAAGTAAATGAATACTTAAATAATTAATAATGCTTATCTAAAGCACTCACTCTCAATACTCACACATACCAAGTCATGCATAAAATAAACAAAATCTAATTGAAATTCAGGAAGACAAGATGAAGTATGATGATGATGAAATACACTACAATTACAAGAAAGACAAACAATAACCCACAGGCGGGGAATAACAGATGATAGCTAAAGAGAAGTAGATATAAGTGTATAACACGCCGCCTGCAAACAAAACAACCACAATGGAACTGTAAAATAAACTAATTTACAAGATAGAAGAAAAGACACTAGAAAACCCCATATAAACATCACGTGAGAGAAAAATAATTTACATGACAATGAATATACAAACAAGACTTGAACACTAGACTACAGGAAATTATGGAAAAAGTAAAAAGAAGAGACATCACAATTTTGATGGGTGACATGAATGCAAAGATAGGTACAGTCAACACCGGTTTTGAAGAAGTCATGGGAAAACATGGGCTGGGAATAATGAATGAAAATGGGGAACTATTCTCAAACTTCTGTGCTTCAAGTAAACTGGCTGTAGGAGAAGCATGTTTCCACGTAAGAGAATACACAAGGCAACATGGATATCACCAGACCATAGAACAGAAAATCAGATTGATCATATATGCATAAACAAGAAGTTTAGATCATCATTGCAGGATGTGGCATCAGATCACCACCTTCTGATAGCCAAAGTAAAAATGAAACTCAAGAGATATGCAACAATGCAAAATTATAGACAACAATTTAATGTAGGACATCTAAGAAATCAAGAAACAAGAGATAAATTTGCAGTCACAATATCCAACAAATTTCAAGTGCTCCAACAGCTGGAAGATGTAGAGAATACAGAAGACAATTGGCAGCAAATCAAAATGGTATGGAATGAGACATGTGAAGAAGTACTGGGGAAAAGGTAACGACAACAAAAAGCAAGGATAACAACAGAAACCATCAAAAAGATAATAGACAGAAAAAACAAGAAAGCGGATTTAAACACAAGCAAAACCAGAAGTTCCAAAGCCAAGGCTCAAGAAGTGTACACAGAAGCAAACAAAGAAGAAAAAGAAGTATTAAAAGAGACAAAGGAAGTATATTGAGGAGTTGGCAAAAGAGGCAGAAGATGCTGCAGCCAAAGGAAATATGAGAGAACTGTATAGCAGCACAAAGAAGCTAACAGAAAATACAATCAAAGTAGTTGCCTCATAAAAGACAAGAATGGAAAACTGCTCAGCAACATACAAGAGAAAATTAAGAGGTGGACAGAATATTTTGAAGACCTTCTCAATAGACCAGCTCCACAAAACCCCCCGGACATCCAGCCAGCAGAAGAAGAGCTACAAATTAACAGTGAAAGACCAATGAAGGAAGAAATAAAGAAAGCCAATAAAGCTTCTAAGAGATGGAAAAGCGTGTGAACCTATGGCATTCCAGCAGAGGCCACCAAAGCAGATATCTACACTGCTACAGAGATGTTATATAAATTACTTGGTAAAGTCTGGGAACAAGAAGAGATATCAGCAGAATGGAAGGAAGGATATCTGGTTAAATTGCCTAAGAAGGGAAATTTACAAGAGTGCAAAAATTATAGAGGAATAATGTTACTATCAGTGCCAGGAAAAGTATTAAACAGGATTATCCTTGAGAGATTAAAAGAGTCCATAGACAAGAAACTGAGAAATGAACAAGCAGGTTTTCGACAAAACAGATCCTGTAGACCAGATACTTTGAGAATAATAGTTGAACAAAGTCTGAAATGGAATTCACCACTATACATCGGATTTGTGGACAAGGAAAAGGCATTTGACAGTTTAGACAGAGAATCACTTTGGAAATCGATGAGGCATTATGGAGTTCCTCTGAAGATCATTAATTTAATAAAGAAAACACATGAAGACATGACATGCAGAGTTCTTCATGAAGGACAGCTTACAGAACCGTTTAGGATACGAACAGGAGTGCAACAGGGATGCCTCTTATCTCCATTTCTTTTCTTACTAGCAATAGACTGGGTAATGAGATCATCGACAACACAAACCAGAAATGGAATCTAGTCCTCGGTCCTTCAAAGATTGTCTAATGTTGTCCTCCAAGCGGACTCTGGGTCGTCCTGGGGGTCTGGATCCTTGGCTCTTTGTTTCCCATGCTTGTCGTAGTAGCCGATCTTCTCCCATTCTACAGACATGGCCAAACCATCTTAGTTGGGACTGTTCTACTTGGGTCTGCAGGGGGTGGGATTTAAGGCCTTGACGTATCGTCTGGTTGCGTACCATGTCTCTTTGTTACGTGCAGTCTTTGATATCTTACAATATTATACATTAGTATACTTGTTATGTTCGCAAATATTTTGTAAACAAAATAGGTAATTTTTTAGTGCTTAAGGGAAAGTCATTATTGAGTTACTTCCCTTGAAAGTTGTGCCGTCTCTTCGATCGAACTCCGCGGATGAATCCATTTTACTGCGATTTATTCGTTGTTTGGGTAATAATAGATTGTTCTTGCTTCAGAATATCTATGGCCTGAATTTATGTGTATTGTTTGTCTGAGTAGGACGAGTCTGTCTTATATCTGTATATCATTACATATCTAAGTCGAACTATATGTTCTGTTGTCTCTAGAGAGGTCAAAGACTATTCGGCGGATGTGTCGCTAGAGGGTGGTGTGATTTGGCTTCGTCCTGATGGGGACTGTGTTTTTTCTAGGTCGGCTTGTCGCCGGGAAAAAGTGATCTCAGTATTTGTGGGGAAAGTGATAGTCGTCTAGACCTATCGTGTATGCTTTACCCCAGTGTTTATTCGTATTGCCAAGGAATGGCAGAATCATATTTCTGATACCAAGGTAATAAAAGATACTCTTGTGAACTCTCTCGTTCGAAGCCACCATTTTCGATAGGTACGATTTGAATGTCTAAGAGAATATATTTGACTCGATGAAAACGACTTCGATTCCTAGCAGCACTATATCCTGTAGAATGCAGTCAATTGTTCATGATCAAATCTACAGAGCAATGAAATGTTTTATGAATGACTAACTTTAGGACAGATTCATTATCTGTATCCAAACGTGAGTGACAGCTCACGAGTGAAGCCATCTTGGAACCAAACATGTAGTGACTTTCAAGAAGAGAAAAGGGATGCCCGTATTATCGCTTGTTTAGTCCAGAGATCACTGCTACACATGAGAACCCGTTATTAGCGGTTCAATATTATTATATGGAAAAATATGTGCTGAACATTATGTTGGAGAATCGTCGCTAAACGAGATTAGGTTTAGAAGCCATCTGAAATATTGTTTATAAGCTGACGTGCTCAGTCAGTGAAGTCAGATGATATATATGTATGGGCGATACTGAGGGCTTGGCTACTGACAGTCCTTTTTACTATTATTCTACATGAGTGCCCATGTAACATTGCAAGACCATTTATCCACTGTACCATGATGTATTATGCCAACCTGTGATTTGTCACTATCTGTGCTGTCGAGTGTGTACGTCCAATTAAACTTTAGTAAAGGTACACAGTCGTTGGTGTCGATGACTTCCAGCCATACATGAGTGTGAGAAAAGAACATTTGTCAACACCACGAACCCTTATTATCATTCGCACATTATACACTCAATCCATGTCTACACACCACTGCGTAGGTCAAGTTGACATTCCATACACTACGGTGGAGCAAACAACACCATAGAGATCTTATCAACTGATGATGATGATGTCTGCTTCCATCCACTTATGTCTATTTTTTGGTGGATATCATTAACTGGAATAAACAGTGGGCTTTATCAACTGGTGGACCAGCTTTCTGGGTTTGACCTCGCAGAAGTTCAGAAGTCAACAGATTACCGATACCAGACCGTTTCCTGTGGCTGATACGACACACTTGCAGTATTGGTTTGCTCTTTGTCAACACTTCGTCACGTGACCTGTCAAGTGAATGCAGTATGTAGGTCAGCGTTGTTGACATTTTTACATTAGACATTACAGAGTTTCACAGAACAGTTGGATCAATTCTTGTCAATATTAACAGGAAGACAGTATTAGTGAACTAAGAAGTCCTATTTTCATCGATGGATCTTCTTGTTTTCTATATATGAACTTTAATATTTAAGGCCAGAATGTTTAATTGAATAAAGTGGCAGTTTGTTTATTTTCATAAAAATAACTTTGCCATTACTGTAAAACTGAGCCTATTTTACAACACATACTATCATACACATAATTTATATATATTTATGTTTACATGTTATTTGTTTGTATAGTATGTTAGTTTCTATGTCAGCGGGTTGTGTTTAAGGTTGGGCGGCGTCCTCACAACAGAATATCCCACGTCATAGAGGGTCCGTTGTGGGCGTTTTCTATAGGTGCAATTTTCTTGATTGAAAATTTGCTGCGACAACTGTTGCTTTTGTGTTAGCTGTGAAGTCTGTAATTATTGTTATTTTTGTAATATTTCTTTGTTCTTTAGTTTTGTTTTGATTTGTTTGTAATTTGTTGGTCTAACCTTTTCTATCTTTCAGTTCTATTCACAATTTGTATTCATATACTGTGACGTCATTGGTGTTGTTATTCTTTGCAGATTCAGTGATTATTTTCATTGATTTCCATATTTGATTTATTTTGATTTCTGCAAACGTTCTTATATTGTCAGTCCTATTTGTACTTTATGTATTCTGTTGGTTGACATATGTTTTATATAGGTATATTTCATAAGACACAATTGCCTGTGCACTGCACTTGGATTATGGTATAAACCAGTACCTGATTATTATTACTGTTATACAAGACCTTATTAAGGCTTGTGACCCACAGATATTGAGATAGTATACTGATTAATCAAGTCATTAAGAACTTGTGGTATTATTATTATTTCAGGTGATTAGTATTATTGTTAGACATCATGTCTACATTGGAATACTTCATTACACAAGGGAAAGCCCTTGATAAGACTGGTCAACAATTAGAACAATGGGCTGTTGCTCAATATGACAAAGCATTAGCTGCAGAAGAGAGAAGAGCTATGGCAGAAGAGAAAAGATTAGAAAGAGAAGCTGAGGCTGCTGCTGAACAAAAGAAATTACAGATGCAGGTGGAGGAAAGGAGATTTGAAGCTGAACAAAAAAAATTAGAAAGAGAAGCTGCTGCGGAACAAAAAAAATTAGACAGTGAAGCTGAACAAAAAAGATTAGACAGTGAAGCTGAACAAAAAAGATTAGACAGGGAAGCTGAACAAAAAAGATTAGACAGGGAAGCTGAACAAAAAAGATTAGACAGGGAGGCTGAACAAAAAAGATTAGATGCTGAAGAGAAAAAAGCAATAAGAGAACATGAATTTGAGTTAGAGAAATTGAGATTGACAAGTATGAGTAATGTTAATCAGGCATCTAGTGGTAATGGTAAACCTTCTACTTACAAGGTTAAGGTTCCACCGTTCAATCAGTCCAGTGACGATATTACATTCTGGCTGGATAGATTTGAACGTTCTTGTCGTACACATAATGTGGATAAATCACAATACGCTAATCAATTAGCAGAAAACTTGAAAAGGTGAATCTTTGACTAGATTATGCCTTGTAGGAGAAGCAGATAAGGATAATTATGATGTCATTAGGGCGGCTTTGATAAAAAAAATATCAGCTAAGTGAGGAAGGCTATCGCCTTTTATTTAAAACGATGGTGCCTGAGACGGGTGTAGAATTCTCAGAATTCACTGCAAAGGCACGTCTCACAGCTGATCGTTGGATTGAGCTTTCCAAAACAGAAAAAACGTATGAAGGACTTATGGATTTGTTGCTCAGAGATAAGATTATGTCATGTGTGAACAAACCTTTCCTTGAATTTATACATGAGCGTAAACCTAAATCTCTAAAAGAAATGGAAGAATATTGTTCCCAATATGTCACTGCACACCCCGACGTGACTTTTGGCAACACTAAGATTAAGGAGAGCATGCCAGTTGCTTCAGCAACACCATACAATCCCAATTATTCACACAGATTTCAGGGACCTCAAAACAGATTTGATAAAAAAGGTAACCATAATAGTTATCAAAACCAAGGTAACCAATCATTTCAGGGTTCTTCTTCAAAGAACTGGAGACGAGCTGATAGCTCTCGACACAGGGGTGGTCATAATTATAGGAATTTCCGTAGAGGAAGTAATTATAGAAACTATCAGGGTTATCCGTCTTGGAGTCAACAAGATCATAATTACAGAGATACTCATTATAATGAATATGATAATGGTAACCAAGGGAACTATGACTCAAACCCAAATAGGGGTTACAATAGAGGTAACAATAACTACAGAGGTGATAATAACCGAGGTAGATCTCAAAACAAAAGACATAAACCACATTTTCAGGCAAACTCTGCACAACAAGAGTCCCATGAAGCCTATAAACAGAGTAAAGATAATAATGATGCTAGTAATATGGCATGTGCCGCTTTTGATTTTGGGAGAGCATCTCAGTGCCCCCAATGCAAAACGTTATTTGAGCCAACCACAGTGTCTACTTTAAGCTGTGGCCATCCTCTTCCTGCTCTTCCGGCATCAGTCGCGCATGATGGAAGAGGTTCTCTTGTCTTACATAAGGGTTTAGTGAATAACAATCCAGTCTCTGTGCTATTTGATTCTGGATGCACCACAATTGGTGTTAGGCAGTCACTCGTAGATCCTTCCCGTGCCACTGGACAAGTAGTCAAATGTGTAACATTTGGCGGCACATTAGAGAAATACTCTACTGCTATCATTAGGATTGCTACTCCTTTCTTTACAGGAGATGTACACGCATGTCTTCTTCCGAATCCGATCGCTGACCTCATCATCGGTCGCATTCATGGAGTCAAAGAATGCACTCCGCAACAAATTTCCACGTGGGAAAGGCAAAACATGCAGATTGCTAACGCTGTAGTCACTAGAGCTCAGGCTCTTAATATGCCTCAAACTTCATCTACTGAAGATAATGAAGTGCATAACCAAGATAATCCCTTGGTAATTTCTCGTGACTCGTTTATAAAACAGCAAGAAGATGATCCCACTCTGAAGAAATTCTTCATTCTTGCAACTAAAGGTGATCCGAATAAAGACACAAGTCGTAAATCGTGGATTACAAAGAAGAATGGCGTACTTGTACGTATGGTTCAAGACTCCATTACGTCAAGTCATTCTCAAATCCTGGTTCCCAAGAATTTGAGAGTTAAAATTTTGCAGCACGCTCACGACTCTCAGTGTGCTGGACACATGGGTTTTTCCCGTACTAAGTCAAGAGTCCTTGCGGCTTTCTTTTGGCCATTGGTAAACAAGGACATACGGATTTATTGTCGATCTTGTAAAGTATGTCAGGAAGTTAAATCCAAAGGTCCACGGCATGCTGCACCCATTCAGGCGGCGGACATTCCTATTCGGCCGTTCCAAAAAATGGCCATAGACATTATTGGTCCATTTAAGATCAAGTCTGCCAGAGGACATCAGTTTATCTTGACGTGTGTTGATATGTGCACACGTTGGCCAGAGGCTATTCCTCTGAAGAGCATTACTACTGCTGATATTGCAGATGCTCTTTGGCTTATATTTTCTCGTCTGGGGTTCCCCGGAGAGATATTGTCAGACCATGGCACCCAACTGATATCAGATACCATGTCTCAAGTAATGTCTACTCTGCAGATAGATAGATCTTTAAGTAGTATCTACCATCCAATGTCTAATGGTATGGTCGAACGCCTTAATAGAACACTTAAAAACTTACTGGGGAAGATAACTGAGGATCATCCTCAAGACTGGGACAGAGTTTTACCTGCGGCCCTCTTCGCTTACAGAGAGGTACCCAATGAACATACGGGATTTTCTCCCTTTGAACTCGTCTTTGGCGCGCGTCCGCGTGGCCCTATGTCGTTGCTTCACGATCTCATAACATCTGACAATATTGACGATGACACAAAGTCATCCTACGAATATGTCATCGCGTTGAGACAAAAAATTATCGAAGCATGCAAATTAGCAACTTCTTCTTCTGAATTTGCGAAACAGAAGGCAAGGCAATTTGCCAATAAGAAGAGATGCTTACGACAACTTTGTCCTGGTGACAAAGCATTTGTATTACTACCTTGTAGGGAAAACAGATTACTTATTTCTTGGAAAGGTCCGTACGATATAATATCGAAAATTTCCGATGTCGACTATATTGTCGATATTGATGGGAAGCATAAAACCTTCCACATCAATATGCTTACTGAATTCCATGAACGTCCGGATTATTTGCAACCCATTTTCCAAGCAACGGACAATTCTCCAGTACAACATGGTCATTACTCATCACTGTCCGTGATACAGGATGAGGAAACAAGTTTTTCAGATGTAAATCTTCCTCTTCCAATGATCCCACTTCATTCTAGTGAATCATGGAAGAACGTTACTGTCTCTCCTGATTTGTCTCTAGGAGAACAGCGACAAGTTTCAACTATGTTGCAAACATTTCAGGATGTACTCACTGACATCCCTGGACAAACGCATGTCATTGAACATGACATTGTTCTTACTGACCATACTCCTATTAGGGTTAGACCTTATCCTATACCTATACATTTTCAAGCACAGGTCGAGAAAGAGTTGGATGAGATGATAGATTTGAAAATAATCGAACCATCCACCTCTGCATATTCTTCGCCGATGGTTATTGTTCGAAAAAAAGACAATAACATACGTCTTTGCGTTGACTATCGAAAATTGAATCAAGTAACGAAGTTCGATGCCGAACCTATGCCTTTACTGGAAGAGCTACTTACTCGACTCTCCAAATCTCATTTTTTCACTAAACTTGATTTGTCTAAAGGATATTGGCAAGTTCCTTTATCTGAACGCGCCAAACCTCTCACGGCTTTTTCAACACCTAGAGGTTTGTTCCAATGGAATTTTATGCCTTTCGGTCTTATGAACGCACCAGCTACATTCGTACGCATGATGCGCCGAATCCTATCTTATCGGTCAGATGTCATTGCATATCTAGACGACATCTGTCTTTTCAGCGATACTTGGGAAGATCACTATTCAGGGTTAGATGAATTGCTGTCTACTTTGCGTGAGCACAACCTGACAGCGAAACCCTCTAAAGCCTATATTGGTTTTAGCGAAATTTCTTTCCTAGGCCACCGAGTTGGTCATGGTTTCCTAAAGACAGAGGACCATAATACTAGTAAGATACTTAACATCTCAATCCCTAAGACTAAAAAACAGGTGAGAAGTCTGTTAGGTCTTATTCAATTTTATGGCAGATTCATTCAGAATCTATCCTCTATCATGGCACCTCTTTCAACACTTCTAAAGAAAGGTTCGCCTAATGTGGTCCACTGGTCTCAGGAATGCCAATGCTCTCTGGATAAGATTAAAACATTGTTTTCAACACCACCTATTTTAGTGCTACCCACTAAAGATAAAACATTCGTTCTTCGTAGTGACGCTTCATCCACTGGGATTGGAGCGGCACTAATGCAAGAGTACTCTGGAACTCTGCATCCTGTAATGTATATTTCCAGAAAACTTAACGCGGCAGAAAGGAATTATTCGGTTTTAGACCGTGAGCTATTAGCTATGGTTTGGTCGATCCTCAAACTACAGAGATTCCTTCTAGGCGCACATTTCATAGTAGAAACCGACCAAAAAGCTCTTACTGCTATACAGAGTAAGAATTTGAAGAGCTCGAGGTCTACTCGATATGCAATTGCTCTTCAACCTTTTCATTTCTCTGTGCGAGCTATTCGTGGATCAGATAATGTGATGGCAGACATTCTGTCAAGATGCCCACATGATTCCACATAACTATGAGGGCTTAGACTTCTTGATATGTCTAGTTCTATAGTAGTTCCTTTTCTATATCATGATAGATACACATTTGTAATTTAATAATATAATGATTGTATCACTACATAGCGGTTCATTGATGTTTATTCACCGCTGTGCTTTGATGATTTTTTCTTCATAAATCATAAATTTAAGATATCTAATACGAAATGATGATATGAATTTTTTAGGCATTGTGTAATTGCCAGAATTGTATTATACTTTGATGACACCTTCCTGGAAAAATATACTTGTAGAGAAATAATTTCTCTCAGTTTATGAGACACATTCTCACCAGTCGCTCCATAAGTCGACTTAGCCTCATATTAGGCGTTATAGGTATTCCTGATATTTTCATCTGCGCATTATTCATGCGTTGTGAGCCTATTGTACGTTGCTCCTAGATGTATTGCAAAAAAAAAAAAAATGTTCCATTTTTTTTTTCCCGGGAGGTGTGGTAAGACTGTTACGTGCAGTCTTTGATATCTTACAATATTATACATTAGTATACTTGTTATGTTCGCAAATATTTTGTAAACAAAATAGGTAATTTTTTAGTGCTTAAGGGAAAGTCATTATTGAGTTACTTCCCTTGAAAGTTGTGCCGTCTCTTCGATCGAACTCCGCGGATGAATCCATTTTACTGCGATTTATTCGTTGTTTGGGTAATAATAGATTGTTCTTGCTTCAGAATATCTATGGCCTGAATTTATGTGTATTGTTTGTCTGAGTAGGACGAGTCTGTCTTATATCTGTATATCTTTACATATCTAAGTCGAACTATATGTTCTGTTGTCTCTAGAGAGGTCAAAGGCTATTCGGCGGATGTGTCGCTAGAGGGTGGTGTGATTTGGCTTCGTCCTGATGGGGACTGTGTTTTTTCTATGTCGGCTTGTCGCCGGGAAAAAGTGATCTCAGTATTTGTGGGGAAAGTGATAGTCGTCTAGACCTATCGTGTATGCTTTACCCCAGTGTTTATTCGTATTGCCAAGGAATGGCAGAATCATATTTCTGATACCAAGGTAATAAAAGATACTCTTGTGAACTCTCTCGTTCGAAGCCACCATTTTCGATAGGTACGATTTGAATGTCTAAGAGAATATATTTGACTCGATGAAAACGACTTCGATTCCTAGCAGCACTATATCCTGTAGAATGCAGTCAATTGTTCATGATCAAATCTACAGAGCAATGAAATGTTTTATGAATGACTAACTTTAGGACAGATTCATTATCTGTATCCAAACGTGAGTGACAGCTCACGAGTGAAGCCATCTTGGAACCAAACATGTAGTGACTTTCAAGAAGAGAAAAGGGATGCCCGTATTATCGCTTGTTTAGTCCAGAGATCACTGCTACACATGAGAACCCGTTATTAGCGGTTCAATATTATTATATGGAAAAATATGTGCTGAACATTATGTTGGAGAATCGTCGCTAAACGAGATTAGGTTTAGAAGCCATCTGAAATATTGTTTATAAGCTGACGTGCTCAGTCAGTGAAGTCAGATGATATATATGTATGGGCGATACTGAGGGCTTGGCTACTGACAGTCCTTTATACTATTATTCTACATGAGTGCCCATGTAACATTGCAAGACCATTTATCCACTGTACCATGATGTATTATGCCAACCTGTGATTTGTCACTATCTGTGCTGTCGAGTGTGTACGTCCAATTAAACTTTAGTAAAGGTACACAGTCGTTGGTGTCGATGACTTCCAGCCATACATGAGTGTGAGAAAAGAACATTTGTCAACACCACGAACCCTTATTATCATTCGCACATTATACACTCAATCCATGTCTACACACCACTGCGTAGGTCAAGTTGACATTCCATACACTACAGTGGAGCAAACAACACCATAGAGATCTTATCAACTGATGATGATGATGATGTCTGCTTCCATCCACTTATGTCTATTTTTTGGTGGATATCATTAACTGGAATAAACAGTGGGCTTTATCAACTGGTGGACCAGCTTTCTGGGTTTGACCTCGCAGAAGTTCAGAAGTCAACAGATTACCGATACCAGACCGTTTCCTGTGGCTGATACGACACACTTGCAGTATTGGTTTGCTCTTTGTCAACACTTCGTCACGTGACCTGTCAAGTGAATGCAGTATGTAGGTCAGCGTTGTTGACATTTTTACATTAGACATTACAGAGTTTCACAGAACAGTTGGATCAATTCTTGTCAATATTAACAGGAAGACAGTATTAGTGAACTAAGAAGTCCTATTTTCATCGATGGATCTTCTTGTTTTCTATATATGAACTTTAATATTTAAGGCCAGAATGTTTAATTGAATAAAGTGGCAGTTTGTTTATTTTCATAAAAATAACTTTGCCATTACTGTAAAACTGAGCCTATTTTGCAACACATACTATCATACACATAATTTATATATATATTTATGTTTACATGTTATTTGTTTGTATAGTATGTTAGTTTCTATGTCAGCGGGTTGTGTTTAAGGTTGGGCGGCGTCCTCACAACAGAATATCCCACGTCATAGAGGGTCCGTTGTGGGCGTTTTCTATAGGTGCAATTTTCTTGATTGAAAATTTGCTGCGACAACTGTTGCTTTTGTGTTAGCTGTGAAGTCTGTAATTATTGTTATTTTTGTAATATTTCTTTGTTCTTTAGTTTTGTTTTGATTTGTTTGTAATTTGTTGGTCTACCTTTTCTATCTTTCAGTTCTATTCACAATTTGTATTCATATACTGTGACGTCATTGGTGTTGTTATTCTTTGCAGATTCAGTGATTATTTTCATTGATTTCCATATTTGATTTATTTTGATTTCTGCAAACGTTCTTGTATTGTCAGTCCTATTTGTACTTTATGTATTCTGTTGGTTGACATATGTTTTATATAGGTATATTTCATAAGACACAATTGCCTGTGCACTGCACTTGGATTATGGTATAAACCAGTACCTGATTATTATTACTGTTATACAAGACCTTATTAAGGCTTGTGACCCACAGATATTGAGATAGTATACTGATTAATCAAGTCATTAAGAACTTGTGGTATTATTATTATTTCAGGTGATTAGTATTATTGTTAGACATCATGTCTACATTGGAATACTTCATTACACAAGGGAAAGCCCTTGATAAGACTGGTCAACAATTAGAACAATGGGCTGTTGCTCAATATGACAAAGCATTAGCTGCAGAAGAGAGAAGAGCTATGGCAGAAGAGAAAAGATTAGAAAGAGAAGCTGAGGCTGCTGCTGAACAAAAGAAATTACAGATGCAGGTGGAGGAAAGGAGATTTGAAGCTGAACAAAAAAAATTAGAAAGAGAAGCTGCTGCGGAACAAAAAAGATTAGACAGTGAAGCTGAACAAAAAAAGATTAGACAGGGAAGCTGAACAAAAAAGATTAGACAGTGAAGCTGAACAAAAAAGATTAGACAGGGAAGCTGAACAAAAAAGATTAGACAGGGAAGCTGAACAAAAAAGATTAGACAGGGATGCTGAACAAAAAAGATTAGATGCTGAAGAGAAAAAAGCAATAAGAGAACATGAATTTGAGTTAGAGAAATTGAGATTGACAAGTATGAGTAATGTTAATCAGGCATCTAGTGGTAATGGTAAACCTTCTACTTACAAGGTTAAGGTTCCACCGTTCAATCAGTCCAGTGACGATATTACATTCTGGCTGGATAGATTTGAACGTTCTTGTCGTACACATAATGTGGATAAATCACAATACGCTAATCAATTAGCAGAAAACTTGAAAGGTGAATCTTTGACTAGATTATGCCTTGTAGGAGAAGCAGATAAGGATAATTATGATGTCATTAGGGCGGCTTTGATAAAAAAATATCAGCTAAGTGAGGAAGGCTATCGCCTTTTATTTAAAACGATGGTGCCTGAGACGGGTGTAGAATTCTCAGAATTCACTGCAAAGGCACGTCTCACAGCTGATCGTTGGATTGAGCTTTCCAAAACAGAAAAAAACGTATGAAGGACTTATGGATTTGTTGCTCAGAGATAAGATTATGTCATGTGTGAACAAACCTTTCCTTGAATTTATACATGAGCGTAAACCTAAATCTCTAAAAGAAATGGAAGAATATTGTTCCCAATATGTCACTGCACACCCCGACGTGACTTTTGGCAATACTAAGATTAAGGAGAGCATGCCAGTTGCTTCAGCAACACCATACAATCCCAATTATTCACACAGATTTCAGGGACCTCAAAACAGATTTGATAAAAAAGGTAACCATAATAGTTATCAAAACCAAGGTAACCAATCATTTCAGGGTTCTTCTTCAAAGAACTGGAGACGAGCTGATAGCTCTCGACACAGGGGTGGTCATAATTATAGGAATTTCCGTAGAGGAAGTAATTATAGAAACTATCAGGGTTATCCGTCTTGGAGTCAACAAGATCATAATTACAGAGATACTCATTATAATGAATATGATAATGGTAACCAAGGGAACTATGACTCAAACCCAAATAGGGGTTACAATAGAGGTAACAATAACTACAGAGGTGATAATAACCGAGGTAGATCTCAAAACAAAAGACATAAACCACATTTTCAGGCAAACTCTGCACAACAAGAGTCCCATGAAGCCTATAAACAGAGTAAAGATAATAATGATGCTAGTAATATGGCATGTGCCGCTTTTGATTTTGGGAGAGCATCTCAGTGCCCCCAATGCAAAACGTTATTTGAGCCAACCACAGTGTCTACTTTAAGCTGTGGCCATCCTCTTCCTGCTCTTCCGGCATCAGTCGCGCATGATGGAAGAGGTTCTCTTGTCTTACATAAGGGTTTAGTGAATAACAATCCAGTCTCTGTGCTATTTGATTCTGGATGCACCACAATTGGTGTTAGGCAGTCACTCGTAGATCCTTCCCGTGCCACTGGACAAGTAGTCAAATGTGTAACATTTGGAGGCACATTAGAGAAATACTCTACTGCTATCATTAGGATTGCTACTCCTTTCTTTACAGGAGATGTACACGCATGTCTTCTTCCGAATCCGATCGCTGACCTCATCATCGGTCGCATTCATGGAGTCAAAGAATGCACTCCGCAACAAATTTCCACGTGGGAAAGGCAAAACATGCAGATTGCTAACGCTGTAGTCACTAGAGCTCAGGCTCTTAATATGCCTCAAACTTCATCTACTGAAGATAATGAAGTGCATAACCAAGATAATCCCTTGGTAATTTCTCGTGACTCGTTTATAAAACAGCAAGAAGATGATCCCACTCTGAAGAAATTCTTCATTCTTGCAACTAAAGGTGATCCGAATAAAGACACAAGTCGTAAATCGTGGATTACAAAGAAGAATGGCGTACTTGTACGTATGGTTCAAGACTCCATTACGTCAAGTCATTCTCAAATCCTGGTTCCCAAGAATTTGAGAGTTAAAATTTTGCAGCACGCTCACGACTCTCAGTGTGCTGGACACATGGGTTTTTCCCGTACTAAGTCAAGAGTCCTTGCGGCTTTCTTTTGGCCATTGGTAAACAAGGACATACGGATTTATTGTCGATCTTGTAAAGTATGTCAGGAAGTTAAATCCAAAGGTCCACGGCATGCTGCACCCATTCAGGCGGCGGACATTCCTATTCGGCCGTTCCAAAAAATGGCCATAGACATTATTGGTCCATTTAAGATCAAGTCTGCCAGAGGACATCAGTTTATCTTGACGTGTGTTGATATGTGCACACGTTGGCCAGAGGCTATTCCTCTGAAGAGCATTACTACTGCTGATATTGCAGATGCTCTTTGGCTTATATTTTCTCGTCTGGGGTTCCCCGGAGAGATATTGTCAGACCATGGCACCCAACTAATATCAGATACCATGTCTCAAGTAATGTCTACTCTGCAGATAGATAGATCTTTAAGTAGTATCTACCATCCAATGTCTAATGGTATGGTCGAACGCCTTAATAGAACACTTAAAAACTTACTGGGGAAGATAACTGAGGATCATCCTCAAGACTGGGACAGAGTTTTACCTGCGGCCCTCTTCGCTTACAGAGAGGTACCCAATGAACATACGGGATTTTCTCCCTTTGAACTCGTCTTTGGCGCGCGTCCGCGTGGCCCTATGTCGTTGCTTCACGATCTCATAACATCTGACAATATTGACGATGACACAAAGTCATCCTACGAATATGTCATCGCGTTGAGACAAAAAATTATCGAAGCATGCAAATTAGCAACTTCTTCTTCTGAATTTGCGAAACAGAAGGCAAGGCAATTTGCCAATAAGAAGAGATGCTTACGACAACTTTGTCCTGGTGACAAAGCATTTGTATTACTACCTTGTAGGGAAAACAGATTACTTATTTCTTGGAAAGGTCCGTACGATATAATATCGAAAATTTCCGATGTCGACTATATTGTCGATATTGATGGGAAGCATAAAACCTTCCACATCAATATGCTTACTGAATTCCATGAACGTCCGGATTATTTGCAACCCATTTTCCAAGCAACGGACAATTCTCCAGTACAACATGGTCATTACTCATCACTGTCCGTGATACAGGATGAGGAAACAAGTTTTTCAGATGTAAATCTTCCTCTTCCAATGATCCCACTTCATTCTAGTGAATCATGGAAGAACGTTACTGTCTCTCCTGATTTGTCTCTAGGAGAACAGCGACAAGTTTCAACTATGTTGCAAACATTTCAGGATGTACTCACTGACATCCCTGGACAAACGCATGTCATTGAACATGACATTGTTCTTACTGACCATACTCCTATTAGGGTTAGACCTTATCCTATACCTATACATTTTCAAGCACAGGTCGAGAAAGAGTTGGATGAGATGATAGATTTGAAAATAATCGAACCATCCACCTCTGCATATTCTTCGCCGATGGTTATTGTTCGAAAAAAAGACAATAACATACGTCTTTGCGTTGACTATCGAAAATTGAATCAAGTAACGAAGTTCGATGCCGAACCTATGCCTTTACTGGAAGAGCTACTTACTCGACTCTCCAAATCTCATTTTTTCACTAAACTTGATTTGTCTAAAGGATATTGGCAAGTTCCTTTATCTGAACGCGCCAAACCTCTCACGGCTTTTTCAACACCTAGAGGTTTGTTCCAATGGAATTTTATGCCTTTCGGTCTTATGAACGCACCAGCTACATTCGTACGCATGATGCGCCGAATCCTATCTTATCGGTCAGATGTCATTGCATATCTAGACGACATCTGTCTTTTCAGCGATACTTGGGAAGATCACTATTCAGGGTTAGATGAATTGCTGTCTACTTTGCGTGAGCACAACCTGACAGCGAAACCCTCTAAAGCCTATATTGGTTTTAGCGAAATTTCTTTCCTAGGCCACCGAGTTGGTCATGGTTTCCTAAAGACAGAGGACCATAATACTAGTAAGATACTTAACATCTCAATCCCTAAGACTAAAAAACAGGTGAGAAGTCTGTTAGGTCTTATTCAATTTTATGGCAGATTCATTCAGAATCTATCCTCTATCATGGCACCTCTTTCAACACTTCTAAAGAAAGGTTCGCCTAATGTGGTCCACTGGTCTCAGGAATGCCAATGCTCTCTGGATAAGATTAAAACATTGTTTTCAACACCACCTATTTTAGTGCTACCCACTAAAGATAAAACATTCGTTCTTCGTAGTGACGCTTCATCCACTGGGATTGGAGCGGCACTAATGCAAGAGTACTCTGGAACTCTGCATCCTGTAATGTATATTTCCAGAAAACTTAACGCGGCAGAAAGGAATTATTCGGTTTTAGACCGTGAGCTATTAGCTATGGTTTGGTCGATCCTCAAACTACAGAGATTCCTTCTAGGCGCACATTTCATAGTAGAAACCGACCAAAAAGCTCTTACTGCTATACAGAGTAAGAATTTGAAGAGCTCGAGGTCTACTCGATATGCAATTGCTCTTCAACCTTTTCATTTCTCTGTGCGAGCTATTCGTGGATCAGATAATGTGATGGCAGACATTCTGTCAAGATGCCCACATGATTCCACATAACTATTAGGGCTTAGACTTCTTGATATGTCTAGTTCTATAGTAGTTCCTTTTCTATATCATGATAGATACACATTTGTAATTTAATAATATAATGATTGTATCACTACATAGCGGTTCATTGATGTTTATTCACCGCTGTGCTTTGATGATTTTTTTTCTTCATAAATCATAAATTTAAGATATCTAATACGAAATGATGATATGAATTTTTTAGGCATTGTGTAATTGCCAGAATTGTATTATACTTTGATGACACCTTCCTGGAAAAATATACTTGTAGAGAAATAATTTCTCTCAGTTTATGAGACACATTCTCACCAGTCGCTCCATAAGTCGACTTAGCCTCATATTAGGCGTTATAGGTATTCCTGATATTTTCATCTGCGCATTATTCATGCGTTGTGAGCCTATTGTACGTTGCTCCTAGATGTATTGCAAAAAAAAAAAAAAAATGTTCCATTTTTTTTTCCCGGGAGGTGTGGTAAGACTGTTACGTGCAGTCTTTGATATCTTACAATATTATACATTAGTATACTTGTTATGTTCGCAAATATTTTGTAAACAAAATAGGTAATTTTTTAGTGCTTAAGGGAAAGTCATTATTGAGTTACTTCCCTTGAAAGTTGTGCCGTCTCTTCGATCGAACTCCGCGGATGAATCCATTTTACTGCGATTTATTCGTTGTTTGGGTAATAATAGATTGTTCTTGCTTCAGAATATCTATGGCCTGAATTTATGTGTATTGTTTGTCTGAGTAGGACGAGTCTGTCTTATATCTGTATATCATTACATATCTAAGTCGAACTATATGTTCTGTTGTCTCTAGAGAGGTCAAAGGCTATTCGGCGGATGTGTCGCTAGAGGGTGGTGTGATTTGGCTTCGTCCTGATGGGGACTGTGTTTTTTCTAGGTCGGCTTGTCGCCGGGAAAAAGTGATCTCAGTATTTGTGGGGAAAGTGATAGTCGTCTAGACCTATCGTGTATGCTTTACCCCAGTGTTTATTCGTATTGCCAAGGAATGGCAGAATCATATTTCTGATACCAAGGTAATAAAAGATACTCTTGTGAACTCTCTCGTTCGAAGCCACCATTTTCGATAGGTACGATTTGAATGTCTAAGAGAATATATTTGACTCGATGAAAACGACTTCGATTCCTAGCAGCACTATATCCTGTAGAATGCAGTCAATTGTTCATGATCAAATCTACAGAGCAATGAAATGTTTTATGAATGACTAACTTTAGGACAGATTCATTATCTGTATCCAAACGTGAGTGACAGCTCACGAGTGAAGCCATCTTGGAACCAAACATGTAGTGACTTTCAAGAAGAGAAAAGGGATGCCCGTATTATCGCTTGTTTAGTCCAGAGATCACTGCTACACATGAGAACCCGTTATTAGCGGTTCAATATTATTATATGGAAAAATATGTGCTGAACATTATGTTGGAGAATCGTCGCTAAACGAGATTAGGTTTAGAAGCCATCTGAAATATTGTTTATAAGCTGACGTGCTCAGTCAGTGAAGTCAGATGATATATATGTATGGGCGATACTGAGGGCTTGGCTACTGACAGTCCTTTATACTATTATTCTACATGAGTGCCCATGTAACATTGCAAGACCATTTATCCACTGTACCATGATGTATTATGCCAACCTGTGATTTGTCACTATCTGTGCTGTCGAGTGTGTACGTCCAATTAAACTTTAGTAAAGGTACACAGTCGTTGGTGTCGATGACTTCCAGCCATACATGAGTGTGAGAAAAGAACATTTGTCAACACCACGAACCCTTATTATCATTCGCACATTATACACTCAATCCATGTCTACACACCACTGCGTAGGTCAAGTTGACATTCCATACACTACAGTGGAGCAAACAACACCATAGAGATCTTATCAACTGATGATGATGATGTCTGCTTCCATCCACTTATGTCTATTTTTTGGTGGATATCATTAACTGGAATAAACAGTGGGCTTTATCAACTGGTGGACCAGCTTTCTGGGTTTGACCTCGCAGAAGTTCAGAAGTCAACAGATTACCGATACCAGACCGTTTCCTGTGGCTGATACGACACACTTGCAGTATTGGTTTGCTCTTTGTCAACACTTCGTCACGTGACCTGTCAAGTGAATGCAGTATGTAGGTCAGCGTTGTTGACATTTTTACATTAGACATTACAGAGTTTCACAGAACAGTTGGATCAATTCTTGTCAATATTAACAGGAAGACAGTATTAGTGAACTAAGAAGTCCTATTTTCATCGATGGATCTTCTTGTTTTCTATATATGAACTTTAATATTTAAGGCCAGAATGTTTAATTGAATAAAGTGGCAGTTTGTTTATTTTCATAAAAATAACTTTGCCATTACTGTAAAACTGAGCCTATTTTGCAACACATACTATCATACACATAATTTATATATATTTATGTTTACATGTTATTTGTTTGTATAGTATGTTAGTTTCTATGTCAGCGGGTTGTGTTTAAGGTTGGGCGGCGTCCTCACAACAGAATATCCCACGTCATAGAGGGTCCGTTGTGGGCGTTTTCTATAGGTGCAATTTTCTTGATTGAAAATTTGCTGCGACAACTGTTGCTTTTGTGTTAGCTGTGAAGTCTGTAATTATTGTTATTTTTGTAATATTTCTTTGTTCTTTAGTTTTGTTTTGATTTGTTTGTAATTTGTTGGTCTAACCTTTTCTATCTTTCAGTTCTATTCACAATTTGTATTCATATACTGTGACGTCATTGGTGTTGTTATTCTTTGCAGATTCAGTGATTATTTTCATTGATTTCCATATTTGATTTATTTTGATTTCTGCAAACGTTCTTGTATTGTCAGTCCTATTTGTACTTTATGTATTCTGTTGGTTGACATATGTTTTATATAGGTATATTTCATAAGACACAATTGCCTGTGCACTGCACTTGGATTATGGTATAAACCAGTACCTGATTATTATTACTGTTATACAAGACCTTATTAAGGCTTGTGACCCACAGATATTGAGATAGTATACTGATTAATCAAGTCATTAAGAACTTGTGGTATTATTATTATTTCAGGTGATTAGTATTATTGTTAGACATCATGTCTACATTGGAATACTTCATTACACAAGGGAAAGCCCTTGATAAGACTGGTCAACAATTAGAACAATGGGCTGTTGCTCAATATGACAAAGCATTAGCTGCAGAAGAGAGAAGAGCTATGGCAGAAGAGAAAAGATTAGAAAGAGAAGCTGAGGCTGCTGCTGAACAAAAGAAATTACAGATGCAGGTGGAGGAAAGGAGATTTGAAGCTGAACAAAAAAAATTAGAAAGAGAAGCTGCTGCGGAACAAAAAAGATTAGACAGTGAAGCTGAACAAAAAAGATTAGACAGGGAAGCTGAACAAAAAAGATTAGACAGTGAAGCTGAACAAAAAAGATTAGACAGGGAAGCTGAACAAAAAAGATTAGACAGGGAAGCTGAAAAAAAAAGATTAGACAGGGAGGCTGAACAAAAAAGATTAGATGCTGAAGAGAAAAAAGCAATAAGAGAACATGAATTTGAGTTAGAGAAATTGAGATTGACAAGTATGAGTAATGTTAATCAGGCATCTAGTGGTAATGGTAAACCTTCTACTTACAAGGTTAAGGTTCCACCGTTCAATCAGTCCAGTGACGATATTACATTCTGGCTGGATAGATTTGAACGTTCTTGTCGTACACATAATGTGGATAAATCACAATACGCTAATCAATTAGCAGAAAACTTGAAAGGTGAATCTTTGACTAGATTATGCCTTGTAGGAGAAGCAGATAAGGATAATTATGATGTCATTAGGGCGGCTTTGATAAAAAAAAATATCAGCTAAGTGAGGAAGGCTATCGCCTTTTATTTAAAACGATGGTGCCTGAGACGGGTGTAGAATTCTCAGAATTCACTGCAAAGGCACGTCTCACAGCTGATCGTTGGATTGAGCTTTCCAAAACAGAAAAAAACGTATGAAGGACTTATGGATTTGTTGCTCAGAGATAAGATTATGTCATGTGTGAACAAACCTTTCCTTGAATTTATACATGAGCGTAAACCTAAATCTCTAAAAGAAATGGAAGAATATTGTTCCCAATATGTCACTGCACACCCCGACGTGACTTTTGGCAATACTAAGATTAAGGAGAGCATGCCAGTTGCTTCAGCAACACCATACAATCCCAATTATTCACACAGATTTCAGGGACCTCAAAACAGATTTGATAAAAAAGGTAACCATAATAGTTATCAAAACCAAGGTAACCAATCATTTCAGGGTTCTTCTTCAAAGAACTGGAGACGAGCTGATAGCTCTCGACACAGGGGTGGTCATAATTATAGGAATTTCCGTAGAGGAAGTAATTATAGAAACTATCAGGGTTATCCGTCTTGGAGTCAACAAGATCATAATTACAGAGATACTCATTATAATGAATATGATAATGGTAACCAAGGGAACTATGACTCAAACCCAAATAGGGGTTACAATAGAGGTAACAATAACTACAGAGGTGATAATAACCGAGGTAGATCTCAAAACAAAAGACATAAACCACATTTTCAGGCAAACTCTGCACAACAAGAGTCCCATGAAGCCTATAAACAGAGTAAAGATAATAATGATGCTAGTAATATGGCATGTGCCGCTTTTGATTTTGGGAGAGCATCTCAGTGCCCCCAATGCAAAACGTTATTTGAGCCAACCACAGTGTCTACTTTAAGCTGTGGCCATCCTCTTCCTGCTCTTCCGGCATCAGTCGCGCATGATGGAAGAGGTTCTCTTGTCTTACATAAGGGTTTAGTGAATAACAATCCAGTCTCTGTGCTATTTGATTCTGGATGCACCACAATTGGTGTTAGGCAGTCACTCGTAGATCCTTCCCGTGCCACTGGACAAGTAGTCAAATGTGTAACATTTGGCGGCACATTAGAGAAATACTCTACTGCTATCATTAGGATTGCTACTCCTTTCTTTACAGGAGATGTACACGCATGTCTTCTTCCGAATCCGATCGCTGACCTCATCATCGGTCGCATTCATGGAGTCAAAGAATGCACTCCGCAACAAATTTCCACGTGGGAAAGGCAAAACATGCAGATTGCTAACGCTGTAGTCACTAGAGCTCAGGCTCTTAATATGCCTCAAACTTCATCTACTGAAGATAATGAAGTGCATAACCAAGATAATCCCTTGGTAATTTCTCGTGACTCGTTTATAAAACAGCAAGAAGATGATCCCACTCTGAAGAAATTCTTCATTCTTGCAACTAAAGGTGATCCGAATAAAGACACAAGTCGTAAATCGTGGATTACAAAGAAGAATGGCGTACTTGTACGTATGGTTCAAGACTCCATTACGTCAAGTCATTCTCAAATCCTGGTTCCCAAGAATTTGAGAGTTAAAATTTTGCAGCACGCTCACGACTCTCAGTGTGCTGGACACATGGGTTTTTCCCGTACTAAGTCAAGAGTCCTTGCGGCTTTCTTTTGGCCATTGGTAAACAAGGACATACGGATTTATTGTCGATCTTGTAAAGTATGTCAGGAAGTTAAATCCAAAGGTCCACGGCATGCTGCACCCATTCAGGCGGCGGACATTCCTATTCGGCCGTTCCAAAAAATGGCCATAGACATTATTGGTCCATTTAAGATCAAGTCTGCCAGAGGACATCAGTTTATCTTGACGTGTGTTGATATGTGCACACGTTGGCCAGAGGCTATTCCTCTGAAGAGCATTACTACTGCTGATATTGCAGATGCTCTTTGGCTTATATTTTCTCGTCTGGGGTTCCCGGAGAGATATTGTCAGACCATGGCACCCAACTAATATCAGATACCATGTCTCAAGTAATGTCTACTCTGCAGATAGATAGATCTTTAAGTAGTATCTACCATCCAATGTCTAATGGTATGGTCGAACGCCTTAATAGAACACTTAAAAACTTACTGGGGAAGATAACTGAGGATCATCCTCAAGACTGGGACAGAGTTTTACCTGCGGCCCTCTTCGCTTACAGAGAGGTACCCAATGAACATACGGGATTTTCTCCCTTTGAACTCGTCTTTGGCGCGCGTCCGCGTGGCCCTATGTCGTTGCTTCACGATCTCATAACATCTGACAATATTGACGATGACACAAAGTCATCCTACGAATATGTCATCGCGTTGAGACAAAAAATTATCGAAGCATGCAAATTAGCAACTTCTTCTTCTGAATTTGCGAAACAGAAGGCAAGGCAATTTGCCAATAAGAAGAGATGCTTACGACAACTTTGTCCTGGTGACAAAGCATTTGTATTACTACCTTGTAGGGAAAACAGATTACTTATTTCTTGGAAAGGTCCGTACGATATAATATCGAAAATTTCCGATGTCGACTATATTGTCGATATTGATGGGAAGCATAAAACCTTCCACATCAATATGCTTACTGAATTCCATGAACGTCCGGATTATTTGCAACCCATTTTCCAAGCAACGGACAATTCTCCAGTACAACATGGTCATTACTCATCACTGTCCGTGATACAGGATGAGGAAACAAGTTTTTTCAGATGTAAATCTTCCTCTTCCAATGATCCCACTTCATTCTAGTGAATCATGGAAGAACGTTACTGTCTCTCCTGATTTGTCTCTAGGAGAACAGCGACAAGTTTCAACTATGTTGCAAACATTTCAGGATGTACTCACTGACATCCCTGGACAAACTCATGTCATTGAACATGACATTGTTCTTACTGACCATACTCCTATTAGGGTTAGACCTTATCCTATACCTATACATTTTCAAGCACAGGTCGAGAAAGAGTTGGATGAGATGATAGATTTGAAAATAATCGAACCATCCACCTCTGCATATTCTTCGCCGATGGTTATTGTTCGAAAAAAAGACAATAACATACGTCTTTGCGTTGACTATCGAAAATTGAATCAAGTAACGAAGTTCGATGCCGAACCTATGCCTTTACTGGAAGAGCTACTTACTCACTCTCCAAATCTCATTTTTTCACTAAACTTGATTTGTCTAAAGGATATTGGCAAGTTCCTTTATCTGAACGCGCCAAACCTCTCACGGCTTTTTCAACACCTAGAGGTTTGTTCCAATGGAATTTTATGCCTTTCGGTCTTATGAACGCACCAGCTACATTCGTACGCATGATGCGCCGAATCCTATCTTATCGGTCAGATGTCATTGCATATCTAGACGACATCTGTCTTTTCAGCGATACTTGGGAAGATCACTATTCAGGGTTAGATGAATTGCTGTCTACTTTGCGTGAGCACAACCTGACAGCGAAACCCTCTAAAGCCTATATTGGTTTTAGCGAAATTTCTTTCCTAGGCCACCGAGTTGGTCATGGTTTCCTAAAGACAGAGGACCATAATACTAGTAAGATACTTAACATCTCAATCCCTAAGACTAAAAAACAGGTGAGAAGTCTGTTAGGTCTTATTCAATTTTATGGCAGATTCATTCAGAATCTATCCTCTATCATGGCACCTCTTTCAACACTTCTAAAGAAAGGTTCGCCTAATGTGGTCCACTGGTCTCAGGAATGCCAATGCTCTCTGGATAAGATTAAAACATTGTTTTCAACACCACCTATTTTAGTGCTACCCACTAAAGATAAAACATTCGTTCTTCGTAGTGACGCTTCATCCACTGGGATTGGAGCGGCACTAATGCAAGAGTACTCTGGAACTCTGCATCCTGTAATGTATATTTCCAGAAAACTTAACGCGGCAGAAAGGAATTATTCGGTTTTAGACCGTGAGCTATTAGCTATGGTTTGGTCGATCCTCAAACTACAGAGATTCCTTCTAGGCGCACATTTCATAGTAGAAACCGACCAAAAAGCTCTTACTGCTATACAGAGTAAGAATTTGAAGAGCTCGAGGTCTACTCGATATGCAATTGCTCTTCAACCTTTTCATTTCTCTGTGCGAGCTATTCGTGGATCAGATAATGTGATGGCAGACATTCTGTCAAGATGCCCACATGATTCCACATAACTATTAGGGCTTAGACTTCTTGATATGTCTAGTTCTATAGTAGTTCCTTTTCTATATCATGATAGATACACATTTGTAATTTAATAATATAATGATTGTATCACTACATAGCGGTTCATTGATGTTTATTCACCGCTGTGCTTTGATGATTTTTTCTTCATAAATCATAAATTTAAGATATCTAATACGAAATGATGATATGAATTTTTTAGGCATTGTGTAATTGCCAGAATTGTATTATACTTTGATGACACCTTCCTGGAAAAATATACTTGTAGAGAAATAATTTCTCTCAGTTTATGAGACACATTCTCACCAGTCGCTCCATAAGTCGACTTAGCCTCATATTAGGCGTTATAGGTATTCCTGATATTTTCATCTGCGCATTATTCATGCGTTGTGAGCCTATTGTACGTTGCTCCTAGATGTATTTCAAAAAAAAAAAAAATGTTCCATTTTTTTTTCCCCGGGAGGTGTGGTAAGACTGTTACGTGCAGTCTTTGATATCTTACAATATTATACATTAGTATACTTGTTATGTTCGCAAATATTTTGTAAACAAAATAGGTAATTTTTTAGTGCTTAAGGGAAAGTCATTATTGAGTTACTTCCCTTGAAAGTTGTGCCGTCTCTTCGATCGAACTCCGCGGATGAATCCATTTTACTGCGATTTATTCGTTGTTTGGGTAATAATAGATTGTTCTTGCTTCAGAATATCTATGGCCTGAATTTATGTGTATTGTTTGTCTGAGTAGGACGAGTCTGTCTTATATCTGTATATCTTTACATATCTAAGTCGAACTATATGTTCTGTTGTCTCTAGAGAGGTCAAAGGCTATTCGGCGGATGTGTCGCTAGAGGTGGTGTGATTTGGCTTCGTCCTGATGGGGACTGTGTTTTTTCTATGTCGGCTTGTCGCCGGGAAAAAGTGATCTCAGTATTTGTGGGGAAAGTGATAGTCGTCTAGACCTATCGTGTATGCTTTACCCCAGTGTTTATTCGTATTGCCAAGGAATGGCAGAATCATATTTCTGATACCAAGGTAATAAAAGATACTCTTGTGAACTCTCTCGTTCGAAGCCACCATTTTCGATAGGTACGATTTGAATGTCTAAGAGAATATATTTGACTCGATGAAAACGACTTCGATTCCTAGCAGCACTATATCCTGTAGAATGCAGTCAATTGTTCATGATCAAATCTACAGAGCAATGAAATGTTTTATGAATGACTAACTTTAGGACAGATTCATTATCTGTATCCAAACGTGAGTGACAGCTCACGAGTGAAGCCATCTTGGAACCAAACATGTAGTGACTTTCAAGAAGAGAAAAGGGATGCCCGTATTATCGCTTGTTTAGTCCAGAGATCACTGCTACACATGAGAACCCGTTATTAGCGGTTCAATATTATTATATGGAAAAATATGTGCTGAACATTATGTTGGAGAATCGTCGCTAAACGAGATTAGGTTTAGAAGCCATCTGAAATATTGTTTATAAGCTGACGTGCTCAGTCAGTGAAGTCAGATGATATATATGTATGGGCGATACTGAGGGCTTGGCTACTGACAGTCCTTTATACTATTATTCTACATGAGTGCCCATGTAACATTGCAAGACCATTTATCCACTGTACCATGATGTATTATGCCAACCTGTGATTTGTCACTATCTGTGCTGTCGAGTGTGTACGTCCAATTAAACTTTAGTAAAGGTACACAGTCGTTGGTGTCGATGACTTCCAGCCATACATGAGTGTGAGAAAAGAACATTTGTCAACACCACGAACCCTTATTATCATTCGCACATTATACACTCAATCCATGTCTACACACCACTGCGTAGGTCAAGTTGACATTCCATACACTACGGTGGAGCAAACAACACCATAGAGATCTTATCAACTGATGATGATGATGTCTGCTTCCATCCACTTATGTCTATTTTTTGGTGGATATCATTAACTGGAATAAACAGTGGGCTTTATCAACTGGTGGACCAGCTTTCTGGGTTTGACCTCGCAGAAGTTCAGAAGTCAACAGATTACCGATACCAGACCGTTTCCTGTGGCTGATACGACACACTTGCAGTATTGGTTTGCTCTTTGTCAACACTTCGTCACGTGACCTGTCAAGTGAATGCAGTATGTAGGTCAGCGTTGTTGACATTTTTACATTAGACATTACAGAGTTTCACAGAACAGTTGGATCAATTCTTGTCAATATTAACAGGAAGACAGTATTAGTGAACTAAGAAGTCCTATTTTCATCGATGGATCTTCTTGTTTTCTATATATGAACTTTAATATTTAAGGCCAGAATGTTTAATTGAATAAAGTGGCAGTTTGTTTATTTTCATAAAAATAACTTTGCCATTACTGTAAAACTGAGCCTATTTTACAACACATACTATCATACACATAATTTATATATATTTATGTTTACATGTTATTTGTTTGTATAGTATGTTAGTTTCTATGTCAGCGGGTTGTGTTTAAGGTTGGGCGGCGTCCTCACAACAGAATATCCCACGTTATAGAGGGTCCGTTGTGGGCGTTTTCTATAGGTGCAATTTTCTTGATTGAAAATTTGCTGCGACAACTGTTGCTTTTGTGTTAGCTGTGAAGTCTGTAATTATTGTTATTTTTGTAATATTTCTTTGTTCTTTAGTTTTGTTTTGATTTGTTTGTAATTTGTTGGTCTAACCTTTTCTATCTTTCAGTTCTATTCACAATTTGTATTCATATACTGTGACGTCATTGGTGTTGTTATTCTTTGCAGATTCAGTGATTATTTTCATTGATTTCCATATTTGATTTATTTTGATTTCTGCAAACGTTCTTATATTGTCAGTCCTATTTGTACTTTATGTATTCTGTTGGTTGACATATGTTTTATATAGGTATATTTCATAAGACACAATTGCCTGTGCACTGCACTTGGATTATGGTATAAACCAGTACCTGATTATTATTACTGTTATACAAGACCTTATTAAGGCTTGTGACCCACAGATATTGAGATAGTATACTGATTAATCAAGTCATTAAGAACTTGTGGTATTATTATTATTTCAGGTGATTAGTATTATTGTTAGACATCATGTCTACATTGGAATACTTCATTACACAAGGGAAAGCCCTTGATAAGACTGGTCAACAATTAGAACAATGGGCTGTTGCTCAATATGACAAAGCATTAGCTGCAGAAGAGAGAAGAGCTATGGCAGAAGAGAAAAGATTAGAAAGAGAAGCTGAGGCTGCTGCTGAACAAAAGAAATTACAGATGCAGGTGGAGGAAAGGAGATTTGAAGCTGAACAAAAAAAATTAGAAAGAGAAGCTGCTGCGGAACAAAAAAGATTAGACAGTGAAGCTGAACAAAAAAGATTAGACAGGGAAGCTGAACAAAAAAGATTAGACAGTGAAGCTGAACAAAAAAGATTAGACAGGGAAGCTGAACAAAAAAGATTAGACAGGGAAGCTGAACAAAAAAGATTAGACAGGGAGGCTGAACAAAAAAGATTAGATGCTGAAGAGAAAAAAGCAATAAGAGAACATGAATTTGAGTTAGAGAAATTGAGATTGACAAGTATGAGTAATGTTAATCAGGCATCTAGTGGTAATGGTAAACCTTCTACTTACAAGGTTAAGGTTCCACCGTTCAATCAGTCCAGTGACGATATTACATTCTGGCTGGATAGATTTGAACGTTCTTGTCGTACACATAATGTGGATAAATCACAATACGCTAATCAATTAGCAGAAAACTTGAAAGGTGAATCTTTGACTAGATTATGCCTTGTAGGAGAAGCAGATAAGGATAATTATGATGTCATTAGGGCGGCTTTGATAAAAAAAATATCAGCTAAGTGAGGAAGGCTATCGCCTTTTATTTAAAACGATGGTGCCTGAGACGGGTGTAGAATTCTCAGAATTCACTGCAAAGGCACGTCTCACAGCTGATCGTTGGATTGAGCTTTCCAAAACAGAAAAAACGTATGAAGGACTTATGGATTTGTTGCTCAGAGATAAGATTATGTCATGTGTGAACAAACCTTTCCTTGAATTTATACATGAGCGTAAACCTAAATCTCTAAAAGAAATGGAAGAATATTGTTCCCAATATGTCACTGCACACCCCGACGTGACTTTTGGCAATACTAAGATTAAGGAGAGTATGCCAGTTGCTTCAGCAACAACCATTTACAAT
>JAMPIV010003145.1:0-226573 GCA_024509875.1 Oreohelix idahoensis
AGTTCTTGTGACAGAGACCACCATTATTGTCCGCCAGCACGGAGAGGTGGGACCGCAAGTTTTCAGCACCAGAGCTACAAAAAGATGAGTGAGCCTCTGGTCTGCTGGACATTCACCAACTATTGGTAGTGACTAATATCCCCATAAAAATTCCCACCAGTTTCTGGACACGGTGTAGTCAATATAGACAGGTGTGATGAGACCACCCCAACAGCACAGACAATAAATATCCTCCCTAGTAGCTGACTACCAGAACATTTGAATAAAACTAACTATTCTAGTACTTAAATATGTACACTTTTGTATTTATTATGTAACATTCCATGCATAATTTTCATAAATTTTAAATCCTTCTTTTAAAACAAGTTCTGGTCAAAATAAAACTTGATCCAGAACAAATAAATGTAATATAATTATATCAAAAACTTTATACACGTGAGTTAGTTCAGTGTATTTTAACACTTGTTAATCTTATTAGTCTTCTTAAATGCCTGTGGGTGTATTTATAACTAACACACCACATTACACATCATTACCCTAGACACTTTACGTAGCCACATTCATTAAGAAAAAAAAAAAATTAAGTGTGAGGTCGTAGTGGTAGCAAGAAAGGCCTTCTGATAATTCTCAACCACATTTTATCTCAGGAGCCTTCACAGCTGGCCTCATACAAGTTACATGTAGTAATAACACCATCATACAATACCATCAACACCACTACACCATCCACAAGGGAACGGCCAGGTAGAGAGGTTCAACGGGACTCTCATTTCTATCCTGAGAAAGCTGGCACACGAAAAACCGGATCTGTGGGATCAATTCCTGCCCGCCGCATTGTTTGCGTACCGGGAGGTACCACATAGTTCAACCGGGAAATCTGGTGGTCCCACCTCTCCGTGCTGGCGGGCAATAATAGTGGTCTCTGTCACAACGTACTGCACAGATACACTCGAGTACAATCACCAACTGAATGGACACCGCCTTGTTGACAACTGAAACTCACAGCTCTGCAATCAAAGTATTGGCTATGTGTCAAAATTCTATTCTCTACCCACGTCTGGACACAACACGGACACAACAACCACATCATACAGACAGGTCAGATCTCTCTGACCAAACAGCACATTTACCATGGTGGTTTTACATCAGATAGGTCCTCCCAGACTATAGATCCTGAAAAATATTTATTAGTTTCCTTCCCTAAAAGTGGATAGGTAATATGTTTCATTATTCTCAACACTTGATCTGTCTTTCCTAACCATTGTTGGAGTTTATGTATATTGTTGGTCCCTAGACTCTGCTATTTGGGAGGCCAATAAAAGGTCCATTAGAAGCTCTATTAAGGACCTGGACAGATGAGAAGGCGGAAGAGACTGTTACCTCATCGTATCAATACGTGAACGAACTGACCACTCGTTTGAAAGCTGGATGGAAACTGGCAAATGATAATTTGAAGCAAGCCAGGAAGAAACATGCAGCATATTTTAATAAGAAGGCAAAGGACAGGGAACTGGCAGTCGGAGAGAAGGTGCTGCTTCTACTACCCGGAAGCCAGAATAAATTACAAATTGGTTGGCAAGGTCCATATACGGTTCTAGAGAAGGTGTCTAGAACAAACTATAAAATTGACAAAAAGGGGAAGGAGAAAGTTTATCATGTAAACCTGTTAAAGAAGTATCTGGACAGACCACTCCAGGAAAGCACCCCCTTATTGACCTTGGCTATTGCAACCCAGATGCAAAAAGAACCACTCACCTCACATGAATACCCATTACATCCTTGTGAAACCGCAGCACAGGTAAAAGTCAGTAAGCACCTGACTAAAAAACCAGAGGGAGAGAGTTCAACAGGTTCTGGAGGAACATACAGATGTATTAACAGATAAACCAGGCCATACAAATTTGCTACAGTATGACATGAAACTGGTAGACTCAAACCCAATCTGTATGAGAGCCTATTCTATTCCGTTCGCGAAGGAGAAGGCATTGAAGGAAGAAATAGAGTATTTGTTGAAGGAGGGGATTATTTCGCACAGTGAATCATCTTTTAGTTCTAGTGTCGTTTTTTGTTGAGAAAACCGTCTGGGGAACACAGACTGTGCATAGATTACAGGAAACTGAATGCTGTCACAGAAGGACAAGTGGATCCATTACCAGACACAAAACAGTTATTTGCCAGACTGAACAAGGCAAAATACTTTTCAAAGGTGGATCTTAGTAAAGGCTATTACCAGATCCCAGTGAAGCCTGAAGTGAGACCTTATTTGGCTTTTAGCACTTCGGATGGACATTATGAATTCAATATGCTACCATTCGGACTGAAAAATGCTCCGAGTGTGTTTTCAAGGATGATGCGCAAATTGTTGGATCCCCTGAATAACCCATGTATCACGAATTTCATGGATGATATTCTCGTCGCCACAGAGACATTTGAAGAACACATTGAAGCTCTGGAGATGTTGTTTGATAGACTTCGGGAGGCGAACTTAACTGCTAGGCCAACAAAATGTTGTATTGGATGCAAAGAGTTGGAATTCTTGGGACACACTGTATATCAGGGTAATATGACCCCTGATCCTAAGAACTTGGAAAAACTGCAGAGAGCACCTAGGCCGCAAACAAAAAAGGACGTGCGATCATTTGTGTCGTTATGCGGATTTTTATCAGAAATACATCAAGAATTTTAACGCTATTTGTGCTCCTCTGACTGATCTGACTCGCAAGGGACTTCCAGATAAAATTATTTGGACTGCACAATGTGAACTAGCGTTCCAAGAGTTAAAGGAAAAACTCACTAGCAAGCCTATTCTCAAACTGCCTGATTTGACACAGGACTTTGTCTTAAGAACCGATGCAAGTAATGTAGGACTAGGAGGGGCTTTGTTGCAAAGATCATCTTCACCTGATGGGGAACTGAAACCAGTCGCTTATGCAAGCCGTAAATTGAATAAGGCGGAACAAGGATACTCCACAAGCGAAAAAGAATGTTTAGCGTTAATCTGGGCAATAAAGAAGTTTCAAATCTATCTGTATGGTAGGACTTTTGTGGTGGAGACGGACCATCAGCCTCTCGTATTCTTATCTCAGGCTAAGCATGAAAACGCAAGATTGCTGAGGTGGTCTTTATTGCTTCAACCTTATCAGTTCAGTATCCAATATATCCCAGGCAAATTGAATGTCGGTGCAGATTTCCTCAGTCGGCACCCCTGTGATCAAAATTAGAGTAGTGGCAGACGTGAGGAGTAATTTTACCTATGTGTATCGCTGGTTTTGGAACTTGCCATAGGCATGTTTTCAAGTGGGGAGATGTGTAGTGAAATTGACAGAGATACAACGGTAAAATACCTCCAAAGATAACATGTAAGGATAAAAACATAATGCGTAGGCTGCTGATAGTACATGATCGCCCAGACCGCGGGTCATCACCCTCCATAAAAATTGACTTGCTAGACAGGAGGGGAACGGCGGATAAAAAGGAAAAAATATGACTGGAAAGATTGCGTGAGACTAGAAAGGCTAAGGAGACGCAATTGGGGGGCGGGGGGGGGGGGGGGAAAGAGGGGGGGAGGGGGGGGGGGGGGGGGGGGGGGGGGGGGGGGGGAAACGGAGAAAAGTCACGTTTCCCAAGTTGACATAAAGTAAGGAACTCGACAGAAGGGACCTTGGATATGTTACGCCACAGTCATTTATTGGTCGCTTTTGCGATACCAAGCCTTTGATTTGAATTCAGCGGCAGAACGCAGATGTTTGGAATATTACAAAAATTAAAAAGTAACTTTTTCGTAATATTAATGTTAGGAATATAAAAATTAGCTGGCCGGATGGCCCATTCTGAGCAGTGAACTAATATGTTCTTAATTTTACAGACGGATAGATAATATTGAAGATAATGACAAAAGACAGTGTTGTTCACATCAGCGACAGACTGTATTGAATAAAAAGTGTCGCTATTTGCACAAAAAAACACGACCTTGAGACGCAGGTGTTCAAATCTACTTAGTAGGGAAGCGAAGGGACATTGGTGGGAGCTGTGTCTAAATATAACTTTTAACGACAAAATTTTGGAGGGGAGAGAAAGGTTGGTTCAAAAATCAAGTACGTTTTTGAAAAAAAACAAGTAGAGACGGACAGACTAACAGATAAACATCCATACTTGACTGAAGCATGACTGAAATGACTTTAGGGTAGGAAATTTGAATTTGAAATAAACCTAGGCAGTGATTGGCCACAGACAATCATTTTATCGGCGCTCAGACGCGCAAGTGGGGCCATTCCTCAATAGTTGTTCGATGATAGACACAGTATTTTAAAGTGTGGTGATTTCCAAATGAAAGAAAGTGAAATAAGTTCAGGGACGCCATACTATAGCCAGCAGCTCAGCTGAGTTTTGCTAGCATTTCTGTGTTCTTTATTCATAATCTGGTAAGATTGAAATTATTTCTTTGTATATTTTGAATATTGTTTAATGTTCGAGTGATTTGATACTGCCATATCATAATCTAGCCTTACAAACAAGTAGGGATTTGCTCTAGACCCCCCGCCCAAGTCAGGGTCTAGGGACCAACAATATACATAAACTCCAACAAGGGTTAGGAAAGACAGATCAAGTGTTGAGAATAATGAAACATATTACCTATCCACTTTTAGGGAAGGAAACTAATAAATATTTTTCAGAATCTATAGTCTGGGAGGACCTATCTGATGTAAAACCACCATGGTAAATGTGCTGTTTGGTCAGAGAGATCTGACCTGTCTGTATGATGTGGTTGTTGTGTCAGTGTTGTGTCCAGACGTGGGTAGAGAATAGAATTTTGACACATAGCCAATACTTTGATTGCAGAGCTGTGAGTTTCAGTTGTCAACAAGGCGGTGTCCATTCAGTTGGTGATTTACTCGAGTGTATCTGTGCAGTACGTTGTGACAGAGACCACTATTATTGCCCGCCAGCACGGAGAGGTGGGACCACCAGATTTCAGCACCAGAGCTACATATGCAAGTTGAGTGAGCCTCTGGTCTGCTGGAAGTTCACCAACGCCTTTTAGTTACTAATACCCCATAAAATTCCTGCAATTTACTGGACACTGTGTAGTCAATATAGACAGGTGTGATGAGGCCACCCCAACAGCACAAGCATTAACTATCCTCCCAAGTAGATGACTACTAGAACATTTTAATAAAACTAACTAGTCTAGTACTTATATATGTACACTCTTGCATTTATTATGTAACATTCCATGCATTTCTTTCATAATTTTTAAATCCTTTTTTTTAAAAAAAGTTCTGGTCAACATAAAACTTGATCCAGAACAAATAAATGTAATATAATTCTATCAAAAATTTTACACTCTTGAGTTAGTTCAGTGTATTATAATATTTGTTAAATATTATTAGTCTGCTTAAATATCTGTGGGTGTATCCATAACTATCACACCACATTACATATCATTACCCTAGACATTTTACATAGCTACATTCATTAAGAAAAAAAAATTGAGTGTGAGGTCGTAGTGGTAGCAAGAAAGGCCTTCTGACAATTCACAACTAGTTTGAAAAAAAAGTACTCCTACTCACGTTTCCCTAACAACAAAGAATCAATATTTATAGCCCGACTAATCGTGTTTAGCCTTACATTTACTTTCCGCCAATCAAATAGGAGGTAACATGGGGACCTATTTCCCGTACAATGGTGGTGTGAAAATCTGCCACTGAGCGATTCTGATTTTGGTGTTGTCTGACATCCCTCACTATTTCTTTTGGCTATAATTTGTTAATTCCTAGACTATTTGCGTAACGTTTAACATATTCTTTGTCAGCAAGTCCTAAGGAACCCAAATATATAAATTTAATGGGGCTAAGGGGCTGCGTTCAAAATATGTATTTTCTTCTACCTCCCGTTCACTTCGATGGATGTGGTGTCTGGGTACTGTAATGTTTTCAAACGTAAACCAGTATAATGTCATGTTTCCTAATAAGCGTTTGTAAGTTTTTAAAACCTAACTCTCGTATGGATAATGTGTTTTTTATCACTGTCGATTTGAAAAAAGCTAGTGCTTGTGGCCTTACACGCGTGTTAAGGGTGGCATTAATTGTGTATCGTGAGACTGTGGTAGTATTGCCTGCGTTCCGGCTTTCAGCCCCTCCCTTTCTTTCTATCCTTAGTCCATCTGTTTTTCGTTTATGGTAACTTAGTGTATAAAATGACATGAATGGAATATTAAATATAGGTCAGCTTGCGTATCTCAAGGTTTTTCTTAGAAAGGCAGTACACGTTTTATCGTAGAAAGCGGGTATTGAAGCAGTAGGCTTTTACTATCAACGTGAAACGTTACAATTTACAGACGAAGGAGAAACAATGGGGATTTCGAGTACAGTCATTGTGACAGCACTGTTCTTTACCATTCTTCTTTCCTTTTATTGAAGTTATTTGTTAGGCTTTACATTTACTTTTTAATTTATATATGTGGATTAGAATTTCTCACGACAACGTACTATTTGTTATGATTACATAATTGAATCTACTTTATAACGTACTATCTGTTATGATTACATAATTGAATCTACTTTATAATGTACTATTTGTTATGATTAAACCTCATTTTTAAGCCGTCTTCTTTCGCCCTTCAGCTCCCCAAGGAGCATAGGCCTTCAACAAACTAATTCCAAGACTTCCTGTCCCATGCCATGAGTCTGTCAATGTCTTCATCCCCTTTATGTCTGTCTTAAATTCATTTTTTTCCACGTGCTTTTTGGTTTTCCTCTATCTCTCTTACCCGGGTGATGCCAGAAGAAAGACTGCCCAGTAATGCTATCAACAGCTTTTCTAAAAAAAACGGGCTACCTAACGGCAATGAAATATATTTTCAATTCCTCTAAAACAAACAAACAATTTCTCAGTCCCAAAGTTGCAAAACTCCTATCTACAGTTTGTAACACTATTATGAAATTATCAACATGTTTTTCTGTGCTGGCAGTAGCGTTATCACAAACAGTTTAGTAAAAGCAAACTTAAGAATCATTATTACTTATTGATATTAGGTTTATCAATAACAAACCAAAAAATGCACCCGTTCAACCCAATCCATGTTTTAAAACCGTACCATGACTTCTGTTACTATATAAGAAACCAATTTAAGCTGTACAGGAATTACAAGTAGTGACAAATATATACACGGGTGCCGATAACTACTCTTAACACTTTAAACCAGCGGTGGCCAAACTACGGCCCGCGGGCGAGATCCGGCCCGCCAACCTGTTTTGACCGGCCCGCCAACCTGTTTTGGTCGGCCACTTATTGTTGATTGAAGTCACACTCTTCACAATGAAATAACACACAAATGTATGTTTGAAATAAATAATTACATGTCAAATTACAAATTACAAAACAAATTAAAACATCAGATTCATTATATTTTTTTAAACAGTAATTTCAGTTCGAAGACTGGTATACATGTCTTGGCAGATGTGCAGTACAGTAGTTTGCCGTTGCTTTCTGTACGTGGTTCATTATATATATATATATATATATATATTTAAAGTAATAGAAATTTGTAATTTTATTATTCAATCGTTAGAATCTACCTATCTGTTTGTTACTATAACTAACAGTATATCCATGTGTTAAGAGCTGCGCACGGTCATTGAAGACTTCGAGTTTTCCCGATGAAGGTTCCTTCAATTATCGTTGCGCAGACTTTATAATTATATATATACTAGCTACAACCCGCCAAAATTGGCAGATTTTTAATTATAGTGTGTTGTTTCTGTTACATGTATTACATTGCTGCTTCTTCTATAGTCACGCTTGTTCGCTGTGAATGACACGATCGTCTCTTCCTTTTAGCCATCTTATCATTTTGATCCATAATAATAAAGTCTGCAATACTTTTAATTAAAATTGTGTCTTGAAGAAACAATCAGAAACTTACATTTTAAGGTTATTTTTAAGAAAAATGATGAGTTAAATCTGTTTCTCGAATGAAACTGGACAGAAGAGTATCTTGATTGTCTGTTGATTTAATGCACACCGTCACACTTTGCTATTTTTGCGAGAGTACATATAAAGGAAAGGTAAAGGAACCCGTTACACGCCCATTGAGGCATATTGGGAATATGGTGTTAGGCCCATATTATCTTGACCGTCGGCACACGAGGGGTGATGTGGTCGGCATCACGCCGGCCGCCTTAACCTTCCCAGAGTAGCTCTGGTACCCATTTGGGGCTGGGTCGACCCAGGAGCCGTTTGTGGCCTAAAAATTTTTCCGCCTCATCTGGGGATCGAACCCTGGACCACTGCGCTAGGAAGCCAGTGCACTAACCACTATGCTACCGCGGCTCCTAGAGTACATATAAGGGGAAACAATAAATAAATATAAGACAAACATAAAGGTATGTTAACAGGCACTCGTAAGAAATAAAGAAGTAGAACACTAGACAACAGAAAAACAACAGACGTGAGTGGCTTACCCAGGATTTGAACCCCAGACCTTCCGTACGACAACACCGCCTAGCTATACAAGCAAATCACACTATCCTCCCTGCCAGCTAGGCATCCCCAAAAAAGAGATGCCTTGATGACCGGTCATTAGTGCGAAACACAAGATAACACCGGAAGTTAGGTTCAAATCCTGGGTAAGCCACTCACGTCTGTTGTTTTTCTGTTGTCTAGTGTTCTACTTCTTTATTTCTTACGAGTGCCTGTTAACATACCTTTATGTTTGTCTTATATTTATTTGCTGTTTACAGGCATCGGGTTTCCCTTCCTTACATGTTATAAAGGGGAAACAATACAATTGTTGCATAGCTTTCAACCACAGTTGCACCCACTTAGCTTTGCTCGAAAGTTAAAATGCACTCTCTCGAAAAATAGAAAAAAGTGCGCAAATGACGGTGTGCAAAGTGTGACAGATCGACCGACCGACCGACCGAAGTACCTTACGGTGGTAACTATGGTATTGGATATGGGAGTGAGTCATGGACAATTAGTAATAAGAATTGGTAGGCACTAGAGGCCACTGATATGTGGTTTTACAGAAGAATGTTAAAAATACCTTGGACAGCCAAAAACAGTAATTAGAATGTCCTGAAAGAGGCCAATGCGCAAAAGAAACTTATTTTCACAAGTTAGAAAGACACAATCCAGAGGAAAGGGGTATATCGTAATAACAGGGAAGGTTAAATGAAAAAGAGATAGAGGAAGAAAATACTGGGCAGTTTGACATCGTGGTATGGAAAGAAGTCATCAACAGAATTGATAAATTGTACTGGAGACCGGAAATTGTGGACAGACATGATCTCCTTTATAAAAGAAGTAAAATGCTTTGTGATTCATGACGTCAGAGTAAGAGTGTGACGTCAGTGGGTGATTGTCTGTTGGTCGGGCCTGTAGAAAGACAAGGTGTCCATGTTGATGCGTTCATTATTCATATTATCAAAGATTTGTGTAATTCCGAGTTAGGTTGACCTCTCATGTATCCGTAGGGATAAATAGATAAATCACAGGCAGTGATATTATATCTGCAATTTACATTAAAACTGGGCCCAACATTGGAAATATGGGCAGTATAATGTCACGGATCATGACAGAAGATGCCAGACGAGGGCTGTCAGAAAGCGAAGCATGAAATGATCTGTACACAGTTTGTTCTGATGCATTTTATTATGTTGATTAAACCTTGGTTCGTCCTGGCCTGGTTTATTCCTTCAATTCATGTTGTGGGAATCCGTACGTCAGTCCATCTTGAGAGAACTAGAAAATATAACCTGTCAGGGTTACACGACACCATGATTAGACGGTGTGAAATATAAACAAGAAATATTTTCCAAACAATCACGTTGCTACAGCTCACAATCACAGCACAAAGCATTTCTGGGAATCTCCCACCCAAGAAGATGCGACTAAAAAGCGATGAATTGTTTCAGCCGGGACCCACGCTAATATATGCCTAAGGGTCACTCAAAACTGGAAGGAGAGACAAGTAAATATTCAACTCGAAACCGTATTTCCAGCTAGTTAAAAAGTAACATTTTGTGAACGTTATAAAATGTTCTAGATCCGCGGTAGCGCAGGGATTAGTGCACTGGCTTCCTAGCTCGGTGGTCCATGGTTCAATCCCCCGTTAAGGTGGGATGTTTTTAGACCGCAAACGGCTCCGGGGTCGACCCAGCCACATGAATTGGGTATCAGAGCAACTCTGGGAAGGTTAAGGCGGCGGGCTTGATGCTGACCACATCACTCCTAGTGTGCCGATGGTCAAGAAAATACGGGCCTAACACCATATTCCCAATATTCTTCAATGGGCGTGTAACGGGATCCTTTACCGTTTTTTACCTAGATGGTGCACATATAGATGGTAGTGTTCAATATCAATGAAGAACTATGCAACAACTTCTCTGCCCTTTTCTTGTTCATTACATTGCAGCTTAAGATCCCAGTGTTTAAAACTAGTAGCTGAAGAAGTAATGTACAAATAAGATATACAACTCAAACAGCATAGTTACTGTGACAAGAGAATCGCCGACTGTTTCTTAGTGTTAAGAGGTAGAAGCATCATTATCCTTCTATCTACAACTCTGCCAAGAGTAATCTTGTGCGAAGGTAGACACCTTTGAAGACCCACATTAGTTACTCTTGAGTTTTGGCCACTGTTGAACCACTCCTGCAGAGCTAAGGGGAGGCAACCGGTGACAGTTTACATAACCCAGTGCCTGGGAACTCTACGGAAGAGCGGGTTTAAAAAAATCATCATCATTATTATAAATATTCTTCTTCTTCGTCCTGAAAGGACGTTGGTTGCTTTGTGTCCGTTTACAGCGAAGCTGCGATATTTGCTCCTTTCGGTCGACACATCCGACTTCAGCACGGCATTTTTGGAACCGGGTTAGTCTTCCCTCTTCGATCCTCTCTCACTCAGCAAGACTGTTTCCAGCACCACCACTTGGAGGGGAAGTAGGGTCTTGGTCAGCTCTGGTTCGCTGACCCTGACGCAAGCAGTCAAGCTATTGGTCGCTAACTGCAGTTCTCACTGTTGACGCGTCTTAGGTCCCATTATAAATATAAATTGTTGGAGATGCCACTGCTCAATGAGCACATACATGTAACGGTGCAGGCTGTCTGTCAAATTGGCCCTATGCTTCGTAGGAAGCGAATGCAATATTAGAACAGCGCAATAAATAATTTGTAATCTAATTTCTTGCTCCACCGATTAAATTTATTAATTAAATAAAATCAATTACATAAAATTAAAAAAAAAAAATAATAATTCCAACACAATTCTTTCTGCATTTCTAGACTGCATTTCAAAAGTGTGGTCAGCTGATACAATAACCAAAATAGGTCGTGGCTCTTCAATGCTTAAAATAGATTATGAATAATCAATTACTTGAAGATTAATGATTAATCTTTAATTCTATTTGGGGCGACATAATCAATAAACGTTGTAACGAAGGGTACTGGGTAACTAAATGTTTCTAAGGTGTAAATATAGCGGCACAAATGATAATAGAAGAAGCGGGACATTAGTAGTCAGACAGACGTAACACATTTAGATAAATGAAGAGAAAAGCGTTATCCACAAAATAGGGACATGACTAAAGTACTCCGACCACAGCAACTCAAGATTCAGTCAGTAGAATAACTAAGACACGTTAGGTCAATGGAACAACTACAACACGTTAGGCCAATAGAACAACTAGAACACATTACGTCAATAGAACAACTACAACACATTAGGTCAATAGAACAACTACAACACATTACGTCAATAGAACAACTACAACACAATAGGTCAATAGAATGTGGCCGTGTAGGGAATTGGGGGTTGCTGTTTATGCAGAGAGTGTTAGGTTTAGTTACTAGCTGGTCCGCTAGAGTTAGTAATTGCTCTCTTTCAGTCTTACAGGAGTTTACCAGGTTCGGGGATAATCCTCTAGGATGTTTTGTGTTAGAGCAGATGGGTTTTATTTATTTTGCACCTGTAGCGATTAGTTTTTATATGATACATTGATTTATTTGCATGATGGCCAACTGCAAGCATATGATTCTTCAACAGCATTGGGTTTCACAGCAATAACTTTTAATAGTCTTTACTTGCAAAACTGAACTTGGTCAAATACAACGATGTCTATGATCCTGAAGGCTACGAGAAGCAAAGTTCAACAAACTGCTCGACGCTGTGCAAATGACTATTGGCTCCAGCTCAGTGAGAGCATCCAGATCGCATCACAAGCAGGCAACATTAAACAAATGTATGACGGTATAAAGAAAGCACTTGGCCCCCAAAAAAGTAAGACGGCACCGCTAAAAACCATCAGCGGAGAGAAGCTAACCGATAAGGGTAAGCAGATGGAGAGGTGGGTCGAGCACTACTCTGAGCTTTACGCTAGAGAAAATACCGTTACGCCTGCAGCCCTTGATGCTGTCAAATGTCTGCCAAATATGGAGGAGCTGGATGCCAAACCAACATTAGAGGAACTCAGCAAGGCCATTGATAGCTTGGCCTCTGGCAAAGCACCAGGCAGTGATGGGATTCCTCCTGATTTAATCAAATGCTGCAAGAGCACGCTATTACATCCCCTGCATAGGATGCTGTGCCAGTGCTGGGAAGAGACAACTATTCCTCAAGACATGCGAGATGCCAAGATTGTAACACTGTATAAAAATAAAGGAGACAGAAGTGATTGCAATAACTACAGAGGCATCTCTCTTCTTAGTATTGTTGGTAAGGTTTTTGCCAAAGTCATCTTAATGCGACTACACAAGTTAGCTGAGCGCATATATCCAGAGTCACAGTGCGGATTCCGAGCTGGTAGATCAACAACAGACATGATCTTCTCTGTCCGCCAGCTTCAGGAAAAATCAAGAGAGCAGAAAAGGCCTTTATATATCGCCTTTATAGACCTCACAAAAGCATTTGACCTGGTTAGTAAGGATAGACTCTTCAAAATCCTCCTAAAAATAGGCTGCCCTTCTAAAATGCTGGAAATGATAAAGTCATTCCATGACGACATGAAGGGAACAGTCCAATATGCTGGAAGCACGTCACAGCCCTTTGACATACGAAGTGGCGTTAAACATGCCTGTGTTCTGGCTCCTACCCTCTTCGGGATCTTCTTTGCCCTACTCTTGAAACATGCTTTCAGAGCAACTGAAGGAATATGCCTTCACACTAGGTCAGATGGCCGTCTGTTTAATCTTTCAAGGCTGAAGGCAAAAACAAAAATCAGAAGCGTCACTATAAGAGACTTGTTGTTCGCTGATGATGCTGCAGTCGTCACTCAAAGCCAACAGGAGCTTCAGAACTTGATGAATCGCTTCACTGAAGCATGCACGGACTTTGGCCTCACAACAAGTCTAAAGAAAACGAATGTGCTGAGTCAGGATGCGGTTGCTGCACCAGTTATCACTATCGATAACTATGAATTGGCAGTAGTGCATCACTTCACATACCTAGGGTCTACCATCAATGACAAACTCTCACTGGATACAGAAATCGACAGCCGCATTGGCAAGGCTGCAGCTACCTTTGCCCGCCTCACATAGCGTGTTTGGGGAAACTCCAAACTCACAGTGAAGACCAAAGCTGCGGTATATAATGCCTGCGTCACCAGCACACTCCTATATGGCAGCGAGACCTAGACGACCTATGCTAAGCAGGAAAGAAGGCTCAATACCTTCCATTTACGGTGTCTACGCCGCATCCTCAGCATCTCGTGGAAAGATAAAGTGACTAATGTCGAGGTGTTGTCACGTGCTGGCCTTCAAAGTATGTATACACTGCTTAGACAGCGCAGACTTCGCTGGCTTGGTCATGTTCGCCGCATGGAAGATGGTCGCATCCCAAAAGATATCTTCTACGGACAACTAGCAGATGGCAGGAGAACAGTTGGGCGACCACAGCTGAGGTTCAAAGATGTGTGCAAGAGAGATATGAGGGCACTGGACATGGATCCAGCAACATGGGAGGATGAAGCTGCCGATCGCACTAAATGGCGATGCTATTTACGGCGCCAACTCAGATTGGGCGAAGAGAGGCTCACACAACAAGCAGAGGAGGGGAGAAAACGTCGAAAGGAGCACCAGGAAAATAAGCAGCTGAGGGCTGTCAGCTCAGGGGCGCATTCCCATAGTCAGTTATGACTGAAGGGGCTATTATTATTATTATTATTATTATGATACAGGCATATGTACAGCAGTTAACAATTTGTGTAAAACATCTGGTACCATTTCATTAATGCAAAACTCCTTTTGCACCTTTTCTAAATCTTCATTTATTCATGAGACTGTCTCCTTGTTTCTACTGTATTCCTACGTTGAGTATTTAGATTCTGTCCTCGCAAATATACTGCCGGCTCTTCAGTATAGTTCTTTATGCAAAAGCTTTCTTTTGTTTTGATGTGGGAGGGAATCCATAGGTTTACTGTTCTCCAATTCATAGAGCATTTTCTCTCCACAAGGTTTTAGGTTTCATTTTCTCATTTAAATCTTCGAACCTAAGTCTGCCGTAGACATAGCTGTGTGATCTATTAACCAAGTGTAATCATTTGTAGTCAATACTTACAATATTCTGGAAACACAATATCACACAACATCCTAGAATGCACAATGGATGAAAAAAAGTCTGAAGTTGATCTCTTCAACTAATAATTTCACAGCGCTAGACTAAAACACGTCTGCTAGGGTTCGCTTTCCTTCCCTGACTGAATGGCGTCTGTTCTCAATTCCTGCCGGTAGAGAAATGCTGAGCTCTCGATTGGTCAGGGAGATCACATGACCAATCTGCGACATAACCGAAGCGAAGCTAGCCTAATTAAAATTTAATCTGTTTCTAGGAAAGTAGAAATTTATATGCAAATCTGTGCTTCCTTCGTCTTTGTAGTGGGATATAGTCTGTATCTGAAGAAAATAACGGTATACGCGGCTACAAGAACAACCACAACACATTACGTCAATAGAACAACTACAACACCTTACGTCAATAGAACAACTACAACACATTAGGTCAATAGAACAACCACAACACATTAGGTCAATAGAACAACCAAAACACAGTACGTCAATAGAACAACTACAACACATTAGGCCATTAGAACAACTACAACACATTAGGTCAATAGAACAACCACAACCCATTAGGTCAATAGAACAACCACAACACATTAGGTCAATAGAACAACCACAACACAGTACGTCAATAGATCAAATACAACACATTACGTCAATAGAACAACCACAACACATTAGGTCAATAGAACAACTACAACACATTAGGACAATAGAACAACCACAAAAAATTAGGTCAATAGAACAACCACAACACATTAGGTCAATAGAACAACCACAACACATAAGGTCAATATAACAACCACAACACAGTACGTCAATAGAACAACTATAACACATTAGGTCAATAGAACAACTACAACACATTAGGTCAATTGAACAACCACAACACATTAGGTCAGTAGAACAACCACAACACATTACGTCAATGGAACAACTATAACACATTAGGTCAATAGAACAACCACAACACAGTACGTCAATAGAACAACTACAACACATTAGGTCAATAGAACAACTACAACACATTAGGTCAATAGAACAACAACAACACATTAGGTCAATAGGACAACCACAACACAGTACGTCAATAGCACAACTACAACACATTAAGTCAATAGAACAACTACAACACATTAGGTCAATAGAACAACCACAACACATTAGGTCAATTTAACAACCACAACACATTAGGTCAATAGAACAACCACAACACAGTACGTCAATAGAAGAACTACAACACATTAGGTCAATATAACAACCACAACACATAAGGTCAATATAACAACCACAACACAGTACGTCAATAGAACAACTACAACACATTAGGTCAACAGAACAACTACAACACATTAGGTCAATAGAACAACCACAACACATTAGGTCAGTAGAACAACCACAACACATTACGTCAATGGAACAACTATAACACATTAGGTCAATAGAACAACCACAACACAGTACGTCAATAGAACAACTACAACACATTAGGTCAATAGAACAACTACAACACATTAGGTCAATAGAACAACCACAACACATTAGGTCAATAGGACAACCACAACACAGTACGTCAATAGCACAACTACAACACATTAAGTCAATAGAACAACTACAACACATTAGGTCAATAGAACAACCACAACACATTAGGTCAATTTAACAACCACAACCCATTAGGTCAATAGAACAACCACAACACAGTACGTCAATAGAAGAACTACAACACATTAGGTCAATAGAACAACTACAACACATTACGTCAATAGAACAACCACACCACATTAGGTGAATAGAACTACTACAACATTAGGTCAATAGAAAAACCACAACACATTAGGTAAATAGAACAACCACAACACATTAGGTCAATAGAACAACCACAACACATTAGGTCAATAGAACAACCACAACACAGTACGTCAATAGAACATCTACAACACATTAGGTCAATAGAACAACCCCAACACATTAGGTCAATAGAACAACCACAACACATTAGGTCAATAGAACAACCACAACACAGTACGTCAATAGAACAACCACAACACATTAGGTCAATAGAACTACCACAACACATTACGTCAATAGAATAACTACAACACATTACGTCAATAGAACAACTACAACACATTAGGTCAATAGAACAACCACAACACATTACGTCAATAGAACAACTACAACACATTACGTCAATAGAACAACTACAACACATTACGTCAATAGAACAACTACAACACATTACGTCAATAGAACAATCACATTACATTAGGTCAATAGAACAGCTACAACACATTACGTCAATAGACCAACTACAACACATTACGTCAAAAGAACAACTACAACACATTAGGTCAATAGAACAACCACAACACATTAGGTCAATAGAACAACTTTAACACATTAGGTTAATAGAGCATCTACAACACATTAGGTCAATAGAGCATCTACAACACATTACGTCAATAGAACAACTACAACACATTAGGTCAATATAACAACTACAACACATTACGTCAATAGAACAACCACAACACATTAGGTCAATTTAACAACCACAACACATTAGGGCAATAGAACAACTACAACACATTAGGTCAATAGAACAACCACAACACATTAGGTCAATAGAACAACCACAACACATTACGTCAATAGAACAACTATAACACATTACGTCAATAGAACAACCACAACACATTACGTCAATAGAACAACTACAACACATTGGGTCAATAGAACAACCACAACACATTAGGTCAATAGAACTACTACAACACATTACGTCAATAGAACAACTACAACACATTACGTCAATAGAACAACTACAACACATTAGGTCAATTGAACAACCACAACACATTAGGTCAATAGAACAACTACAACACATTACGTCAATAGAACAACTACAACACATTACGTCAATAGAACAACTACAACACATTAGATCAATAGAAAAACCACAACACATTAGGTCAATAGAACAACTACAACACATTAGGTCAATAGAGCATCTACAACACATTACGTCAATGGAACAACTACAACACATTAGGTCAATAGAACAACCACAACACATTACGTCAATAGAACAACTACAACACATTAGGTCAATAGAACAACCACAACACATTAGGTCAGTAGAACAACCACAACACATTAGGCCAATAGAACAACTACAACACATTAGGTCAATAGAACAACCACAACACATTAGGTCAATAGAACAACCACAACACATTACGTCAATAGAACAACTACAACACATTACATCAATAGAACAACTACAACACATTACGTCAATAGAACAACTACAACACATTAGGTCAATAGAACAACCACAACACATTAGGTCAATAGAACAACTACAACACATTACGTCAATAGAACAACTACAACACATTACGTCAATAGTACAACTACAACACATTAAGTCAATAGAACAACTACAACACATTAGGTCAATAGAGCATCTACAACACATTACGTCAATAGAACAATTACAACACATTAGGTCAATAGAACAACCACAACACATTAAGTCAATAGAACAACTACAACACATTAGGTCAATAGAACAACTACAATACATTAAGTCAATAGAACTACTAAGACACATTAATTTAGAAGAACAACTACAACACATTAAGTCAATAGAAGAACTAAGACACATTAAGTCAATAGAACAACTAGGACAAATTAAGTCAATAGATCATCTACAACACATTTAGTCAATAGTAGAACCAGAACACATTAAGTCACTAGAACTAGAACAAGTACAACAACCATCACTGAATAATCGAAAATAAGGTCCATAACCTTCAATGGACAATCAAAAAGGTCCTTAGCTTTCATTGGATAATCAAAGAGGTCCATAGCCTTCATTGTTCAATCAAAGAAGTCCATAACCTTCATTGGACAATGAAAGAGGTCCATAGTTTTCATTGGACTATTGTGGCGTGAGGTTTTTATTTAGCTCTAGGATCAGTATAGTACTGACAATTACAGAAATATAATTTCTGCAGAAAATGGTGAAGTCCCAGTGTCTGAGAGAACTACTGGTATCATAAATTAGTTACGGTTGTGAATGATCTGATCTCGAAAAATTAGTAGAGAGGAGACCGACATAAATTGCCACCTCCGCTGTGTAACTAACTGTGATATTAAGACAAGGAAACAGATTTTACTTAACACTGATAAAATTGACAAGTCTTCAAATACAATTTCCGAATTATTTATTTAGTATATACACTATCTACTCTTGTGCTGAAGGGTGGATGTTGAAACAATGGAATGTAATGGATTTGTAAGTTTACAAATGATTCACATATATTTATATATTTATATATATTACAAGTCTTCAAATTATAGGAAACAAATTTATATCAGCTGGACTGTTAATCACTTATAGTAAATGTATCAGCTGTGCGGTTAATTAAGTATATAAAATTTATCAGCTATGCTGTTATTTTTTTTTTTTTTTTTTTTGTCTCTTGCTATGCTAAGTTCAACACCCAGACAATCCCAAGAAGCAGTAAATAATTTGTGTCATCTCTCGATTAAAATAGGTCTCGAAATAAATGCCTCTAAAACTAAAGCTATGAACTTTTCTTACGAGACCTTTGATATCATCTTGGGACCTCAAGACGCAGCAAGAGACCGCAGTCAGCAACTCATAGCTTGACTGCCTGTGTCAGGACCAGAGTTGGTCAAGACCGCACTCCACCTCCACATGGTGGTCCTGGAAACAGTCTGCAGCTGTGCAGTCTGGCTGAGCGAGTGTGGATCGAAATGGGAAGGCAAACCCGGTCCTAAAAAATGCCGTGCAGAAGTCGGATGTGTCGACCGAAAGGTGCAGATATCACAGCTTAGGCGTAAACAGACATAACGCAACCACCGTCCTTTTCAGGACGAACGAAGAAGAAGAAGATATCATCTTGAACGGGGAAAAACTACAGAAAGTTGAAAGTTTTAATTATTTAGGCAGTAAAATGACTCAGGATGGTGACACAACAAGAGAAATCCATACTAGAATTGCTTTAGCAGCTAGCGCCTTCAATAGATTATCTAACATTTGGAAATTACGATCATTGAATATACATACCAAGCTTCGTCTGTTTAATTCAAATGTTATCTCAGTGTTAACATACGGCTGTGAGAGTTGGAAAATAACAAAATCATTGGAGAACAAGCTGAATACATTCGAGAACAAATGTCTTAGAAAACTCATGCACATCAGTTGGAAAGAATTCAAGACTAATCGACAAATAAGAGAAGACTCTAGGCAGAAATATGTCTCCGACTATATAAGGAAAAGACGATGGTCATATATCGGTCATGTCCTACGAATGCAAAACAACAGAATACCACTACAGGCGCTCACTTGGGTTCCTGAGGGTAAGAGGAAAAAAGGAAGACCAAAAGAAACACTCAGAAGAACAATAATAAGAGAAGGAAGAACGTTGGGCCTAAATAATGTGCTAGAGCTAAGAGGAGTGGCGTCACAACGAACAACCTGGAGAGCACTGGTTTCTGTCTTATGCGCCGTGTTTGGTGCTTAAAGAATTTATTATTATTATTATTATGCTAACTCGCTTTCTCGTCACTGACAGTTACTTTGCTCACAATGCTGACAGAAATGGTACTAATGTGTACTCATTTCTCAAAACGTTCTGTTCTCCTTAGTTTGGTTCACACAGCACCTGCTGAGGATCGTTACTTTAGCCCACCCAAGACTGAGGGGGACTAAAGATGTAGCTTCTGTGCAATCTCTATGCTCCTGCGAAGTTCCAGGCAGCTGGATTGACTCGAACATACGACCTCAGGTTGGATGACACGAATAAAACCTGTAACAAGTAAAAATAGGGGCTAATTTCTGTCATCAAGCCCACCTATTTCTAGTGAGGGTGAAATGAGCGTGTGTCTCAGGTGTCTGCATGTAGGATGAATGACAACATGGCTCAGTATGAGTTAGCAATAGCGAGACAAGACAGGTGTCTACTTGCAAAACATTCTTTTTGACAAATTAATACATGAATACATCCAATAATAAAAATTCAATACCTGAATACATCCAATAATAGAAATTCAATACCTGAATAATTCCAATAATATAAATTCAATACATGAATACATCCAATAATATAAATTCAATACATGAATACATCCCATAACATGTACACCTAGGTGTGATACAACAATGTCCTTCCCCATACACCAGGCCCTCTCTGACAAGTGCTATACTGGTTGGTAACATATATCCAAACAATATTGTTGTGTTCTGATGATAGGCGTTATAGGAGACGAGGACTGTTTGGTTATATTTCAGGTGGGAGTAATCTGAGACAATAGACTGAAGTTATGTGAGACAATAGATTGAGTTATATGAGATAATAGATTGAGTCCTAACAAGGACTGTTTTGGTTATATTTCAGGTTGGAGTTAGATGAGACAATAGATTGATGAGTCCTAACAAGGACTGTTTTGGTTATATTTCAGGTTGGAGTTAGATGAGACAATAGATTGAAGTTATAGACTGAAGTTATATGAGACAATAGGTTGAGTCCTAACAAGGACTGTTTTGGTTATATTTCAGTTTGGAGTTATCTGAGACAATAGATTGAAGTATGAGTCCTATTAGTCTTCGTCTTCATCAATCATATCAGGAAATATAATCATTTTACCTAATTCCCCAAGATACAATCAGTAACCTGATACATTCATAGTGAACCAAAATATATTAAATATATACAGGTGTAGGTAGTATAAATGACACACAACAAATACCAACATTATATACCTGCCGTAGGCCTATTTTCCTACAAGTATAGTAATTATGCTTACCCTCTAAGATTTAAACAGGCCAGGTTTTGACTCGACTAGTGAAGCAGGCTGCCAGGTCAATGCACTCAGGTAAGCAATAAATCAAGGTTGACAGCTTCTCTTCTTCAATCGGTCTATCTGGCTTCGTGTTGGTGGGTGCGTGTTTTGAATAAAATCTCTCCCGTATATATAGGTAAATGAGGTAACGTCTACTGCTTAAGGAAAACTTTTGGTTGGTTCTCGGCGTGACAAGCTGATTGGCTAAATGCGGTTTAGTACCATGCTCCGTACAGCCTAATTTTATTCTGTTTTTTCCGCCATATTGGGTGACAAGATGGCCGCGACCGACATCCGAAAAACAGGGCTTAAGTTTAATTTTATTCTGTCTCAGAGACTGGTGAACGGTGCTCATTGATTGGTTGAAGCAAATTTTTATCTCGACGTAGTGATTTAACAAAGTAGTGGGTTTACACACTCGTTTCACGACAACTATCAAAAACGTCAAGAGCCTTCATTGGACCAAAAATGTACAGAGCCTTCATTGGACAATCAAAAACATCAATAGCCTTCATTGAACAATCAAGGGTGTCCACAGCTTTCAATGCACTATCACAATCGTCAATAGACCGTTAGACAATTAAAAACGTCAAGAGCCTTCACTTGACAATAGCTTTCATTGGACAATCAAAGGAGTCAATGACACAACAATTTTAAGAAACCATGATTTAGATCCTTCTATTCTGCACAAGCGTCCGTTTGTGAAAGTTTGTAAGTTTTTAGTTGTCGCACTTCATATTCTCCAGTTTCAAAGTGAAATTATGTCAAGAAACCGACAGATATTAATGGAACAAGAACAAGAGGACAACATTGACTATGAACACACCACGCATTAAGGAAATTCGCTGACGGCATTATCTGGACATCCTTTTTTTTCTGGAATCCCCATGTCAAGAGAAGTCGAGGTAGATCAACAAACAGATAAAGAAGACAACTGGAAACAGAAATGAAACAAATGAGTAAGACGTTAAAGTACCTGGAGCTGATAGCACTCGAGGACTTGGCATGCGTTTGTTGCACTCCTGTTCTCCTTGGGGCTGGGGGGCTAAGGGTAATGAATATTTGATGCTCATACAGTCAGATTTTTAACGTTTGAGTTAAAAATTCATATTTTGTGTTAAATTTAATTTCTTTGGATTTTCGTTTTTTTTCCCAATGCAGTGATTGCTCCATTATTTTGTCCACATTGCTGTCAAATTAATGTTATGCGTCTACATCTTATGGGAGTATTTCTTCAAGTGCAAGCTGGATAGCATTTGTTGCATTTTCATATTCAGTGTTGGTAGATTTGCAGACACCGTGCTAACTTCTCATCACATGTTACCTTTGTGTAACGCACATAGCTTCGGTTACGGCATATAAAGGTCAAGTCATCGACAGAATGTGGAATGTCACCCTGTTATATCAGTCCACTTAATTCCATATCTGTTGGCTGATGTTGTAGTTTTCGCAACACAACCTATACCGAGAGTCGCACCGCTGCAGTATGATAGGTTTTATGATGGGTACGTCCTATGGAAAATTATCAATAAGGTCTCCCGAAATCGGTTCGTTAGGAAAGAAAGAAACCTATTCGAGATAAGAACGAGAAGAAGAGAAGGCGAATGCTCTCCACTTCGGGGCTTGTCTCCCTTCATCTGCCGTAGTGATCCAGTAAATGTGGCCAAAGAGTTAACGTAAGGATGAGTTGTCCAAAGGTAACACCTTTCATTCAAGATTACTCTTGCAGTGATATAAATAGAAGGGGATGGTTCTATTTTAAGGAGTCTCACAGGGATATTAGGCTGACAATTACAATATTATCTGCTCTTGTAAAAGTTGTATCCCCCGCCCACTTCTGTGACATAGATATTCGTCACGATGTGACACTTGACTCGTATTTAATAAGTTCCAAAATCGACCGTAATTCAACAAAATGTTAATCTGCTTAGCTCTGTATATATAAGTATTTCAAATGAGTCATTCGGGTGCAGACATCAGCTTTCAATCAACCAAGTTGTCAACCCCAAGTAAGGATTTATATTTACATATATATAAACTGAAGTGGATTAAAACGCGCCAATACCAACGTGGACTGATCTCGACCAGGCGGTGAAAAATTGTGTTAAAAATGTAACATATTTGAGATCGTTATTCATGTTTCTATTCACCCATGCTGGTGGTTAATATGTACATTTGATTTTGAATAAATTCTATCATTACACTAGACAAGGGTGAAAACCAAAAATTGCAACCAATAACACAATCAAACTGTCTACGTCAAAGATCCAAACAAGCTTCAATATCCACCGTGTGCTTGCAAACAAGATTGGCAGCGGCTCCGCATAGAATGCACAAGTATGTGCGTGACAGTTTGGTGAATCAGGTCCCACTCACGGCGGAGAGCAGCTTCCAGTTGTTGCAGATTAGCTGGATACCTTTGCTTGTAGACCCTGCGTCCAAGGTAGTCCCATAGATGTTCTATGGGGCCAGTACTGGTGATAGGGCAGGCCAGTCAATCGTCACAATGTTTTGCTGCTGCAGATATTGCTAAGTAATGCGAGCATTGTTCGCACGTGCGTTGTCATGCTGGGGGAGTTGCAAGTCTGGATATGCTGTAAACACAGGAACATCTAATGCACCCAGAACTTCATCAGAATGTGTCACAGCATTGACATTCACACAGAAGATGTGAAGACGAAAGCGATAATGAAAACTGAATCCACCCCAAATGTGAACACTACCACCCCAAATCGGTTGTTCTGACGTACACAGCAATCTGCATAGCGGTCTCTGCACCGCCACCAAACCCGTTGTCGTCCGTCATCAAATGATAAGCTAAATCTGCTCTTGTCTGTGAATAGTACACCGGTTCAACTGCTGTATCGTCCATCTGACATGTTGCTCTTCCCATTGCAACCTGCCAAATAAAGGATTATGCTAATATGTAAAAACTTAACACAGACAGCACAAGTAATCCTAATTCTCATTAACGAATTAACGATTATTGGGCCTATACCGTTTACTTTTTTTTTAAATATACACATATAGGGTTAGTATACAATAAAAATGATGGTACTAGAATAAAATTCCCACACGAAATGTAAAAATATAGTTAATTTAATATGATAGTAAACTATATAAAGAATGAAATGATGATGAGATATACTGAATGTTATCACGCTGGTGACAATAATTTACAGAGTTCGAAATCCGCTTAAGTTACTCGATTGGGTGAATATGAGAGTGTGTACAGATTGTTCAATGCAGAATTCCTTTTCACCATGCGGGTTATCTCAGGAATGAGCAATTACTGCTGTAACTATCAGGTGTTGTAGTAAAGATAATCTGACATGTAGTGTCTATCAACGATTTGAAATCTTTCTAGTGTAGATAAACTATTGACATAGATCTCAGGAAAATGACTGTTGTCTGGTGTGACGTACGTCTAGTTTGTCAAGTGAATTTTCCCTGATTTGATGGATGATTAAAGGGACTTTAGCTTTTCATAACATTAGAATCCCTGAACATCAGTATTGTTGTAACTTTTCATCAACGAAGAGTAGCGGCTATGATCAAAGCAGTCAAAGAAGATCCCCAGAACAGAGAAGCAGAAATTTAGTATCTCCGTACGAACACTGAACTGTTCGCAAGACGGACACGAGCGGTCAGAAGAAAGCTTCTTGCAGACTTCGCACTTCTGTGGCCACCGGCAGACTTACCCGAAAGACGGAACGCTCAGCGTAGCGGATACGATCTGAGGAATCAGGAAACTCACCGCGAACGAGGCTAGTCTCGCCGAAATTTCACATCCTCGTGCGAGCAGCCTGAGACGAACGTAGATCGGAAGCCAGTCGGGCCATCGTGGTTAGCATGGCGGCTAAATAACTTCGACTTCCCCTGGGAACTGAAGAGGCGCGAAATTTTCACACGTACCATTTATCTTGCCTTTCTAATAGATAAATACAGAATCTGAAAAGGGCAACGTTATCATTGGTTCTGACAGAATTCTAAGATTCACTAGCATATAGCTAAATTCCTGTTAGATTTCATCTAAATTGTTGGCTATTGGAGTGAAATTATTTTTCTGTGCAGACGGTAATTAATACTTTAGCTTCGAGTGATCAGTGGTCTAGTTATTTCATATTTAGTTTACGGGATTGTGGTGTAAATTTAACCTTATTAAATAAGCCCATCTTCTCAGTTCTAGTGCCAACTAAATGTTACATCTATAAGTTTATTTCCTAATACAATAGCCGCTTAAGGGAATTATAACTTTAATACAGTTTAGTTCTGTATAAATAGATGTGCTTTCAACTATTAACCTCACGGGGAGTTTTTTCTTGCTTTGTTAATTGAACACGCGAGTGCAGAAAATAGTTAAACTGTAAATGTATCGCGCGTTAGATTTTAATATGATTTTATTGTATTTCATGTTTTTCTATTGCATCCAGAATGATCTTTTGAACCTCGCATCCCAGCAATTTAGCAGCAATGAAACATCATTTAAGCAGCCATTAAGCAGCAATAATATATATCTAGAGTCTTGCCGACTCAGTTCGATTACTCCAGTGACTTATGAACATATTTGAAATTTAATTTTTGTGGCGATCCTGTTGGGATTCAGCTATCTGAAGTATACAGAAACAAAGCAAACCCAAAGACTATTTTAAAATCCCAATTCATAAAGTCGTTTTATAGTTATCAAACTGTAAGAAGAACAGTCAACAGTAGCAATATTTTACTCACTGCTCTATTCGTGAAGAAGAACATAGATTTCCCTGACACTGTCTGTCAAGCATAATCATTGGATTTTACCACCCCCTGAAGAACTTACCTCAGTGTTTTGTAGTTTGTGACATTACTGCAAAAGAAAGTTATCTCCATCAGCTGTGCCAATCTTAGACACCACACCATTCCTCACACCTAGCCAAGTGCCTGTGCCATTCTTTAGGAACTTTATCTAATAAACAAACAGTACCGTTAAACTTCAACGTCCAGCGATTTCGAGACACTTTGTTAACTTCAACAATCCGCTAATCTGGGGCTGTACACGGAAGAAAATACTTTTACCTAAGCCAAGGTTTAGTGCTGTTTTTTATGTATTTCCTATGAAGTGCCAGAATTCACCATTTTGTAAGTCTCTGTGTGTGTGACTGTGTGCTGGCCAGCCAAGCGTGTTTTTTTTTATGAAAAAGGAGATTTAATCTTTTTACCCTTATAATTAGTTCAACCTAGTATTAAGGTGTACTGTATTAATTGTACGGGATTTCTCCTAGCGGGATTATTTAACTGTGAGCATTCCCCCTCCCGGGAAAATTGGTTGATTAAAGGAAAACATTTGATGACCCCTAGCTTTTCCTTTACCCCTTATTACTGTAACCCCCTTGACTCAGAGTAATAAATTTACCATTGGGTTAAATTGCCTATCTCTGATCATCACACCCCCCCCCCCTTTCTCGTCCTTGGGACCGGGTCTTTTATGTTAGTAAATACAAGCGGGAAAAGGTGCATTGGATACTTCTCCTCAACCCCCCCCCCACCCCCCCACCCCCCCCCTGTCATTTTGTATTTTGTAACCCATGATTTCTGACTGTAAATTGATATTACTTGTGACTTGATTTTATGATAATAAAAGTATTAAAAACTTTATTAGCATTTGGTGTTGGCTGGCCCAAAACCCAAACATTTCCCATATTTTGTTATCGTAGTGTGTACTCATGTACGTTGTGCGTCAGAATCACCAAATCGGTGTGTGCGCATGAGCGACTGGAACTGACAAACAACTGTTTGTTCAGAAGAGTGGTAGGAATAGTTTTGAGAGACAAATATTGTCGTAATAAGAGACTGTCCTTACTCTTCCCCAGCCCTTGTGAATCTACTACCTCACTTTCCTAAATCCTTATTCTCACAGAGCCTTCACTATCATTCTACACTCTAAAAGGACCAATATCCATCAGAACTCTCTCAGATAAAAATTACGACATCTGGTCATGAAGAAAGCGCTGAATTGACTTGAATGTTCCACAAAATGGTCTTCTGATTGAAGTAGGCTTCATGAAATAAAGCTTGATTGAATGAGTTTACGTCGTGCATTACACGTTTTGAGTAGATGAATTTACTTCATGCATTGCCTCATGAGTAACTGAACTTTGTTCAGGCAATAGGCTTTTGAGTGAGTTGGACATGATATGTAGACGAATCAACTTGTGATTGCTTGAACTTGGTAAACAGATGAATAACTATTCTGGCACCACTGACGTGTCCAAACGTAGGTGTTGATATACTTCCTTGTAACTTAGGAAGTTCGTGATGTCTTATTCCGGTGAATTATTCTGCTATCCAGACTTTGGCTTTTTTAGCTTCTTTCTGATTAGACGCCAAACACTTAATGTGTAAACTCAAATTTCTGAAGACACAAAGTTGTTTCATAAATGTTACAGTTAATATCAGTGGTTGACTTTCTTTTCGTCTTATTCCCCATTATTGCTTTTTCATAACTGATCACTCTCTTTTTAAAGGTAAAGCATCAGGCGTACTTGATAATGTTAAATACAGTGCAGTCTGGATAAGTAAAGGTTACTGGGGCCATCTAAGGTACTTCTGCCTATCCGAAATTCCACTTATCAGAATACTGTTCAAAGATGGATATCTACGCTAGAATAAAAAGTAAAGAATGAAGTAATTATTTTAATCATTCAGAAACAAGACTTTTGATTTTACATTTTCCTTCCTTCATCTTATAAAGTTTTCAAATGCAATTTAGCGAAGCCTAAAATGTAGTGTCAAGTTTATTGCTAGTAGCATGAGTAAAATCATTTTGGCTTAGTATTTTTGTTTGTTCTGTTATTCTGCGCGAATTTCTAAAGCGATAACTATTGCAGGATAAGTAAACCGATGTAAGAGTTACCTGCCCCAGGGACTTTCTGTTATTTTTCTGACGGCTCGTGTTTTTCTTCCTCCTTTCTTACAAGTGCCGGCCAAATACTAGTTAGTTGTTGTTTAACTAGGGCTGTTGAACTTATAGCTCTATTGCTGCCAATACCAAGTTGAAGAGTATTTGGCATTATCTACACTGTAGATCTAGGCTTCTCCTGCGGCTTTTCTTCCTTTCTGAAACGTGCTGAGTTGACATCATTGAGCTCTAGTTTCTTCAGCTTGGCTTGAATTTAAAGCATCATCACATCTGATTCCAAGTAGGGAAGACGAAGAAGTATGTGGCATGCTGTGCATTCTAGGTCATACAAGGGGAGTGGAATTCTCCAAATATGCACAGCTAAAATACTGTGCTCTGGTTCTGGGCTCACCCAAGGAATCGTCACGTCCTAAACAGAGCCACTTCTAAGCTCCCCCTGCATATCATGCCGTTCATGGTGAGATCCTCATGCATGCAGTTAACCAGGTAAGAGGCAGAGTTACGTCTGGGGCTCAGGTGACTCCTCAAAGCTAATGTGACGGTGCAGCAATAGATACGGCACCATCTAGAGGTATGTCAATGGGTGTTAGGTGTCAATATGCTGACCTAACAATACTTTATCGATTCTGGTTTTTCTTAAATCTTCTAAGTTGACATTCATTCACTGGCCTATACTGCCAGAGGTGTTGATTCTTGGATGAAGGGTCACGTACTCAGGTTCGTTCTTATCCTTCTGTGATGGTATGTTGTGTGACTTTAGTAGAGTAGCAGCTTAGTAATTGCATTCAACAAATTCTCCAATGGGTAATGACTGAGTCGAATGTCTGACGTTCAATTAAAACTTTATTTAGGAATAACTGTAACTGGCAGGTCAATTTACAAACATTTCATATGTTGTGCAGCAAATGTAAAATCCTTATACATCTTTAGTTTCCCTTCCTTTACTTCTATAACTTGTGGTACAAATATTTCTTGACAACAGTCTGCCTTTCTATTTTCATATGAGAGCTCCTTAGGCGTAATGGTTAGATAGGCTTCTACCTCTTCATGTAGTTTTATTATCGTGAAATCCGTTTGTCTCACATCTCTAGACATGTGTAGTCTACCTAACGTTTTCTAGAATACTTCTGAGTTAAATCATGAGTGTACTAACACTGGAGAAGGTATAACTACGCTTCTCTCACTAATGTAAAAATAAGATAGCAGCTTCAAAGACTGTTCAGAAATCTTCAGAATAAATGTCCTGAGCGTTGGAGCCGGACTTTTGTGACAGTGTTGGGAGAGCGCCAAGTTGCTACTTCTACCAGATAAAATCACGTCCATGTGCTAAGGCTCTATAAGTACGACCGATTCCTAGTTTATAATATTTTGTTCACCTGAAGTGGTGCGTGATCTCGCCACCTTTTGATTGGTTATGTGAATATTTTATAATTTATTTCATTGGGCTTAGCCTCTCTGTTCCATAGACAATCTTGGATATTCCCGTTTACGTCAGTATTTTGCTATGGTAACTCCCGCTTGGAAAGCTTTGGGCTGCCCTCTTGAACTAGTTTCAGTTTCAGTTTCAATCCTATTTTATAATAGCGTAACTTACATTTTTATTTGATGAAGTGTCGTAACTGCTTTTCCTATTCTAAGTCATTTTAATAGCACGGATAATGCTAGCGTAGGTCATCCGGTTACACTTGGTGTACAATGCTGATTTCTCAACATGTTTTACCACAAGTAGGGTCCCAAAAAGTGTGTGAATGATTTCAAGAGTCAGCGAGGGTGTAATTAGCCTGACAGACATAGGTTCACCTCCAAATGTACATACTAAAGTATTGTGCATAGCTGGTGGTCATATAAGGATGACTTCAGATATGCTTCCATGCATAAATACTGGTTTATGTTTATTTGTTATTATTTAAATGCCTCGAATTTCACTGTTTGTTTATCTTCAGGTCTCAAACCCATAGTCCTGTTTTATGTTTTCTTTATGAGATTAATAATCTTCAATGAGGATCCGCAATATGTCAAGAGTAATCCATCTTCTAAATGCCGAATTCTTCTTCATAAGTCAAAACTACAATTCAAAACTACAATTAAAAGCATTGAGTTAATGCACAAATACCAGACAACAAGGTCTTTTATATTGGAACACGAGTTCTAATACAACCGACAGATCGTATGTCTATATTGAACGTTGGAAAACTCCCATTTAATAAAAAATAGCTTTATTCCAAACTGTGCTTTGCTTTTGATATGTGGCTATCTAATCTGAACAGGATATGTTTGATCAATAAATTATCTATGACGCGTTTTATTCTCTAAAGGATTATCGTGTTTAATATTATGCCTGGTACTGATAGTAATATTATCGCTTTGTAATTTGACTGTCATGGAAATCTCAGTGACATGACCATTTATCTTTCCATTAAATATGCTGTTGCTTTTATTTCCTCCTTTTCACAGATATAATCAAGTAATTTGCATGAAATCTCCGTAGAGGTGTAAATATCTGCTTTGACCGCCTCTGCTGGAAAGCCATGTGGGGCCACAGCTGTATCATATAGTATATTTTCAAAAGTCTCTTTTATGTGTTCCTTACCCGGTTTTCGCAGATAACGTTCAAGTTATACTGTTCAAAAAAAAGAAACGCAACTTTTTTGGTGTTACTTTTATAAAAGATATTCGCTGATTGAACATCAGTCAACCTATCGACTGTATCCACCTGGTCATTAACTTCTCGTGGTTACCTGAATTGTACTCACCTCATGATTCGTGAGGTCATGAAAGAGGTCAAGGTCAAAACAACATTTTTGACAATAACTCGTGACAGGTTCATGAGAATCCCGTGAAACTTACTGAACACAAAACTCTCTGACCATATTATTGAATGCAAAAGATTGACGCTCCTCGAATAAATTCAGTTGAAAATTCAATGCGCAAATAAGGCTCATCTCACTACAGAACAACGACTAATCATCATTTGACGTTTACAGACTGGACAGTCACAAAGTGTAGTGGCCAGAACATTTAATGTGGTTAGAAGCACAATTAGTCGCCTTTGGAGGCGATTTCAAGAAACTGGCTCAGTGGCAGACCGGCCGCGCAGTGGAAGACCCAGAGTCACAACTCCTGCCGAAGACCGCTTCATACGGCTGCGTCACCTCAGGAATCGACTTGCATCTGCGTCCTCCACAGTCCAGTCAATGTCAGCAGCTCGTCGAATTTCAGATCAAACGGTCAGGAACCGGCTGCACGACTCTGGTCTTTGGGCTAGAAGACCCTCAGAGGTCCTGTTCTTACGGACCGGCATCGCCAGAACCGACTGCAGTGGGCGAACCAGCATCGTCAATGGACCGTTGGGAATGACTGGAGACGGGTTTGGTTTAGTGATGAATCATTTTTTGTGCTCCAGCGACACGATAGACGGAGAAGAGTTTACCGCAGAGTCCATGAGCGCTACGCCCAGAACAGCGTTGATGAGGCTCCTCCACATGGTGGTGGAGGTGTACTGATGTGGGGGGCGATCAACTTCATGGGAAGAAGTGACCTGGTGCAAATTGAAGGACGCCTGAATGCCCAACGATACGTCGCTGAAATTCTTCGTCCTCACGTCCTTCCACTTCTGGCTGCACGAGGGTCGATTTTTCAGCAGGATAACGCTCGACCTCATGTGGCACAACTCACCACCCAGTTCCTCGCTGACAACAACGTCCAGACCATTCCGTGGCCAGCCATGTCATCAGACATGAACCCCATAGAACACTTATGGGATGAACTCGACAGACGACTCCGCCAGCGAGACGTGGCTCCAGCCAATCTCCGACAGTTGTCTCTTGCACTGCGGGAAGAGTGGGCAGCCATCCCACAACAACAGATCCAACGGCTAATCGGATCCATGTCAAGGAGATGTCGTTCTCTGATAGAGGCCAGAGGAGGCCATACACCTTACTGAAACGGAGGCCTCAGTCGCAAAGAATAAAAGTCCAAACCAAATTTAATGAACATCATTTTATTGTTAAAGTCTGAAAGTTTCTTCATGCCAAGATTGAAACATTAATTCCGTAAAATAAAATGTTGGTACAAGTTTGAAATTTGGTGTCCATTACCACTGCAATAATGTTGCGTTTCTTTTTTTGAACAGTATATATGTTTGCTGATTGAACGTCTGTCTGGACGATCTCGTAGGGCTGGTCTATTAAGAGGTTCCTCAGAATTTTACGTCCATCTCTTTTATCACACTAGGTAGTTTACAACTATTGACGTTCATAAATCCTTTTGGTTGTTTATATTTCCTTCTGAACTTCTTTGTTCTTTTATAACATCAAACCAATTTATTTTCACCAAACTTCCCTGTTTCTCTCCTGGTAAAGTGTCACATACTATTTCACAGATGTCTCAGCAGCCATACTTCAACGTATTTCAAATGGCTTCACGAAAATTTACATCAGTTTTTTGCTGCTTTACCGCAGCAAGCCTGCATTACACTCTTCGCTGTGTTAGGGAATCGGTCAAGTTTCAAGAGGCAGAAAGATTTGTTTTACATGATGATATTTCGAGCCCCAACACGAACTCATACGGTACCCAATATGACACACACAGGGATCACGTAGTCACTAATCTTAATTTCAGATTCTTCACGATCTGTAAGTACTCCAAATTGACTGTCTTTTCCTGTTTCAACTGCCCGGGAATGTCTTTCTAGGCCCTTCGGGAGCTCAGATGAGATTCAGGTCAGTTCACAGTGTGAGGCCCCATCATTGTTCAGGAACAGGTTTAGAAAGTGGAGGATCATTTATCTTTGACTGAGTTCAGCCCAGGGTCGGCCTCAGTAATTGCGGGGCATAAGTTGAACCATTATGGTGGGGCCCCCTGAACATAAGATTATAAGTCCCTCAACTGGGAATCTAACGTGGTACCTCTCAACTCGAGGCGGACGCCGTACCTAAGTTACTTGTTTTACTTTGTATTAGGCCGCTGCCCTGACAAAATTATACAACGCTGCGTCACCAGCACATTTCTATATAGCAGCGAGACATGGATAACTTATGCTATAAACACAGATTGAAGGCTCAATTCCTTCCCGTGTTACGGGTGTCTACGCCACTGTGATCTCCTTCGTGTACCTCCTTCGTGGAAAGATTAAGTGACAAATGTCGAGTTTTGATCAGTAGTCCGGTGGCCTTCAAAGATGTCCTTAACACTGCTTAGACAGTGCAGTCTTCTTGGCTCGGGTCTTGCACCGCCCTTTAAATGGTCGCATCCCGAGAAATATCTTTTAAAAACAACTGGCAGATGGCAAAAGAACAGTTGAGCGACCGCAGCTGAGATTCAAAGATGTGTGCAAGAGAGACAATTGTGCTTCTCGCTCCCTATCCTGCACCACGGAGCCGGATGCAGCTGCCGCTCGCACACGTAGGCAATGACTATCAACAAAGGCGCCACCTTCAGTTTTGTTTAAAAATGGGGAGGCTGCTAGCCTCATGAACAACAACGTATCAGTGGCCTCTTACGAAAGGAACACCAAGAAAAAATGGGAGGGCTGCAATAGCAGCTCATTCCATTTGTCAATTTCTGAAGAGGCCCCAGTAATAGCTTACATTCCTCATACCTATTTGAAATAATTGTTGTCCCATGTTAGTTTCAATACTGTCGTAGGGTATCTGAAGTATTGGAGACTGTCACATTCGGGGGCCTAATTGGGGCCAAAGAGGTTCCCTTCCTCGCTACCTTTTCCTCTCAGTAGAGGCCACTCTACCCCCTCGTGAGGTGAGGCCTTGCCCGAGAAAAGCCCTGCTAGTTCCTTCCATCCCGTCATTCATGAGGAATTCGATCTTTATCAGTCTTGTTGTTTGTTTGTTTGTTTGTTTGTTTTTTTTTTGTTTTTTTTAATTTATTATTATTTTATTTTCATTTTCATTAATTTTGTTTATTATTTTTTTTGTAATTTTTTTTTTCATTTTTTTTTCTTTATTTTAAAAAAACATACTTTAATTATGATGATTATTGCAAATGTATGATGTTATATCACTTTACTTACTTAGTCGTTCCCCTTCTACCGTGAGGTGTAGAGGTTATATCACTTTTATAATGATAAATGCCTTAATAATGCTCAAAGTAAATGTTGTGATAAAATTAACCGTGATACAACGTTAAAATATCTCCAAAGATAAAATGTAGGGATAAAAAAATAATGCGTAAGCTACTAGAAAACATGATCGCCCACGCCGCGGGTCACTACCCGCCATGAAAATTAACTTGTTAGACGTGAAGGCAAAACGTTTACCCTTGTAGACGGGATGAGAACGAAGATCAAAAAGAAAAATATGACTGAACACGTGCTTGAAACTAGCACGGCTAAAAAGACGCAATTGGAGGGGAAAGGAAAAAAATTCACGTCCCCAAGTTGACACAAGGTAAAGAAATCGACAAAAGGGACCTTAGCTATTATACGCAACAGTCATTTCTTGAACGCCTTTGCGATACTTAGCCCTTTTATTTGAATTCAGCGGCAAACGCATTACAGAAGATGCTCGAACATATTTCAAAAAAAAAAAAAACAACAACTAACCTTGAAAAGTAACTTTTTCTTAATAATAATGTTAGGAATATAAAACCTAGCTGGCCGGATGGCCCATCTTGAGCAGAGAAATAATATGCTTTCATCTATACAGACGGATAGATAATAATGAAGATATTGACAAAAGACTGTGTTGTTCATATCAGCGAACGACTGCATTGAAACAAAAACATGTCACTAATTTTCAAAAAATTGCGGCCTTGAGACTCAAGTGCTAAAATCTAGTTAGAATGAAAGAGAAGGGGCATTAGTGGAAAGTTGTGGCTAAAAATAACTCTAGAGGCAGAATTCGTGTAGGAAATGCATGTATAAACAAGGGTGTTTTTGTAAAAAAACGCAAGTAGAGACAGACGGACCAACAGACAATAATACATACTTGACTGAGGTGTGACTGAATTGACTTTTGGTAGGAGGTTTGAATTTGAAAAGGGGGAAAGGCGGTGATTGGCCACAGATAAACATATTATCGGCGCTCAGACGCGCATTTTTGCCATTCATCATAAATTGTCCAGTAGTAGACACAGTAAATAATTCAGTGGTGTATTTCCCAGAAGCTAATTGCAATATTTAGAGGGACGCCATACTAGAGCCAGCAGCTCAGCTGAGTTTTGCTAGCATATAACTGTGTTCTCTATTCATAATTCTGGTAAGACTGACAGTATTTCGTTGTATATTTTAATATTGTTTAATGTTTCGAGTGATTTGATACTGCCAAATCAAAATCTATCCCTTACAACAAGTAAGGATTCGCTCTAGATCCCCAGCCCCAGTTCAGGGTCTAGAGACAAATAAAATACATAAACGCCAGCAAGGATTATGAAGGGCGGATCAAGTGTTGAGATCAGTGGAACATATCACCTATCCTATTCAATGGCAGGAAGCTAATGAACATATTTCAGAATATGTAGTCTTGGGGAACTTATACTATGTGAAACCAACTTGGTAAGATGTGCTGTATGGTCAGAGAGATCTGACCCCGTCTATGTGGTGTTGTTGCGTGTAGAGTTGTGTGCAGAAATGGTTTAGAGGATGGAATTCTGACACATGACCAATACTTTTATTTCAGAACTGTGAGTTTTTTATTTGGCACCAAAGTGGTGTCAAATGCTGTGTGGTAAAATACAAGTGTGGACCCGTGCAGTATAGTATTTTGGCAGAGCAGCCTTATATTGCCCCCAAGCACGGAGAGGTGTGGCCACCAGATTCCAGCACCAGAACTACTCAGTCAAAGATACGTGAGCGTCTGGCCTGCTGGATATTCACCAACTTAGTTTCTAACTACACACCAGGGAGCCGCGCTAGCGTAGTGGTTACAACACCGCTCTGGCGACCGGGTGATACAGGATCAAACCCGGGCGACGGCATTTGAGGATTTTTCGTCGACCGGGATTTGGACTGGATTAACTCGAGACCTGGCGAGGACATTTGAAGGAGTGTCGTCGACCAGGGACTGGCGGCTCCTGAGCCGACCCAGCTGCAATGGGTACCTCCGAAATCGGCGAGTATTTGCCTGAATGGCGAGGGACACCTGTCTCTGTACAAGAAAAAAGGGATACTCACGTAAAAATCAATGTCAGGTTAGACATAAAATAATAACCTGAGATTTCGCCTCGAGTATTAGCGGGCGAACGCAAACGGGCGAACGCAAAAAAAAAAAAAAAAAAAAAAAAAAAAAAAAAAAAAAAAAAAAAAAAAAAAAAAACTACACACCAACTAGATTCCTATCAACTAGAACATACCATGTTGGGAAATAAACTTGTATTCCTCCCATCAGTAAATGGACAACGTTTGGTAGGCATAGACTGGGAGTGATGAAGTCACCCCAACAGCACATCCATTAATCGTTCTCCCAGATAAATTACAAATATAAACAGTAGTAATATTAACTAGTATTGTAAAATTCATATGTACACACCTTTCATTTATTATGCCATATATTCATGCATTTTATTCATAATTTCAAAACCTTTCATATGTTCTGACCAAAATAAAACCTTGGTTCAGAACAAATAAACTTAAAGAAAATTTAATATCAAAATTTTAAACAGCTTGAGTTAGTTCAGTGTGTTATAAATTTTATTAATATTATTAGACTTATTAAATATCTGTGTGTGTGTGTGTGTTTGTATATACTAATACAACACCTTACATTCAGTACCCTAGATTTTTAACGTAGCCACATTCATTAGAAAAAAAGATATTTGTGAGGTCGTAAGTGGTAGCAAGAAGGGCCTTCTGTAAATTCACAGCTACATTTATCTCAGGAGCCTTCACAGCTGACCTCATGCATCACACTAGGTAATATCACAACCATACAGTACCATCAAAACCTCTACATATATTGGGGGCTCGTCCGGGATAATTAGCTAAACTTGTAATATTAGGATCTCCTAGTGGGAGAATAAAATTAGGGGAACACATTGTAAAAATTAAAAGTGTCCCTTAAAATTAAAAGTGAAATTAAAAGTTGGTGAATCTTCACAGCCAGTGGTATTTAATTAGTTAACTGGCTAATTAGAATTACTTTAGATTATAGTAATTAGAAGTACTTTAGTGGTTGGAAATTTTATCTTGCTCATTGCTAAATTGTCTATAAAGTATGGCGGAGCTAGCTAAGTTCAGATCAGCTGCTGTGCTAACGACGAAGGATATGGGAATGGATGGTCAGGGTTTAATTCAATATGTAACGGCTGAATGTGATAAGTATATTGAACGGGAAGAAAGAAGATTTGAAAAAGAGGCTGAAAGAAAATTAGAGTCTGAAAGATTAGCTGAAGAGAAGAGGCTACAAATTGAGGCTGAGACTAAGAGGCTGCAGATTGAGGCTGACAAATAGGCTAAAGCATTAGAGGCAGAAGAAAAACGACAGCAAAGGGAGGCAGAAGTTAAAAAGGCCGAAAGGGAGGCAGAAGATAAAAAGGCCGAAAGGGAGGCAGAAGATAAAAGATTGACTGCCGAAAGGGAGGCAGAAGATAGAAGGTTGCAAAGGGAGCACGAATTACGACTAAGGGAGCTGGAGCTACAAGGCCAGGCTCCTGAAAATGGTGCCAGCCCTTTTGCCTCAGATGCTATGCCCAGTCTGGGAGCCTCAACATCAGCTATGGGGTTTCATTTAGACCATTTTGTTTAAAAAGACTATGACATAGGGGGTACCTCGGACGTTTTGAGTTATTAGCTACTACATATGGGTTAGAGAGAGAGAGAGGTGGAGTTTAAAGTTATCACAGGGACTGAGAGGTACTTCTTATGAAGTCTTCGCAAAAATGAACAGAGAAGACCAAGACAATTATGACATGTTAAAGCAGGCTTTGTTATTGAGGTACGAAAAAAATGGTGAATTTTATCGTAAGAAATTTAGAAATGCCAAACTGTTGTCTGGGGAGACATACCACCAATTCTCTGCCAGACTGGAAACCTATTTGGAGAAATGGACTGCTCTGGGGAAGACCCAAGATCTTAAGGAGATGATCATGATAGAGCAATTGAGAGAGTCCATGGCTCCAGACCTAAGACAATTTCTCATGGAACAAGGTGCAGAGAAGTTGGGGGAGGTTTTAAATGTCGCTGAGAGGTATCAGGCAGCCCAGGCAGAGGTAAGTGGCTGTAAAAAGAAGCAGATAGAAACTTTTAAAGCTCCACAGCCATTTAATAATTTTGAAAATAGAGAACAGGGTAATAAGGGCAGAACAAACTTTGAACGGCCAAAAAATGACTATCGAGACAGAAACTCACAGTTCAATGACCAAAAATACAATGAAAGAAAACCGTTTAACCAAGGAAAAAGATGGTGTAAATGGTGCAAGAAAGATAACCATAACACCGAATTTTGTAGAAGGAAACCTTCAAACATTGCTGCAATGAAGTCGAGGACTCAAAGATTAAAGGTTAATCCTAATGGACAGCAGGAACCTTATCACCCCCCAGTTTGTGAGGATGTTATTTGTAATGGGGTCACCATAAGGTGCCTTTATGATACAGGTTTGGATTATGATTCAGTTGTGAAGTCTAGCCTAGTGGACCCAAGTCAGTATACCACAGAAACAGTGGAAATACAAGGGGCAACTAAGGACATACCACTCATGACACTTCCCATCGCAAGGATAACGGTGAAAACTCGCTATGTGGAAGGAGAAATCAGAGCAGCAGTGATAGATGAACCAATCTACCCTCTGATATTGGGGTGTAGATACGTCTTCTTGGGGAATCCCGAGAGACCTGTGATCATGGCGACAGTGCAGACCAGGTCACAGAAGAAGGAGGAAGAAGGTGAACCTATAAATGCTCATCCAGAGGAGATGAGGAAGGCGCAGGCTGAGGATAGGACACTCAAGCCATGTTTTAAAAAATTGCCCAAATGCCACACACCTCCGAGCAAGGGGGAATATTTTATGAAGAACAATCTATTATACAGGAAGGCCGGAACTGGAACAAATGGTCACAACCAGCTGGTTCTTCCCACTTCATATAGGGATAAAGTGATGGAACTCGGGCATGCGATTCCCTTCAGTGGTCACATGGGGATCAGCGCCACAGGACAGCGTATAGCTTGTCATTACTTCTGGCCAGGGATAACGGAGGATATAAAAAGATATGTCAAATCCTGCCCAGAATGTCAAAGGGTAGCTCCAAAGCACTGGACTGATCCTGCAACTCTAGGGGAAATGCCCATAGTGGGAACACCTTTTGAGAGGGTTGCAGTGGATATTGTGGGACCTCTCACTCGGACCAAGAGGAGGAACAGTTACATCCTTACTCTGGTGGACACTTGTTCTATGTGGGGAGAGGCGGTAGCCCTGCCATCAATTGATTCAAAACATGTAGCAGAGGCACTACTTACAATATTCACCCGATTAGGATTCCCGCATCAAATCTTGACTGATAATGGCTCTCAGTTCAAGGGGAAACTAACGGAAGAAGTTTGTAAGCTATTTCAAGCCAGACACTTTCATTGTAGTCCGTACCATCCGCAAGGGAACGGCCAGGTAGAGAGGTTCAATGGGACTCTCATTTCTATCCTGAGAAAGCTGGCACACGAAAAACCGGATCTGTGGGATCAATTCCTGCCCGCCGCATTGTTTGCGTATCGGGAGGTACCACATAGTTCAACCGGAATGGTTCCCGCAACTCTGCTATTTGGGAGGCCAATAAAAGGTCCATTAGAAGCGCTATTAAGGACCTGGACAGATGAGAAGGCAGAAGAGACTGTTACCTCATCTTATCAATACGTGAACGAACTGACCACTCGTCAGAAAGCTGGATGGAAACTGGCAAATGATAATTTGAAACAAGCCAAGAAGAAACATGCAGCATATTTTAATAGGAAGGCAAAGGACCGAGAACTAGCTGTGGGAGAGAAGGTGCTGCTTCTACTACCCGGTAGCTAGAATAAATTACAAATTGGATGGCAAGGTCCATATACGGTTCTAGAAAAGGTGTCTAGAACAAACTATGAAATTGACAAAAAGGGGAAGGAGAAAGTTTATCATGTAAACCTGTTAAAGAAGTATCTGGACAGACCACTCCAGGAAAGCACCCCCTTACTGACCTTGGCTATCGCAACTCAAATGCAAAAGGAACCACTCACCTCACATGAATATCTATTACATCCTTGTGAAACAGCAGCACAGGTAAAAGTCAGTAAGCACCTGACTAAAAACCAGAGGGAGAGAGTTCAACAGGTTCTGGAGGAACATACAGATGTATTAACAGATAAACCAGGCCATACAAATTTGCTACAGTATGACATGAAACTGGTAGACTCAAACCCAATCTTTATGAGAGCCTATTCTATTCCGTTCGCGAAGGAGAAGGCATTGAAGGAAGAAATAGATTATTTGTTGAAGGAGGGGATTATTTCACACAGTGAATCATCTTTTAGTTCTAGTGTCGTTTTGTTGAGGAAACCGTCTGGGGAACACAGACTGTACATAGATTACAGGAAACTGAATGCTGTCACAGAAGGACAAGTGGATCCATTACCAGACACAAAACAGTTATTTGCCAGATTAAACAAGGCAAAATACTTTTCAAAGGTGGATCTTAGTAAAGGCTATTACCAGATTCCAGTGAAGCCTGAAGTGAGACCTTATTTAGCATTTAGCACATCAGAAGGACATTATGAATTCAACATGCTACCATTCGGACTGAAAAATGCTCCGAGTGTATTTTCAAGGATGATGCGTAAATTGTTGGATCCTCTGAATAACCCATGTATCACGAATTTCATGGATGATATTCTCGTCGCCACAGAGACATTTGAAGAACACATTGACGCTCTAAAAATGTTATTTAATAGGCTTAGGGAGGCGAACTTAACTGCTAGGCCAACAAAATGTTGTATTGGATGCAAAGAGTTGGAATTCTTGGGACACACTGTATATCAGGGTAACATGACCCCTGATCCCAAGAACTTGGAAAAACTGCAGAGAGCACCTAGACCACAAACAAAAAAGGACGTGCGATCATTCGTGTCGTTATGCGGATTTTATCAAAAATACATCAAAAATTTTAACTCTATCTGTGCTCCTCTGACTGATCTGACTCGCAAGGGACTACCAGATAAAATTATTTGGACTGCGCAAAGTGAGTTAGCGTTCCAAGGCTTAAAGGAAAAACTCACTAGCAAGCCTATTCTCAAACTGCCTGATTTGACACAGGACTTTGTCGTAAGAACAGATGCAAGTAATGTAGGACTCGGGGCGGCTTTGTTGCAAAGATCATCTTCACCTGATGGGGAACTGAACCCAGTCGCTTATGCAAGCCGCAAATTGAATAAGGCGGAACAAGGATATTCCACAAGCGAAAAAGAATGTTTAGCGTTAATCTGGGCAATAAAGAAGTTTCAAATCTATCTGTATGGTAGGACTTTTGTGGTCCAGACGGATCATCAGCCCCTCGTATTCTTATCTCAGGCTAAGCATGAAAACGCAAGATTGCTGAGGTGGTCTTTATTGCTTCAACCTTATCAGTTTAGTATCCAATATATCCCAGGCAAATTGAATGTCGGTGCAGATTTCCTCAGTCGGCACCCCTGTGATCAAAATTAGAGTAGTGGCAGGCGTGAGGAGTAATTTTATCTATGTGTATCACTGGTTTTGGAACTTGCCGTAGGCATGTTTTCAAGTGGGGAGATGTGTGATAAAATTAACCATGATACAACGTTAAAATATCTCCAAAGATAAAATGTAGGGATAAAAAAATAATGCGTAAGCTACTAGAAAACATGATCGCCCACGCCGCGGGTCACTACCCGCCATGAAAATTAACTTGTTAGACGTGAAGGCAAAACGTTTACCCTTGTAGACGGGATGAGAACGAAGATCAAAAAGAAAAATATGACTGAACACGTGCTTGAAACTAGCAAGGCTAAAAAGAGGCAATTGGAGGGGAAAGGAAAAAAATTCACGTCCCCAAGTTGACACAAGGTAAAGAAATCGACAAAAGGGACCTTAGCTATTATACGCAACAGTCATTTCTTGGACGCTTTTGCGATACTTAGCCCTTTTATTTGAATTCAGCGGCAAACGCATTACAGAAGATGCTCGAACATATTTCAAAAAAAAAAAAAAAAAAAAAAACTAACCTTGAAAAGTAACTTTTTCTTAATAATAATGTTAGGAATATAAAACCTAGCTGGCCGGATGGCCCATCTTGAGCAGAGAAATAATATGCTTTCATTTATACAGACGGATAGATAATAATGAAGATATTGACAAAAGACTGTGTTGTTCATATCAGCGAACGACTGCATTGAAACAAAAACATGTCACTAATTTTCAAAAAATTGCGGCCTTGAGACTCAAGTGCTAAAATCTAGTTAGAATGAAAGAGAAGGGGGCATTAGTGGAAAGTTGTGGCTAAAAATAACTCTAGAGGCAGAATTCGTGTAGGAAATGCATGTATAAACAAGGGTGTTTTTGAAAAAAACGCAAGTAGAGACAGACGGACCAACAGACAATAATACATACTTGACTGAGGTATGACTGAATTGACTTTTGGTAGGAGGTTTGAATTTGAAAAGGGGGAAAGGCGGTGATTGGCCACAGATAAACATATTATCGGCGCTCAGACGCGCATTTTTGCCATTCATCATAAATTGTCCAGTAGTAGGCACAGTAAATAATTCAGTGGTGTATTTCCTAGAAGCTAATTGCAATATTTAGAGGGACGCCATACTAGAGCCAGCAGCTCAGCTGAGTTTTGCTAGCATATAACTGTGTTCTCTATTCATAATTCTGGTAAGACTGACAGTATTTCATTGTATATTTTAATATTGTTTAATGTTTCGAGTGATTTGATACTGCCATATCAAAATCTATCCCTTACAACAAGTAAGGATTCGCTCTAGATCCCCAGCCCCAGTTCAGGGTCTAGAGACAAATAAAATACATAAACGCCAGCAAGGATTATGAAGGGCGGATCAAGTGTTGAGATCAGTGGAACATATCACCTATCCTATTCAATGGCAGGAAGCTAATGAACATATTTCAGAATATGTAGTCTTGGGGAACTTATACTATGTGAAACCAACTTGGTAAGATGTGCTGTATGGTCAGAGAGATCTGACCCCGTCTATGTGGTGTTGTTGTGTGTAGAGTTGTGTGCAGAAATGGTTTAGAGGATGGAATTCTGACACATGACCAATACTTTTATTTCAGAACTGTGAGTTTTTTATTTGGCACCAAAGTGGTGTCAAATGCTGTGTGGAAAAATACAAGTGTGGATCCGTGCAGTATAGTATTTTGGCAGAGCAGCCTTATATTGCCCCCAAGCACGGAGAGGTGGGGCCACCAGATTCCAGCACCAGAACTACTCAGTCAAAAATACGTGAGCGTCTGGCCTGCTGGATATTCACCAACTTAGTTTCTAACTACACACCAACTAGATTCCTATCAACTAGAACATACCATGTTGGGAAATAAACTTGTATTCCTCCCATCAGTAAATGGACAACGTTTGGTAGGCATAGACTGGGAGTGATGAAGTCACCCCAACAGCACATCCATTAATCGTTCTCCCAGATAAATTACAAATATAAACAGTAGTAATATTAACTAGTATTGTAAAATTCATATGTACACACCTTTCATTTATTATGCCATATATTCATGCATTTTATTCATAATTTCAAAACCTTTCATATGTTCTGACCAAAATAAAACCTTGGTTCAGAACAAATAAACTTAAAGAAAATTTAATATCAAAATTTTAAACAGCTTGAGTTAGTTCAGTGTGTTATAAATTTTATTAATATTATTAGACTTATTAAATATCTGTGTGTGTGTGTGTGTTTGTATATACTAATACAACACCTTACATTCAGTACCCTAGATTTTTAACGTAGCCACATTCATTAGAAAAAAAGATATGTGTGAGGTCGTAAGTGGTAGCAAGAAGGGCCTTCTGTAAATTCACAGCTACATTTATCTCAGGAGCCTTCACAGCTGACCTCATGCATCACACTAGGTAATATCACAACCATACAGTACCATCAAAACCACTACAAATGTGAAGATGAAAGGATACAGTATTCATGATGAGAGAGAGAGAGGAAGGGCAGAATGTCAGACGGGCCTGCGTGCCCAATTCTTAACACTTTGAAAATACAGTTCGTTCGTTCGTTCTATCTATCTATCTGTTTATCTATCTATCTGCCTGCCTGCCTGTCTGTCTGTCTGTCTGTCTGTCTATATATGTAAGAACGATTGTATACCGTATGAAAGATAAGAGAAAGGAAGGACTGAGTGTAGGCCGGCGCTGCGCTCCAAATTCTCAACGCTATGAAAACAAAGTTTGTTCATTCGTTCTATGTGTCTGTTACTCTGTTTGTCTGTCTGTATCTGTGTACATGAATTGGCAGTGGTGCACCACTTCACATACCTAGGGTCTACCATCAATGACAAACTCTCACTGGATACAGAAATCGACAGCCGCATTGGCAAAGCTGCAGCTACCTTTGCCCGCCTCACATGGCGTGTTTGGGGAAACTCTAAACTCACAATGAAGACCAAAGCTGCGGTATATAATGCCTGCGTCACCAGCACACTCCTATATGGCAGCGAGACCTGGACGACCTATGCTAAGCAAGAAAGAAGGCTCAATACCTTCCATTTGCGGTGTCTACGCCGCATCCTCGGCATCTCGTGGAAAGATAAAGTGACAAATGTCGAGGTGTTGTCACGTGCTGGCCTTCAAAGTATGTATACGCTTCTTAGACCGCGCAGACTTCGCTGGCTTGGCCATGTTCGCCGCATGGAAGATGGTCGCATCCCAAAAGATATCTTCTACGGACAATTAGCAGATGGCAAGAGAGCAGTTGGGCGACCACAGCTGAGGTTCAAAGATGTGTGCAAGAGAGATATGAGGGCACTGGACATGGATCCAGCAACATGGGAGGATGAAGCTGCCGATCGCACTAAGTGGCGATGCTATTTACGGCGCCACCTCAGATTGGGCGAAGAGAGGCTCACACAAGAAGCAGAGGTGAGGAGAAAACGTCGAAAGGAGCACCAGGAAAATAAGCAGCTGAGGGCTGTCACCTCAGGGGCGCATTCCCATAGTCAGTTATGACTGAAGGGGCTATTATTATTATTATTATTATTATTATTATCTGTGTACATCAATTTCTGATTGACTACATCTGAGTAAGATTACCTGTCTGCAATGCTAATCCAGGTTAACGTTACCATACGACATTGGCTCTATCGTCTGCACTGCCTCTTAATTTTTTTAGCTTGACACACGTGACTTATAATGTTGTCTTCACCTAAAACCGGGAGGATAGTGTGATTCGCTTGTATAGCTAGGCGGTGTTGTCGCACGGAAGATCCGGGGTTCAAATCCTGGGTAAGCCACTCACGTCTGCTGTTTTTCTGTTGTCTAGTGTTCTACTTCTTTATTTCTTACGAGTGCCTGAAAACATACCTTTATGTTTGTCTAATATTTATTTACTGTTTACAGGCCTCGGGTTTCCCTTCCTTATATGTTATAAATATTCACTGACCTGAATTGTCACGTCTGTTTTTCGTCTGCTGCATGACATTTTAGCTATGTCACATTTGCTGGCATCGTTTGCAGCAACTCCTCAAGGATTCAATACGCGAACGCGGGTAGACGTGAATTAGAGTCACGGGTTGCCTCCCCGTTGCTCTGCAGCAGTGGTCCAACAGTGGCCAAAACCTAGAGTATCCAATGTGGGTCTTCAAAGGTGTCTACATTCGCACAAGATCAATCTTGGCAGAGTTGTAGATAGAAGGATAATGATGCTTCTACCTCGAGAGTGTTCCACAAGATATTCAGAAAGCACGAACAATGCTGAGTGAGTTCCATAAATGTTAACTTTAGTATCTGCCGTCAACTTTTGTGAAGGATTGTCTTATAATTAGCTCGTTCAAGCCCCCAGCTTATTTAATTCAGCGAAATCTTAATTATTAATTTATACCTCTGTTTAAGTGTATTTAAGATGACTGAGACATACAGGTGCAGTACATACAAAATGATTAAATCAACGTTAAATTTGAATACATATGCAAATAGCAAATTTAATAATCAATTATGTTTAACAGTTTAAAATGAATAATTCTTTTTTTTTTTTAAAGTACTCATCATAGGGTTGTGTTATGGTTTTCGAAAATGGACAGCTCACTTGGCAGCTTTTAAGTTTTACTTAGCTGCCAATAGTTTGATGGCTTCTGCTCCCGCTGATATTTGGTTCTCTGCATATAGATGACTGGTTCAATCGTCACTGAAAGTTTTTAAACGTTCCAAGAAGTTTCATGGAGTAATCACAAAGCTTGTCCAGCATCTCTAAGACCCGTCTGATGATGGTGTCTAGCGTCGACTTCAGGCCACTTATACTCTCACTTCTTCCAGAGAAAGTACCCTCAATTGGTACCACTAACTAGTGTCACAAAAGAAGAGAACAAATACCCTTTTGAGTATTGAGTTTTCCCGACACACACTCATGTCCCCCCCCCCCCCTTTCATTCCACCATCCCATCTACCTCAGAACTTTACCCTCTCTGAGAATTAATCTTAATCCCAGTGAGCGGAAAACGTTCATTACAGGTAGATTGAATAGGCTTACATTGGTTGAAAAGGTTAACAATATATTACGTATGTACATCATTTCTTTCATCATTCCCTCCCTGCTCCATATGGAACTTGGGACTACCTCTGCTTTTTATTTCTCTATAAGAAACTCACAGAAAGCAGTCACCAGCCCTTGCAGTGGTTGTTCATGAAATCATCATTCTATATACTGAGGTTGCCAGCCTCGTATGACTTGGACATCCACTATCAATTTTTACATATTAATATTCACATGTTAATATATACTTATTATTTCAAGTATTAATAATGGAAAATATAGAATTATAAATGTACAACTTACCCAAAATTGTCTTTGGGATCACAGACTAGCTTCTGGCTGAGAGAAATAGTTAAGGCAACTTGTTTAAGATGCCTCTTCCACGTGTTCTGGGGTGTTATTTTACAATAAGCTCCCACTCTGACTTCGTGTTCAGATTCCTAGGATTCCGGTTTTCCGTGTTAATAAAAGTAGAGTTTTCCTGGGATATATATATATATATAAAGTCCTCTCAAACAAGGTCGGGTCCGATAAATGGCATTCTGATCTTATTATTTATTCTGGCTGGTCTCTTGACAAGTTGAATTTCACAGTGCTTTCACCCGACAAAAATGTCAGGTTATATTGCAACTTTCGTCCCTCGCACGTTGATGTTTACTATTAGACCGGGTTCTAATCAGAAATGTTGTTATTTTTACATCTCGAATGCCGGGCAATAGTTACAATCGTGCGTGGTTTAATGAGGTCTATTCAAAATATTTCCTCATAGGAAAATTATGCGTGTTATGTAAAGGAAACTTTCCAAATATAAAATGTAAACTTCCGACTATGCTGAGTAATGTATTACGTTTCTCTCACACTTCAAAATGTCTTACAAGATTGCGTTTATCTATAATCACCTCATCCCAAGTAAGTCAGAAGTGTTTTATCTGACTGTACCGATCTCTCGTATTACAATCGGACTGACAATTCGTGGTCAAAAATCAATTAACCCGTATTGTTGGTCCCTTTTCACGGTCGAATCGGATGTGATCACCCAATCTTGGACAAACACTAACTTTCGCATTGTACCTGGAGTCAATGTGGTTTTGAATCATAATATCTCAGGGATTGGCGAGTGTCTTGTCTGACAAAGGTGTCGAAGCATAAAATGTGAAAATGAGACTGAGAAAAACAACATTTACTGAGTAGAGGATGGGCACGTAATTTTGTGCGTTAAAATTAGGAAATAATAAACTTTGGATAAGAGGCAAATGAGAAAAGGCTAACGTTCCGTTTTGTCACAATTAGACCATATATAAAATCTCCAGCGAGCAATTTCAAAAGCTTGTTATACCAATGAGCATTAGTAATTTTAAACGAATAAGTCACCCGCCAAAACATGGCGGTAACTAATTACATTCTGCTCTTGCTGAAGCATGGTCTGATAAAGGTAATAACTCTCGTGTGGACAGAAGTCTGGATGCAGTGGTCGTGAAGCTATGGAGAAACGCGTCAAAATGACATGGGGAAGAAGTGAAGAGCAAATGGACTGACATTTGACTAATTAATTAACAGATACTTTATCAAAACATGTTTTGTAAATGTACAGATATCTTTTAAAGTCTTGCCTTGTTATGAATTGAAAAGAAAAAAAAAACGCAAGAAAGTTGAAAATAAACCTTCTATTACTCTGTCTCCGAATTATAGCTGGAAGGCGTATCCATTTGAGCGACCAGTTCGGCCAAGTTACTGCAAATATAACAAACTACATTCATTACTTACTGTTAAATACAAATATAACAAACTTATTCATACTCACGCGAAATAACAATAATGAAGGAAATCCCAGAAATTGTATCCAAAAAATAAATATAATCCAAAGAACTTATGCCAAGTTTTCTTGTCTCGTGCCATGAGCTCAAGATGTTTCCATGTCTTACGTCACTCCATTTATGTCTGTCTCCACTTGTCTGTCTCCACTTGTCTGTCTCCATGTGATCTTGGGTCTCCCTCAGCATCTCTTACCATCAGGATTTCGGAGCCAGGAAAATTAGTACAGTAAAGGGAAACCTGAATCACATGGAGAAAAGAACTGGACACATAAATTAAAGTGGTAAAGTAGACCTGCAGGGCTTATCATGAATTTGTCGAAGGTCAATACTCCATGAGGAGCAGAGGAGTAATGAACAAATGAATGAATTTATCCTCGTTAGGTAATTCCCGATTTTGAAGATTCCGTTATAAATAGACGTTTTTTAGGTTCGGAAATTCATTTACTAAATGTTAATATGTTGTCATGAAGTCGCGCAAGTACTTGTCTTTCCAGATTGGTTTTAGTTTGAATAGAATTACATTTGTTTTTGTTTTTCTTTGCTCAAAGCTGTGCTTTTGCTTTATGATCATTATAAATAAATACCCTACTGCTCACCTTAGAACACAGGTTCTAATGAACAAAAACATGCCAAACCTTCGTGTCCTGTGCCATTCCATTACCTTCGTTACCCTTTCTTGTTGGTGTCCAGTTCACTTTTCCATGCGTTTCTTTGGTCTCCTTCTGTTTCTCTTACTTGGGGATTCCAGTACATGGACAACCGTGTTCTCCAGTTCTCTTTTCCATAAGTTGTTGACTTTTGTTTCATTATTAGTAATTATCTTCTTCTTTGATCCTTAGCCGCCGACCGTCAAAGCAGTCAGTGGCCATCATGCCTAGTGGCGTCTTGTAGGGCAACAACAAGCTGATTCCACTTTGCTCGGTCGGCGGCCATCCTTCGTGCAGTGCCCCAACTCTGGTTCATTCTTTGTGTATGGTGGTGATGTTACCTAGTGTAATGAATGAGGTCAGTTGTGAAGGCTCCTGAGATAAATGTTGATGCGAATTACAGAAGGCCCTTCTTACTACCACTTACGACCTCAAACATATCTTTTTTTTTTTCTAATGAATGTAGCTACGTTAAAAGTCTAGGGTACTGAAATGTAATGTGTTGTAGTAGATTACCCACACACACACAGATATTTAATAAGTCTAATAATAATAATAATATAATGTATAACACACTGAACTAACTCAGGCTGTTTTAGTTTTAAATATTAAATCTTTTGGTAAATTTATTTGTTCTGATCCAAACGTTTGTTGGTCAGAACATATGAAATATTATGGAGTTATAAATGGAATGCATACTTATATGACATAATAAAATGGGATGTGATTACAAAGGTATGTTATAAGTCTGGTTAATATTAATTATATTAGATTGTCCCAGGAGACTATTACTGAATGTACTGTTGGGGTGGTATCATCACGCCCAGTCTATGACTACCAAACATTGTCCATTGACTTATGGGATGAATACATGGTTTATTTTCCCACAATGGTATGTCTTTATTTGATGGTGAATTAGTTGATAAATTAGTTGATAAATTCGTTGGTAAATCAGTTGGTGAACTTCCAGCAGGCCAGATCTCACTTATCTCGACTGCGTCGATCTTGTACAAGAGTCTGGTGGCCCCTCCTCTCCGTGCTGGGGGATAATATACGGCTGCTCTGACACAATGTTAGACTGCACTGGTCCACGCTTGTGTATTACAACAGCATTCGGCACCTCTTCGGTGCCAAACAGAAACTCACAATTCTGAAATAAAAGTTTTGTGGCATGTGTCAGAACTCTACCAACTGAGCCACTTCTGCACACAACACTACACAACAACACCACACAGACTGGGTCAGATCTCTCTGACCACACAGTACATCTTACCTAGTTGTTTTCATATAGTACTAGTTCCCCAAGACTACCTTGCATCTGAGATATGTTCAATAGTTTCCTTCTAGTCAATAGGATAGGTGATATGTTCCACTGATCTCAACAATAGATCCGCCTTCCATAGTTTTAGTAGGCGTCCATATATTTTGTTTGTCTCTAGACCCTGAACTTGGGCTGGGGATCTAGAGCGAGCACTTACTTGTCGTAATCATTTTATATGATATGGCAGTATCAATCACTCGAAATATTAAAATGTACAAAAGAATTGCTTTCATTCTTACCAGAATTCAGAATTGAGAACACAGTTAAATGCTAGCAAAACTCAGCTGAGCTGCTGTGTATCTGATGGCGTCCCACTAAAAATTATGTATTATCTTCTGGAAACAACACCACAGGTACTACACCACTGTGTCTCTGGACAGTTTTGTAACGAATGGCAAAAATGCGCATCTCTGTCCTGCCAATATGATTTCATTCATCCAATCACCGACCCCCCCCCCCTAACTTTCAAATCTACAACCAAAAGTCAAATTTCAGTCAGCTCTCAGTCAAGTATGTATTACTGTCTGTTGGTCCGTCTGTCTCTACTTGTTTTTCATTAAAAAAACACGCTTGGTTCTTGGACCCCTCCATGCAGTACCCTACACACTTCTGCCTCCGAAGTTATTTTTAGCCACAATTCTCCACCATTTCCCCTCTCTTTAATTACAGCTCGATTTTAGCACTTGAGTCTCAAGGCCGCAAATTTTGAAAATTTAGTGACATTTTTTTTAACAGTGCAGTCGCTCGTCTGATATGAACAACACAGTCTTTTGTCAATATCTTCATTATTATCTATCCGTCTGTATAATTTAAAGTATATTATTCTCTGCTCAAGACGGGCTATCAAACTAGCTAGGTTTTATATTAACATTATTATTAAGAAAAAGTTACTTTTTCAAGGTTAGTTGTTTTTTTGAAATATGTTCGAGAACCTTCTCCACGGCGTTTGCCGCTGAATTCAAATAACAATCAAGTATCGTAAAAGTCCAAGAAATGACTGTTTCTGACACGAGCTAAAGTCGTTTTTTTTTTTTTTGTCCATTTCCTTACCCTCTGTCAACTAGTGACGTGAATTTTTTTTCTTTTTTCTTACCAATTGCGTCTTTTAGCCTTGCGATCTTCAAACACGTGTTCAGTCATATTTTTCCTTTTGGTGTCCTCCGTTCTCTCCCGTCTACAAAGGGTAAACGTTTCGTCTGCACGTCTAACTCGTTAGTTTTAAATGGCGGTGGGAAAGGCTGGCATGGGCGAGCATGTCTCCTAGTATCTTACGCATTATTTTTAACCCTACATTTTATCGTTAAATTTGGAGATATTTTAACGTTGTATCATGGTAAATTCATCACACATCTCCCCACCTGAGAACATGCACTACGGCAAGTTCCAAAACCAGTGATACACATAGATAAAATTACTCCTCACGCCTGCCACTACTCTAATCTTGATCACAGGGGTGCCGACTGAGGAAATCTGCACCGACATTCAATGACCCTGGGATGTATTCGATAATAAACTGATAAGGTTGCAGTAATAAAGACCACCTCAACAATCTTGCGTTTTCATGCTTAGCCTGAGATAAGAATACCAGGGGCTGATGATCCGTCTGGACCACAAAAGTCCTACCATACAGATAGATTTGAAACTTTTTTATCGCCCAGATTAACGCTAAACATTCTTTTTCGCTTGTGGAATATCCTTGCTCCGCTTTATTCAATTTGCGGCTTGCATAAGCGACTGGGTTCAGTTCCCCATCGGGTGAAGATGACCTTTGCAACAAAGCCGCCCCGAGGCCTACATTACTTGCATCTGTTCTCACCACGAAGTCCTGTGTCAAATCAGGCAATTTGAGAATAGGCTTGCTAGTGAGTTTATCCTTTAACTCTTGAAAAGCTACTTCACATTGCGCAGTCCAAACAATTTTATCTGGAAGTCCCTTGCGAGTCAGATCAGTCAGAGGAGCACAAATAGAGTTAAAATTTTTGATATATTTTTGGTAAAATCCACATAACGACACGAATGATCGCACGTCCTTTTTTGTTTGTGGTCTAGGTGCTCTCTGCAGTTTTTCCAAGTTCTTGGGGTCAGGGGTCATGTTACCCTGATATACAGTGTGTCCCAAGAATTCCAACTCTTTGCATCCAATACAACATTTTGTTGGCCTAGCAGTTAAGTTCGCCTCCCTAAGCCTATCAAATAACATTTTCAGAGAGTTAATGTGTTCTTCAAATGTCTCTGTGGCGACGAGAATATCATCCATGAAATTCGTGATACATGGGTTATTCAAGGGATCCAACAATTTGCGCATCATCCTTGAAAATACACTCGGAGCATTTTTCAATCCGAATGGTAGCATATTGAATTCATAATGTCCTTCCGAGGTGCTAAACGCTAAATAAGGTCTCACTTCAGGCTTCACTGGAATCTGGTAATAGCCTTTACTAAGATCCACCTTTGAAAAGTATTTTGCCTTGTTTAATCTGGCAAAATAACTGTTTTGTGTCTGGTAATGGATCCACTTGTCCTTCTGTGACAGCATTCAGTTTCCTGTAATCTATGCACAGTCTGTGTTCCCCAGACGGTTTCCTCAACAAAACTACACTGGAGCTAAAAGATGATTCACTGTGTGAAATAATCCCCTCCTTCAACAAATATTCTATTTCTTCTTTCAATGCCTTCTCCTTCGCGAACGGAATAGAATAGGCTCTCATACAGATTGGGTTTGAGTCTACCAGTTTCATGTCATACTGTAGCAAATTTGTATGTCCTGGTTTATCTGTTAAGACATCTGTATGTTCCTCTAGAACCTGTTGAACTCTCTCCCTCTGATTTTTAGTCAGGTGCTTACTGACTTTTACTTGTGCCGCTGTTTCACAAGGATGTAATGGGTATTCATGTGAGGTGAGTGGTTCCTTTTGCATTTGAGTTGCGATAGCCAAGGTCAGTAAGGGGGTGCTTTCCTGGAGTGGTCTGTCCAGATACTTCTTTAACAGGTTTACATGATAAACTTTCTCCTTCCCCTTTTTGTCAATTTTATAGTTTGTTCTAGACACCTTCTCTAGAACCGTATATGGACCTTGCCATCCAATTTGTAATTTATTCTGGCTGCCGGGTAGTAGAAGAAGCACCTTCTCTCCCACAGCTAATTCTCGGTCCTTTGCCTTCCTATTAAAATATGCTGCATGTTTCTTCCTGGCTTGCCTCAAATTATCATTTGCCAGTTTCCATCCAGCTTTCAGACGAGTGGTCAGTTCGTTCACATATTGATAAGATGAGGTAACAGTCTCTTCTGCCTTCTCATCTGTCCAGGTCCTTAATAAGGCTACATCTGGACTTTTAATTTTTCATACTTATTTTTCATGGAACCCGTCGGGTCCCTTCCATTGGAAGCCTTATAATGAGGACTTTTCTTCCTAGAATCATCACTCACAAATCGACCACTACCAATTTTCTCCTTGGGTTTGTCTCCCCACTTTAGATTGCTTGTGAGAGATCTTCGCTCTCTTTTAGTTTCCTCCAGTTGATATAAGGTTGACCGAGGGATTGTCAGCTTATTCTGGGGTAAATTTCCTCTTTGTACTCGTCGCATAGTGGCCATGTTAATGCAGTTAAGTGAAGACTGGGTGTGAAAAGGGGGCTCCCATTGCACTTTGTCTACCTGCTTATAATAATTTTTCCTTCCAGGCCTAAGTTTGCCCCGTGGCGTTTCTAGGTCCTGCACATGATTTCCCTTTGTGGGTGTTCCCTCATGAAATACGCCACATGCTTCTACAAATTTTTCAATATCGACATTTACGTCGGGCCAATAGTATTTTCGAGCAACTTTTTGGCAGATGGTACCTACTTTCTCATGGTCACCATCTTTTCCAACATGTAAGCTCCTTATTAAATTTGCCCTATATACCTTGGGAAGAACCAACTGTCCGTGACCAGTGGATCTAGTTCCTGTCTTCCTATACAATAATCTGTCCTTCATAAAATATTCTCCTTTGCTTGGAGGTGTGTGGCATTTGGGCAATTTTTTAAAACATGGCTTGAGTGTCCTATCCTCAGCCTGCGCCTTCCTCATCTCCTCCGGATGAGCATTTATAGGTTCACCTTCTTCTTCCTTTTTCTGTGACCTGGTCTGCACTGTCGCCATGATCACAGGTCTCTCGGGATTCCCCAAGAAGACGTACCTACACCCCAATATCAGAGGGTAGATTGGTTCATCTATCACTGCTGCTCTGATTTCTCCTTCCACATAGCGAGTTTTCACCGTTATCCTTGCGATGGGAAGTGTCATGAGTGGTATGTCCTTAGTCGCCCCTTGTATTTCCACTGTTTCTGTGGTATACTGACTTGGGTCCACTAGGCTAGACTTCACAACTGAATCATAATCCAAACCTGTATCATAAAGGCACCTTATGGTGACCCCATTACAAATAACATCCTCACAAACTGGGGGGTGATAAGGTTCCTGCTGTCCATTAGGATTAACCTTTAATCTTTGAGTCCCCGACTTCATTGCAGCAATGTTTGAAGGTTTCCTTCTACAAAATTCGGTGTTATGGTTGTCTTTCTTACACCATTTGCACCATCTTTTTCCTTGGTTTAACGGTTTTCTTTCATTATATTTTTGGTCATTGAACTGTGAGTTTCTGTCACGATAGTCATTTCTTGGCCTATCAAAGTTTGTCCTGCCTTTATTACCCTGTTCTCGGTTATCAAATTTATTAAATTGCTGTGGAGCTTTAAAATTTTCTATGTGCTTCTTTTTAGTGCCACTTACCTCTGCCTGGGCTGCCTGATACCTCTCAGCGACATTTAAAACCTCCCCCAACCTCTCTGCACCTTGTTCCATGAGAAATTTTCTCAAGTCTGGAGCCATGGACTCTCTTAATTGCTCTATCATGATCATTTCTTTAAGATCTTGGGTCTTCCCCAGAGCAGTCCATTTCTCCAAATAGGTTTCCAGTCTGGCAGAGAATTGGTGGTATGTCTCCCCAGACAACAGTTTGGCATTTCTAAATTTCTTACGGTAAAATTCACCATTTTTTCGTATCTTAATAACAAAGCCTGCTTTAGCATGTCATAATTGTCTTGGTCTTCTCTGTTCATTTTTGCGAAAACTTCATAAGAAGTACCTCTCAATCCCTGTGATAACTTTAAACTCCACCTCTCTCTCTCTAACCCATATGTAGTAGCTAATAACTCAAAACGACTGAGGTACCCCTCGATGTCATCGTCTTTCTCAACAAAATGGTCTAAATGAAACCCCATAGCCGAGTTTGAGACTCCCTGACTAGCTGCAGCATCTGAGGCAAAAGGGCTGGCACCATTTTCAGGAGCATGGCCTTGTAATTCCAGCTCCCTTAGTCGTAATTCATGCTCCCTTTGCAACCTTCTATCTTCTGCCTCCCTTTCGGCAGTCAACCTTTTTTCTTCTGCTTCCCGTCTCTTATCTTCTGCCTCCCTTTGCAACCTTCTATCTTCTGCCTCCCTTTCGGCAGTCAACCTTTTTTCTTCTGCTTCCCTTTGCTGTCGTTTTTCTTCTGCCTCAATCTGCAGCCTCTTAAGTTCTCTATCAGCCTCAATTTGTAACCTCTTCTCTTCAGCTAACCTCCTATCTTCCCTTTCAATATACTTGTCACATTCAGCCGTTACATACTGAATTAAAACCTGACCATCCATTCCCATTTCCTTCGCCGTTAGCACAGCAGCTGATCTGAACTTTGCCAGCTCAGCCATCACACAAAATAACACTGACCAGGGTAAATCTAATCTAATTACTTAATGACAGGTAATTCTAATTAATTAATTAATTAACTAACTGGCTGTGAAGATTCACCAACTTTGATTTTTCACTTTTATTTTAAGGGACCCTTTTAAATTTTGACAATTTGTCCCCACTAGTTTAGTTCTCCCACCAGGAGATTCTAATATTTATGATTATCTAATTATCCCTGGACAAGACCCCAATATTGTAGTGGATTTGATGGTATTGTATGGTGGTGATGTTACCTAGTGTAATGAATGAGGTCAGTTGTGAAGGCTCCTGAGATAAATGTTGATGCGAATTACAGAAGGCCCTTCTTACTACCACTTACGACCTCAAACATATCTTTTTTTTCTAATGAATGTAGCTACGTTAAAAGTCTAGGGTACTGAAATGTAATGTGTTGTAGTAGATTACCCCCACACACACACAGATATTTAATAAGTCTAATAATAATAATAATATAATGTATAACACACTGAACTAACTCAGGCTGTTTTAGTTTTAAATATTAAATCTTTTGGTAAATTTATTTGTTCTGATCCAAACGTTTGTTGGTCAGAACATATGAAATATTATGGATTATAAATGGAATGCATAATTATATGACATAATAAAATGGAATGTGATTACAAAGGTATGTTATAAGTCTGGTTAATATTAATTATATTAGATTGTCCCAGGAGACTATTACTGAATGTACTGTTGGGGTGGTATCATCACGCCCAGTCTATGACTACCAAACATTGTCCATTGACTTATGGGATGAATACATGGTTTATTTTCCCACAATGGTATGTCTTTATTTGATGGTGAATTAGTTGATAAATTAGTTGATAAATTCGTTGGTAAATCAGTTGGTAAATCAGTTGGTGAACTTCCAGCAGGCCAGATCTCACTTATCTCGACTGCGTCGATCTTGTACAAGAGTCTGGTGGCCCCTCCTCTCCGTGCTGGGGGATAATATACGGCTGCTCTGACACAATGTTAGACTGCACTGGTCCACGCTTGTGTATATTACAACAGCATTCGGCACCTCTTCGGTGCCAAACAGAAACTCACAATTCTGAAATAAAAGTTTTGTGGCATGTGTCAGAACTCTACCAACTGAGCCACTTCTGCACACAACACTACACAACAACACCACACAGACTGGGTCAGATCTCTCTGACCACACAGTACATCTTACCTAGTTGTTTTCATATAGTACTAGTTCCCCAAGACTACCTTGCATCTGAGATATGTTCAATAGTTTCCTTCTAGTCAATAGGATAGGTGATATGTTCCACTGATCTCAACAATAGATCCGCCTTCATAGTTTTAGTAGGCGTCCATATATTTTGTTTGTCTCTAGACCCTGAACTTGGGCTGGGGATCTAGAGCGAGCACTTACTTGTCGTAATCATTTTATATGATATGGCAGTATCAATCACTCGAAATATTAAAATGTACAAAAGAATTGCTTTCATTCTTACCAGAATTCAGAATTGAGAACACAGTTAAATGCTAGCAAAACTCAGCTGAGCTGCTGTGTATCTGATGGCGTCCCACTAAAAATTATGTATTATCTTCTGGAAACAACACCACAGGTACTACACCACTGTGTCTCTGGACAGTTTTGTAACGAATGGCAAAAATGCGCATCTCTGTCCTGCCAATATGATTTCATTCATCCAATCACCGACTCCCCCCCCCCCCCTAACTTTCAAATCTACAACCAAAAGTCAAATTTCAGTCAGCTCTCAGTCAAGTATGTATTACTGTCTGTTGGTCCGTCTGTCTCTACTTGTTTTTCATACAAAAAAACACGCTTGGTTCTTGGACCCCTCCATGCAGTACCCTACACACTTCTGCCTCCGAAGTTATTTTTAGCCACAATTCTCCACCATTTCCCCTCTCTTTAATTACAGCTCGATTTTAGCACTTGAGTCTCAAGGCCGCAAATTTTGAAAATTTAGTGACATTTTTTTAACAGTGCAGTCGCTCGTCTGATATGAACAACACAGTCTTTTGTCAATATCTTCATTATTATCTATCCGTCTGTATAATTTAAAGTATATTATTTCTCTGCTCAAGACGGGCTATCAAACTAGCTAGGTTTTATATTCCTAACATTATTATTAAGAAAAAGTTACTTTTTCAAGGTTAGTTGTTTTTTTTGAAATATGTTCGAGAACCTTCTCCACGGCGTATTGCCGCTGAATTCAAATAACAATCAAGTATCGTAAAAGTCCAAGAAATGACTGTTTCTGACACGAGCTAAAGTCGTTTTTTTTTTGTCCATTTCCTTACCCTCTGTCAACTAGTGACGTGAATTTTTTTCTTTTTTCTTACCAATTGCGTCTTTTAGCCTTGCGATCTTCAAACACGTGTTCAGTCATTTTTTCCTTTTGGTGTCCTCCGTTCTCTCCCGTCTACAAAGGGTAAACGTTTTGTCTGCACGTCTAACTCGTTAGTTTTAAATGGCGGTGGGAAAGGCTGGCATGGGCGAGCATGTCTCCTAGTATCTTACGCATTATTTTTAACCCTACATTTTATCGTTAAATTTGGAGATATTTTAACGTTGTATCATGGTAAATTCATCACAGTAATTATAGTTTATAGGTATTTGAAAAAAAGTTTCTAAAACTAGGCGTCATCTACTGTGACTCCTCTTTTGATACCTTTTTGTTAATTGTGATTATCTGGGTCTTTTTGTGCATTTTTTTTTTTTGGTGGTGGTATTAAACCTGGTTACTATATCCTGTAGCACTTGTTTCTTCCCAGCCAGTGCATAAATATCATCTGATGATTGAAGCTGTAGTTAGTTTACAAATTACACTGGCTAACAAAAAAAAACTTTTTTTTTTCTTTCTCTAACATTTCTATGGTTTTCTGGTCAATTTTAATGCGCTGTTTTTAAATCTGCAAACCGTTTTTCTCTATCAGGTCGGGATTTCTAGAAATACGCAATTGAAGTTTTTTAACAACGCATACAGTATTACAACATCATTCGTACAAGAAGTATAACAGTTATGTAGGCTTGAATTTCTTTGCAGTCGACTTTCGTCGGTGAATGGCATGTGGTACATCGCGATGAAGCATCCAACAATAATCGGCAAGCATGGTCACACTCCACCGTCCTTGATAACGTGACTCCATTTCGGCGATATCTTGATGGAATCGTTCTCCATGTTCATCGCTGACTTCGCCAAGGTTGTCAGGGAAAAAGTCAAGATGCGAATCGAGCAAATGGATTTTGAGGGAGATGTTACAGCCCATAATTCTGTATGCATCTATGCACTGCTTAACAATATGCACATAGTCGACAGATTTGTGATTTCCCAGAAAGTTATCGACGATCGATTTGAATGCCATCCATGCGCGAAGTTCACTACCATGTAACAAGTTCTCGAATTGTTTGTCTGCAATAACTTTCCTAATCTGAGGTCCTACAAAGATACCTTCCTTTATCTTTGCATCGCTAACTTGCGGAAAATTTTCTCGAAGATAAGTGAAAGCTTTGCTCGTTTTTTCTAACACTTTTACAAAATTCTTCATGAGCCCCAACTTCATGTGTAACAATGGTAAAATGAAGCTGTCTTTGTTAACTAATGGCTCGTGTATTATATTTTTATGCCCGAGCTGCATACGATCCCGGATAGGCCACACCTTTCTTGCATAATGTTCCAGTCTGCTGCGGCTGTCCCATTCACATCGGAAGCAACAACATTTAGTATACCCAGTCTGCATGCCCGTGAGAATTGCAATGACCTTTAGGTCTCCACAAATCCGCCATTGGTAGTCATTGTACTTTATTTTTTTCCAAACGTATAGCCATATTGTCATAAGTTTCTTTCATATGAACAGAGTAGGCGACTGGAATTGATGAAAATAAATTTCTGTTATGCAATAACACGGCTTTTAGACTAGTCTTGGAAGAATCGATGAAAAGTCGCCATTCGTTGACTATGTGCTCATGACCGTTTACATCTTTGCAATAGCAAATGTCATCATCCATCTCAAAGTATTGAACAAGTTCTCTGTGTCTATGACGAAATTTAGATATCGGAGTATTGGGCGCTAAAAGATTCCATTCTTTGAGTCGCGAACCGAGTAATTTCGCTTGTCCTTTGGTAAGAGCGAGATCACGTATTAGATCTGAAAGTTCTGAATGGTTAATTAAGTAAACACCATCATTCATCGGTATGTAATCTGAGTCAGAATTAGTTTCTAAAGCAGGTAAACTATCACTTTCTGATGGTTCATTCACGTCCAACGGATATTGTTCTGGTGGTACTTGGATCGGACACGTGATTGGATCATGAGGAACTGGTTTCGAAACCGATTCAATATTTGGATAAACCACAGACTTTCTAGTTTTAAAAGTGAAACCATGGATATTTGTCAAGCAGAAGTAACAATCAGTAGTGTGATTTGTCGGTTCACGCCATATTACTGGCACTCCAAAAGGCATCGACTTATGCTTCGGCGATTTTCGTAACCAACCTGCCAATGTATCGAACAAACTGCATTTGGCTTCCAAGATTTATTTGCATCATCAACTTTCGAATCGAAAAAAAAAATTCATATGATTTCTTTAGTAATGGTGTAAAGTTTTTTTGGTCAACACGATCGGTAAAATATCCGCACACGTAACAGAACAGATCAGCCGAATTTCTACAACTTCTAGAAGCCATATTTTGCTCAGAATTATTTCAAAATACAGTAACTATTTGAAAAATCGCGTAACATATGTCATGCATCTTTTAGCAGTATAAAAAGTAGAATTATGTTGCTTTTATTAATTGTTAATAAGTTATATAGTAAAAATGAAACGGAGCAAATAACGGTTTCCCAAAAATATATTTATTCACAAATATCTTAAGAACCCGATGTGATAGAGATAAACGGACTTCAGATTTGAAATCAGCGCAAGAAACTGACGTAAGAACACTTATTCTTATATAAGAAAGAAAAATGTTGTTTGTCAGTGTTATTCCACATATATCAGCTGGGATTTGATGATTTCTCACTTTCTTTTTGCCTCTAGAATTGTGCCTTGAACCAGGTCTTTCTGCTCATCTAGTCCGGGCATTTTTTATAAATTAATACTTCCTGAAATGTCTGTAACGAACAATGAAAGATTTAGAGAAAATATGGAAAAAGCTCGCATATAACAGTGAAGATAAATTAAACCCCCATAAAAACGCCCATATGTTCTAGTGTTCTCATGTCTACAACCAGTATAAAGTTACAGATTCATACATGCGTGACTGCGTACAACAGAAAGATTGACACGGTACGACAAGGTCATCAATGCGGAACTGATGACAAGAACCAGACAAGTACCATTGGAACAAGAGATGAGAAGTAGACGCTGGCGATAAGTAAGACACATACTGAAGAAACTGGTTTTAGCACTGCACGGCAGTCCTTGTTCTGGAATCCGCAGTTTAAAAGAGGTATAAGGAAACATAAAAAAACATATGGAGACGAGATAATAAGACAGAAATGAAAGGGATAAAAAAAGGCATGGAAAGAGCTACAGATGATGGCATAGTCAAGACAACTTGACATGAGGCTGTTAAAGGCCCATGCTCCATTGGGGGCTGAAGGAAATGATGATGTCTACCTTGTTCTTTATATCGTTTATAGCAGAAGGGCCGCGTGTCTCTCTGGGAACGCTTGCTTGAATTCCATCTGATATGATGTTTTGTACGTAGCTAAATACATGCATGGAGGCATATCTGGAGTCATCCTTATAAAAACCACCAGCTAAACACAATGCTATTGTATACAGATATGGAAGTGAACCTCTGTCTGTGAGGTTAACTACACCATCATTGACTTTTGAAATTATCAACACACTTCCAGGGATTCCCCCTGTGATGAAACTTGTTGAGAACCCAGTATTGCACACTAAGCATAGAGAAGTCACTTGAGCCTCAGACGCAACTCTGGCTTCTACCTGGTTTGCTGCATGCAGGAGGATCTCACTGTGGACACAAGTGTGCGCAGGGGTAGCTGGGAAGTGGATCTGTTTAGTTACGTGGCAATTCCTTGGGAGAGCCAAGAACCAGAGCACAGTATTTTAGCTCTGCATATTTGGAGAGCCACCTTGGATGGTGGGGAAAGCACAGTATACCACACGCTTCTTCCTCCTAGCTTGGAACCAGACGTGATAATCTGTTAAAAGCAAGCTAAGCCAGAGAAACTGGAGCTGATGACTTCGACTCAACACGTTTCGGGATGGCAGAAAAGCCACAGGAAAAGCCTCGATCTGCAGTGTAGATAATACCAAGAAGTCTTCAACTTGATATTGGCTGCAATAGAACGAGAGAAACTCAGCAGTGCTAGTTAAACAGCAGCAGCAGTAGCTGGCTACACATAATTTTACAACGTGGGAAAACCTCTACAATTCTAATCTCTTTTTTAATATTCTCTTTCTGTATACCAGGAAAGGTGATGTAACCTAATTTCTTGCTATGGGTCCATGGATTCACTCGATAGCGCACTTAATAGCGCATACACCCGTAATTGGCTCCTGCGTAGTGCTAGGAGTCTGTAATCAATCAATCAGTCAATCAATACCCTTTAGCTTGCCAAGGAGCATAGGCCTTCAACAAGCTAGTTTCAAATCCTTTCTGTGACGCGTGATCAGTTCAAGGTCTTTTCATATCTTCTTCACAATTTTTCTTTCTGTCTCCAATTCTCTTCTCCGTGTGTTCTTCGGTCTGCGTCTGCTTCTCGTATCCTGGCGATGACAGCAAAAAAGGACTGCCTTGTAATGCCATGAACACGTATACTCAGTGTGTATCCCACACAGCGCCGTCTTCTCATCTCTGTGGGTCTCTAAGGAGAGGAAGATAGAATAAGACTGTTTCTCCTTTCAGGTATATCGTTAAAGACGACTAACATGAAGTTGTGTATAGAGGGGGAAGAGTGGAGTGGCTCAAGTGGGGGCTGGGCGGACTGCCAGCGGGTCATCATCGGCTTTGGCAGACAGCGCAAAACTTGGGACAATGGGAGGGCAGAGCTGGAAATTTATCAGCTGATAAATGATTATGCTGTGGATTATGATGTCATTGTGTACGCTGATGGGAGCTGTAATCCGTGGTGAGAGATCAAGGTGGTGCTTCTCTACCGGAGTATATGGCAGAATCTCATTAAATAAAGCGGGGCTTACACGATAATAATCTCCAGTATGAGAATGGATTTAAAGGCAGCTACTGCATCCTTAAGGTGGTTGTCTGAGGCTTCATTAACAAGGGCAGTTATTGTATCAGAAATCAGAGACACATCTCCAATCCAACCTGCAAGTCTGGAAGGAAGAGCTGGAGAAGAGAGGGATGGTCATAAGCAGCTCTAAAAGAAAATCCATGGTGATATCACGAGAAGAAAGAAAACATCAGATTAAGTTGGGAGAACAGGTCCTGGAGCAGGTCGACCACTTTAAATATCTCGGAGCTATTATAGACCGAAAGGGGGGCATCAAAGAAGAGTTGGCCACTCGAAAAGCAGCGGCTGGGAGACTTTATCAGGCCATAAATCGAGGATTCCTCAGCAAGAAAGAGGTTGGTAAGAAAACGAAGATGGCTGTATACCGCTCCACCTATGTCCCAGTCTTGACATATGGATGCGAGTCATGGGCAATGACTACAACCCACAAAAGCCAGATCCAAACCTCAGAAATGAGGTATCTGAGGAAGGTGGTTGAAGTAACAAGAAGAGACATGGTCCGCAACCAGACGATACGTCAAGGCCTAAAATCCCACCCGCTGCAGACCCAAATAGAACAGTCCCAACTAAGATGGTTTGGCCATGTCTGCAGAATGGGAGAAGATCGGCTACCACGACAAGCATGGGAAACAAAGAGCCAGGGATCCAGACCTCCAGGACGACCCAGAGTCCGCTGGGAGGACAACATTAGACAATCTTTGAAGGACCGAGGACTAGAATGGAACCAGGCCAGGAAGAAGACAGCTGATAGAATAGTCTGGCGCTCTCTCTTCCAAACCTCTACACCTCACGGTAGAAGAGGAACGACTAAGTAAAGTAAATTTATTGTACCAGACTAACAATCCATGCTTCGGAAGATCCAAAGTGGATGGCTCCGGCATGAATGGAAGACCTCCATAGAAGCCTCGAATATTCAGGACCTGGTGTGAATCTACTGTCCTGATCATGAAGGGGTACGCGGTAATGACAGTCCTGACAGACTAGCTTCAATAGCTTCCATAGAAGATGCGTTGGATATGGATAAGGGAGACATACGGAGGGCAATTAATGATCACCTATTAAAGAATGAGACTGCCATCAATGAATCATCAAGGCTAAGAGTGCTGGAATTTGGCATCAAACGTAAGACCGTCAGGGAATGGACGTAGGAGAGAATGCATCCGGCTTGGATACAACCAGTGCGCAACAGGAACAGTTGGCATTCATACTCTTCGAAATGTGCCGAGGGAGACTGAGCACCTACGGGTTTGCCCGGAGTGCAATGATGTCGATTGTGATCAACAATAATAAACATGAATTCAAATGACTTAAAATTAATGCGAATGTTTATTTATAATCTGCCTTTGTTAATAGCGATTTCTTGTCCAGCAGACTGATCATGCCAGCGAGATATTGTTCCCGATGATCTCATTTTCATGACAGTTGAACATTTTATTCCGTTAAACTACATTTAGCGGAAAGTGCTGTTTCATGTTAATTCAGATTTTGTATCAGTTTTTTTTTTTAAAACTCCCAACCATTTTCCACCATGATAACATCGTTTGTGACGTCATATTCATTCAAGCAAGGATAAAGCGATTGTAAAAACAAGAAACCGAAGCGTGCGCTGAACAAAAAAACTTAGAAATTTGAGATACCTAGCATTACTAAAGCTGATTTGATCCACAACACGCAAATCCTAAAAGCGACCTGTCCTTTTGATGGATTAGTGGCAATGTTTCGCTTCTGTTCAAGTAAAAATACCCCAGGTATTTCGTGTATGGTCTTACAAATTCGTTTGCATGAAGACTAAGGTTAACATTAGCTCAGGTTCAAGTGTTACTGATTTAGGTTCAAGTGTTACTGATTTAGGTTCAAGTGTTACTGATTTAGGTTCAAGTGTTACTGATTTAGGTTCAAGTGTTACTGATTTAGGTTCAGCCTGCTGAGGATATTATAAGTGCGAATTACTGGATATGAGTATAGATTTGTTCTATGATTTAGGATTTGTCTTAGATGTATTCAATGTTTTGTGATTTGTTCTTAGATTTGTTCTACGATTTACGCTTTGTCATGGACAATATGTAAACAAGTAGAAAATTCCCTAGAGGCCAAAAAGATGTGGTTTTACAAAATAATGTTAACAATACTCCGGACAGCTATAGAGAGTAATGAGGATGTCCTGACAGAGGCCAATGCGCAATGGATTTATTTTTCCTGATGTTAGAATGAAGCAATCTACTTTCTTTGGCCTGTTTTGAAAAGATGGAAGCTAGAGTGTACCGTGACAACAGGAAACATAGACGGAATTAGAGATTCAGGACAACAAAGAGAAAAGATTCTGGACTGTTTGAGATCATGGCATGGAAAGAAGTCAACAACAGAGCTGATAAATAATATTGGAGACAAGAAGTTGTGGAGTGACATGATCGCTTAGGCCAGCGGGAATGGTAGTTGAAGACAGAGAAGTTGAGATTAGTTCTGTGATATGTGATTTGTGCTGAGATTTGTTTTATATGCGATTTGTGCTGAGATTTGTTTTATATGTGATTTGTGCTGAGATTTTTTATATGTGATTATGCTGAGATTTGTTTTATATGTGATTTGTGCTGAGATTAGTTTTATATGTGATTTGTGCTGAGATTAGTTTTATATGTGATTTGTGCTTTTATATGTGATTTGTGATGTTTTATGTGTGATTTGTGCTGAGATTTGTTTTATATGTGATTTGTGCTGAGATTTGTTTTATATGTGGTGTGTGCTTAGATTAATTTAATATGTGATTTGTGCTGAGATCTGTTTTAAATGTCATTTGTGCTGAGATTTGTTTTATATGTGATTTGTGCTGAGATTTGTTTTATATGTGATGTGTGCTGAGATTTGTTTTATATGTGATTTGCGCTGAGATAAGTTTTATATGTGATTTCTGCTGAGATTTGTTTTATATGTGATTTGTGCTGAGATCTTTTTTATGTGTGATTTGTGCTGATATTTTTTTTATATGCGATTTGTGCTGAGATTTGTTTTATATGTTATTTGTGCTGAGATTTTTTAAATATGTGATTTGTGATGAGATTTGTTTTATATGGGATTTGTGCTGAGATTAGTTTTATATGTGATTTGGGCTTTTATATGTGATTTGTGCTGTTTTATGTGTAATTTGTGTTGAGATTTGTTTTATATGTGATTTGTGCTGAGATTTTTTTTATGTGCGATTTGTGCTGAGATTTGTTTTATATGTGATTTGTGCTGAGATTTGTTTTATATGTGGTGTGTGCTGAGATTAGTTTTATATGTGATTTTGTAACCGGGCCTGAGAACTGAGAACTGGTTACGGCAGCAAATTACCAACATGTGACAGTGGTGGTTGGTCTATTTATTTATTGGTCACAATACTACTACTACTAGCACTACTAGGTGATTGAGGCAGGCCTAGTTATTAATCTATGTGGTCAAATTTCCTTCCTTGACCTATCTTCCAAGTTAGAGCTATCTCTTTGACTGGCCTCTATCGCCAGAGATGGTGATTCCTGGATGAGATAAGGTTCGTCTTTTTCTTCAACCCAGACCACGTTCTTCTCTCCTAGGTGTTGTATAGCGACTGGCTCGTACTAGTGGTGTTATTTCTTTATGACTTTGCATTTATGCTTCAACTTGTCATCCTTTCATTTATTAAAGCAATCCCAGCAATGCAGTTCAACATAACAAATTTATTTACATCAATTTAAATTCCAAGTTGGTACAATTCATCAGACTATATTCTCCATTGCAACTTTCTGTATTTTTTCTACAGCCTGATAAATTAATTCCAAGTATTCATACACCTGTATAATGTCTCAGTTTCAATACCTGACAGCTAATCCCATTATCTGCGTCAATGATTATCTTTGGTCTTACTTCAAAGTCTCTGCTTCTTTACCTGACAGCGCACCCTGGTCATCAGGTATGCAACCATTATCTGCATCAATGATAATCTTTGGTCTTACTTCAAAACCTCTGAGGCTATGTCTGACAGCTCATCCTAGCTATCGTTTATATAACCATTATCTTCGGTTTTACTTTCTTTAGTCATGCTTCAGTGTCTCATCTACAATATTCTTTCTTGCTCATGTACCTTGAGATGTGGGCATCATTACCCTCTGAAAAAATTGCTGAAAGTCTAACAAATAGTTCAAAGTTCTTCTTACCGTTTTAAAACGAAGTCCAGCACCTATCACGATTCCTACTATTCACCCTTATTCTACTCCTACTCTGTTCATCTCAGTATTTTAAACACAGTTAAGCTAATCTCCTGAATTCCTATCACTAAGAAATTCTAAATCTAGCTATAGGCTTCTGGATACGAACAACTGTCGCCCACAAGTTCGTTTCTTGAGAGCCCAGGGCGGCACTTCTTGCTTCCGCATTTTTTTTTTTTTTTTTTTTTTTAAATACCTTTATTCAGGTCAATATAACAATTTACAAAACAATTTTTACATTTATCACATGTTTATAAAGGATGATTACTAAGTATCTAAATTCTGCTAATAAGGTTAGGAGTATAAGCTCCGTCTGTCTCGGTAAAGCCGGTAAAGTATTCAACATGACCGCTTGATACATGTTGAGTGATTGCGGTGTTTTGGAAGCTATTAACGTTCTTATTTTGTTTAGTGTAGGGACCACTGTCCTACATGTGTAGAACAAGTGGTCCTCTGTTTCTATTGTGTTGCTACTGCACAGTTTACACCTTGGTGGCGCCTTGCCTGCTTTCATTGCTGAATGCTTACTCATGATAGGTGTTAAACCGTACAGTAACCTAAATGTAACTTGTTTGGCTTGTGGCTTGACGTTTATTGCATGAATGTTTGAGAAGCTTTGTGTGTAGTCTGTTATGAAAAGGTTGTACCCTCGTTTTATCCGTGTGCCTAAAAAAGATTCTTGTGCCCATACAAGGAGTTTGTATATAAGTTTAGTGTCTTGTTTAACTAATTGTTCGTTCCCTGTTAAGTTTTGTAAACATATTCTGTAGAAGGGTGGTGGGGTACCAAAAAGATGGGGTTGTTTATTGTCTGGTTTACATAGTTTGAGTATTCTAAGTCCAATGTAATAGTGTGCTAAGGGGTACAAACTTGGGTTCTTAATTACCTCTCCTATATATTTAATCCTTAGGGCTTTAATTTTAGTGGTGATGTCTTGCAGGGCTATCCCCCCCTTGTGCTTAGGTTGTATTAGGGTTACGTGTTTAATACTTTTAAGAGTGCCCCTAAAAATGAAATTCCTAATCAGTACATTAAATTTAGTTACAATTGATTTTGGTATGATTTGAATATTAGCTGTATATATAATTTTAGGCATAATGAAACAGTTCACTATGATACTTCTCCCAAAAATAGTAGCTGTCTTGTATTTATATTTCTCTAACATGTTTTGAATTTTATCTACTAACTTTATCCATGTCTCTGTATTGGGGTCATGGGGGTTACAAGAATATCCCATAAATTTTGATTCTGTTAACTTGCGTTAACTGAAAAGGGAAATCTGTTTTATTTGCCCATTTACCTAAACCCATTAAACTAGATTTTTGAATATTTAGTTTGGATTCGTTAGCGTATCCAAACTCTGTAAAGGTTTCTAATATCTTTCTTATGGAATCTACAGTTGCTGGAAGGAATAAAGTATCATCAGCATACGCTAATGAATTTCTTTCTCCTTGCCCGGGTACAAAGGTCCCCGTGATGTTTACATCTTGCCTAATTCTTTCCAGCACTGGTTCTAATGTTAATACATATAACAGGGGAGACAAAGGGCAACCCTGTCTCACTGACCTTGTCAGCTTAACTGGGTCAGTTAAACTATGATTAATCAAAATTTTACTATGGGTTTTTTTATATAAGATCTCTATCCATGTTCTAAAGTATGTACCTATGTTGTTTGCTTGTAAAGTTTTATGTAGGAAGGAATGTGATACTCTGTCAAAGGCTTTTTCCTGATCTAATGATAGTATTGCACTTTGACACTGTCTATCGTGCGTGTATGTAATGAAATCCCTTATGAAGTGTGTATGTCTACAAATATTCCTACCATGTACACTGCATTGTTGATCTGCGTGTATCAAGTTCTGCATGAATAATTTAAGTTTCAGAGTGAGAGCCTTGGCCAAGATTTTATAATCAGTATTTAAAAGTGAAATGGGCCTGTAATTTTTGATTGATTTTCTGTCAGCATTATCTTTAGGTATTAAGGTAATAAAGGATTCATTTAAACTATTCGGAAGCTCTCCTTTCTGGAAGGCTTCCTCAAACACTTTAATTAAAAGGGGGCCTAATATTGGGAAAAAGAAAAGGTAAAATTCTGCCATTAACCCATCTGGGCCGGGTGATTTATTTTTTTTGGAAAGTACTGATAGCTTCCCTTAAATTTTCTAAAGTTAAAATTTCATCTAATTTTTTTGCTCTCATCATCACTTAAACGTTTTGTGTAGTGTAGAAATTTATCCTGTATGTTTACGTTAGTTGGTTCTTTAGTGTATAATTTTGTGTAATATTCAAAAAAAGCGTGTCTAATATTAGTGTCTTCTGTCTGATGCTTTCCATTCATGTCAAATATTTTGTGGATCTGTCTACTGTGTTGTACATTTTGTTCAATTGCTAAATATTGCCTACTGGGTGTTTCTTGTGTAATAGTATTTAATTTTGACCTAAGGAGAGCTCCTTGGTATGTGTGTTGTTTGTACAGGTCTAATTGCTCTTCTAAAGTATGAATGTGTGGGTTAGATTTGTCTATCTGCTTAGTTAAACTTATTGCGTCTTCCAATATATTTTGTTCCCTCTTAAAGGCCCTGTGTATTGTTGTTGCTAAAGTCTGTGTTCTGTCCCTTATTGTGTTTTTTAGCAGGTCCCAATATTCTGCAATGTTGTTATTGGGGATATCCTGTGTGTAACCCTGAATGAGTTGTGTTATTGTATCTGTGAAGAAGGTATTTGTTAGCAAGTTATTGTTGAATTTCCAATGCAGGGATCTCTTTAATTTTGTATATGTGTGTCCCGTACTTAGAACTGTGTATACTGCTTGGTGGTCTGTAAATTTAAGCGTGTTTTTTATATGGTAAGTTTTGTGTATATTGTAATTGTTGGATGCGTAGAACTTGTCCAGTCTTGAGGCCTGTCTAAAATATGGGTTTGTCTTGTCGTGAAATGTGAAAGCTTGTGTGTTCGGTTGTAGTTTTCTGTACACGTCTACTAGGTCATGTCTGTCAAAAATGGGTTGTAAGTGTCGTATTGATAGGTATATTTGAATTTCTTTTCTCTTAGATATGGGGTCCAAGGAACTACTGTCTAAACTGGCCAAAATACAGTTAAAATCTCCCCCTAACACTATTCTAGTTCCTTTGTAGTGCTTATCTATAATGTCATACAGTCCGTCGTAAAATTTGGGTTGGTCAGTGTATAATGTGGGTGCGTATCACTAGGCTGCTTGACAAAGTGGTAAGCTGGGGTTGGCCACTTGTTGCAAACTGTCTACCTGGCAAAGTGGCAGAGTCGTCACTTGCCATATCTAAACTATCTGACAAAACGGGGGCTTGCGAACCGTTTGTCTCTTTTGAATTACAAGGCAGGGCAGTGGTCTGGGGCTGGCTACCCGCCACAGGTAAATTACACAACAAAGCGCTAGTTGATGGTTTATTGTGTGTTGTAATAAATGTACTAGGCAAAGTGATACTTGATGCGCATGGCTTACACAACAGAGCGGTGACTGTGGGCTGACCGCTCTCTGTCGTAACTAGGCCGCTCGACACGTTCATTGACGAGGGGGTGCGTAAGGGCTGACCTGTTGACCTAGTTACATGACTGCCTGACGGAATAGTGAACTGGGGCTGACTATCCGTTCCGCATTGATAATTTAGGCTGAGCGCAGATGAAACTGCGTCGCCTAACACTCTCGCCCCAGTAGGGGGAGGGGGAGTTGACTGTTAAAATGAAACTGTGCGCATGTTAGTTGTGTGTGTGCTGTGTCAAAACAAACATTAAAATACTACCAAACTTATTTACATTAAAATGAAAACACAAAACTCTTAAATCATAACTAACACATCCTAAACTATGGGTGTTTTTAGAATTTACTTTAAAAAAATACATTTCTTTTATTTTCCCGGACTTGCACGCTTGAGTCCACTTGAGGGGGCACATCTTTCCACTCACTGGTAGTATGGTATTCTTCTCGTCGGTAAGCTCACAGGGGGTGATGACAGCGGGGTGCGTCTTGGGCGTGCCCACACACGCACCATTCGTCATCTGACCTCCGGGACACACACCTCTTGCTTGCCTGACGCAGGACACCATCTGGTTGCACTCTTCAGTGCAGGAAAGGTAGGCATGTAAGGGCTGACTCATTCGTCGCTTACATCTTCGAAGGGTTGCCCGTCAATATACAGGCTGGAATGCGACATCATCGCCTCCATGTCTTCGTCTTGTTCTGTTTCCGTCGCCCAACTCATGCATACTTGGGTATTAGCTGGCGTTGGCGCCTCTGGAACTACAAGTTTAATTGGTGATCCCCTTACAGGGGTATTTGGCCGAGATGTTTCTTGTGTGTCAACAATGGGCATTGACACATACCTTGGGGAAGGCTCTTGTGTAGTCGCCCTAGGCGATGACGGTAAACTTTGCTTACACGGGGATCGCTTGGTTGGAGACCTCTCAGGTTGCTGGCGTCTGCCTTCTTTGGTTTTTCCTGGCCCTGCTGCCAGGAGCATCTTTCTTTTCTTGTCGTTAATTACCTTTGTGAAGCCGTCAGCGTCTACCAAGGTCCGGGGGCTCTCTGGGGCAGGGAGCTCTTTTGCCCTGCACTCTTCCGCCGGTGTCTTGTCAATCTCTACCGCTTCTTCTTCTCTCGTCTTCTTGAGGGGGGCCCCTCGCTTCTTGGGGCATTGACTCACCCAGTGAGTATCTTCCCCACAAATGAGACATTGCATTCTCCTCCCTGGCAAGGCCACCCACACCCGTTGGAATTTATCAACTTGCTCGTCCATTTTTAAATTTATGAAGTGGGGTACCTGACGCTCAGAAGGCTTATACAAAAAGTTCCACTTGTCGTGGGCCGTTTTAATCCTAAAAACTTCTGCCTCTTTATCTCCCGACACTGTTGCCGCGATTCTTTGTACAGCTGCAGGCTTCATGGTAGGGGGCAGCCAGTGAAGAACCCCCTTGGACTTTTCTTTGTCCTGGTGCTCAATATATATGGACATATGGGGATTAGTCCATTCAAATTTCTTTCCATGTAAGCCCTGATAGTGCTTCATGTGGGCTGCAGTTGTAAGGGTGGCATACCATTTAAATGGTCCCGCAAAGCGGTACAGGGTGGCAACACCACTTGTTCCCACGCCGGCTGGTCCGGCTAATATGCTCGCAATCAACGAGTATGATGCACGATTGGCTTGTGGCCCAGTGATAGAAATGACCAACGTACCTTTTCTGTGAATTTCCCCTCCTTCCAAATCTTCCTCCATGTTAACATCAAACACTGGTACAATAGGAGCAGGCATTATTATCAGATCCTCTTGGTTGTAAACCAAATTGGAACAAAACAAAAGTCACAACAGTTAGCCTAGTTAAAACTAAGCTAACACAAAAAAATCCTGGAAAAACAACTAAGTCCAAAATGAAAAAACTGTCCTTTTTTTTTTTTTTAAATACCTTTATTTAGGTCAGTATAACAATATTATTTACAAAAATTTTTACAAGTATCACATAATGTTGTAAAAAAAAAAAAAAAAAAAAAAAAAAAAAAAAAAAAAAAAAAAAAAAACCAAAAAATACTGAAAAACCCTCCCCCCCCCCCAACCAATATATTTAAAGTCAATAAAACTAGTTCACAAACTTCGTCAATTTAATGATTAATGGTACATCGACAAAGGGGTGTGACCCCCTACCATGAAATGATTAATGAGGACATATGGTTAAGGAGTATTTATATTGTATGATGTTTATAAATTTACAACAAAGCTACCTGCTTTGTAAATGACCAAAGGCGTGATCATAATATTTGTATTTATTTAAACAAAAAAAACAATTTCAAATTTGTTCCATTATGTCATGTGTTATTTGTTCATATATTTGTGAAAAAATTCTACTGTCATAATGTATGCCGTCATGTACTGCCCTATTCCTACATGTCCACACTAAATATCTAAATTCAGCTAATAGAGTTAACAATTTAAGTTCTGTCTGTCTCTGTAATGTAGGTAAAGTATTCAACATGACCGCTTGGTACATGTTGAGTGATCGTGGTGTTTTGGAAGCTATCAATGTTCTTAGTTTGTTTAATGTAGGGACCACTGTCCTACATGTGTAGAACAAATGGTCCTCTGTTTCTATTGTGTTGTTACTGCACAGTTTACACCTTGGTGGCACCTTGCCTGCCTTCATTGCTGAATGCTTACTCATGATAGGTGTTAAACCGTACAGTAACCTAAATGTAACTTGTTTGGCTTGTGGCTTAACGTTTAATGCGTGAATGTTTGTGAAGCTTTGCGTGTAGTCTGTTATGAAAAGATTGTACCCTCGTTTAATCCGTGTACCTAAATAGGGTTCCTGTGCTGCAACTAATAATTTGTATATGAGTTTGGTGTCTTGCTTTACTAACTGTTCGTTTCCTTTTAGATTTTCTATGCATATCCTATAAAAAGGTGGTGGGGTGTCAAAGGAATGTGGTTGGTTGTTTTCTAGTTTGTGTAATTTAATTAACCTAAGTCCAATGTAGTAGTGTGCTAGGGGGTACAAGCTTGGGTTTTTAATTATCTCCCCTATATATTTAATCCTTCAAGCTTTAATCTTAGTGTTAATGTCTTGTAAAGCTATCCCCCCTTTATGTTTGGGCTGTATTAGAGTTAAATGTTTAATACTTTTAATGGTGCCTTTAAGAATGAAATTCCTATTTAGTACATTTATTTTAGTTACCACTGACTTTGGCATAATCTGGATATTTGCTGTATATATAATTTTTGGCATAATGAAACAGTTCACTATGATACTTCTCCCAAAAATAGTAGCTGTCTTGTATTTATATTTCTCTAACATGTTTTGAATTTTATCTACTAACTTTATCCATGTCTCTGTATTGGGGTCATGGGGGTTACAAGAGTAGCTTATCCCATAATTTTTGATTCTGTTAACTTGCGTTAACTGAAAGGGGAAATCTGTTCTATTTGCCCATTTACCTAAACCCATTAAACTAGATTTTTGAATATTTAGTTTGGATTCGTTAGCGTATCCAAACTCTGTAAAGGTTTCTAATATCTTTCTTATGGAATCTACAGTTGCTGGAAGGAATAAAGTATCATCAGCATACGCTAACGATTTTCTTTCTCCATGCCCGGGTACAAAGGTCCCCGTGATGTTTACATCTTGTCTAATTCTTTCCAGCACTGGTTCTAGTGTTAAAACGTATAACAGGGGAGACAAAGGGCAACCCTGTCTCACTGATCGCGTCAGCCTAACTGGTTCACTTAAACTGTGATTAATTAATATTTTACTATGGGGCTTTTTATATAAGATCTCTATCCATGTTCTGAAGTATGTACCTATGTTATTTGCCTGTAAAGTTTTATGTAGGAAGGAATGTGATACTCTGTCAAAGGCTTTTTCCTGATCTAGTGATAGTATTGCACTTTGACACTGTCTATCATGCGTGTATGTAATGAAATCCCTTATGAAGTGTGTATGTCTACAAATGTTCCTACCATGTACACTACATTGTTGGTCAGGATGTACCAAATTCTTCATGAATAATTTAAGCTTCAGAGTGAGAGCTTTGGCCAAAATTTTATAATCAGTATTTAAAAGCGAAATAGGCCTGTAATTTTTGATTGACTTTCTGTCAGCATTATCTTTAGGTATTAAAGTAATAAAGGATTCATTTAAACTATTCGGAAGCTCTCCTTTCTGGAAGGCTTCCTCAAATACTTTAATTAAAAGGGGGCCTAAAATTGGGAAAAAGAAGAAGTAAAATTCTGCCGTTAACCCATCTGGGCCGGGTGATTTATTTTTCTGGAAAGTACTAATCGCTTCCCTTAAGTTTTCTAAAGTTAAAGTTTCGTCTAATTTCTTGCTCTCATCATCACTTAAACGTTTTGTGTAGTGTAGAAATTTATCCTGTGTGTTTACATTAGTTGGTTCTTTAGTGTATAATTGTGTGTAGTATTCAAAAAAAGCGTGCCTAATATTAGTGTCTTCTGTCTGATGCTTTCCATTCATGTCAAATATTTCGTGAATCTGTCTACTGTGTTGTACATTTTGTTCAATCGCTAAATATTGTCTACTGGGTGTTTCTTGTGTAATAGTATTTAATTTTGACCTAAGGAGAGCTCCTTGGTATGTGTGTTGTTTGTACAGGTCTAACTGCTCTTCTAAAGAATGAATGTGTGGGTTAGATTTGTCTATCTGCTTTGTTAAACTTATTGCGTCTTCTAATATATTTTGTTCCCTCTTAAAAGCCCTGTGTATTGTTGTTGCTAAAATCTGTGTTCTATCCCTTATTGTGTTTTTTAACAGGTCCCAATATTCTGCAATGTTGTTATTGGGGATATCCTGTGTGTAACCCTGAATGAGTTGTGTTATTGTGTCTGTGAAGAAAGTATTTGTTAGCAAATTATTGTTGAATTTCCAATATTGGGGATCTCTTTAATTTTGTATATGTGTGCCCCGTACTTAAAACTGTGTATACTGCTTGATGGTCTGTAAATTTAAGCGTATTTTTAATGTGGTAAGTTTTGTGTATGTTGTAACTGTTTGTTGCGTATATTCTGTCCAGTCTAGAAGCTAGTCTAAGATATGGGTTTCTCTTGTCGTGGAATGTGAAAGCTTGTGTTTGCGGTTGTAGTTTTCTGTAAACGTCTACTAAGTCATGTTTGTCAAGCATAGATTGAAGGCGTCGTATTGATAAAGATGTGTCAGTTTTCTCTTTTCGTAAAATTTGGCCAAAGGAACTCCTGTCTAAATTTGTCAAAACACAGTTGAAATCACCTCCTAACACTATTTTGGTTCCTTTGTAGTACCTATCTATAGTGTCATACAGTTCGTCATAAAACTTAGGTCGGTCATTTTCCGTCGCTGGTGCGTATATGTTAATAAGTGTGTGCGTGTCATGTTTATTGTGTTTATTTTGTATTTGTATAATGACAATTCTGCCACAATTGTCTGTTCTATAATGTACTGCTTCCCAATCCTCATTTATTTGGAGGATGGCAGTACCCGCATGGCAGGTGCCCCGGGCGAACCAGCCATGTTTAAGTCCTAATCTAGTTACTATCTGGTCGGCATGATACCTAGAAGTAATCCCCGATTGTTGCAAGAACAAAAAGTCATGTTTCTCTTTTTTAATCAGTTTAATTACATGGTCCAGCTTATTTCTCAAACCATTGATATTGAGAGATATTATCACTAGACTGCATGTCGGAGTGGTAAGCTGAGGTTGGCCACTCGCTATAAACTGTCTACATGGCAAAGTGGCAGAGTGGCCACCTGCCATATCTAAACTATTTGACAAAACGGTATCTTGCGAACCGTCTGTAGAATTACAAAGCTGAGTAGTGGTCTGAGGCTGGCTACTCGCTACAGGTGAGTTACTCAATAAAACACTAGTTGATGGTTTATTATGTGTTTCAATGGTTTTAGGAGGCAAAGTAGTAAACTGGTCATTTTTTACACATGGTTTACACAGCATAGCGGTGCCCGTCGGCTGACCGCTTTCTGTCGTAACTAGGTCACTCGACACATTCATGTTTGCATTTCTTGACGAAGCGGTGCATAAAGGCTGACCTGCTAACCTAGTTACATGACTGCCTGACGGAATAGTGATCTGGGGCTGACTATCCGTTCTGCTATGATTATTTAGGCTGAGCGCAGATGAAACTGCGTCGCCTAACTCTCCCACCCCAGTAGGGGGGGGAGTTGACTGCTTAACTAAAACTGTGCTCATGTTAGAGTGTGTAGGAACCAAAACATCAATTTAATAATATTTACACTAAAGAAAAAAACACCAACTCTTAAAATATAAGGCACACATTCTAAACTATAGTTATTTTTACATTTTACTTTTAAAGTTACAAAGCAATTGGCGAGTTTCTGTAAGGCCAACTTGAAAAGGAGCATCTTCCCACACACTGGTGTTGTTATGTCCGTCTCGTCAGTAAGCTCACAGGGGGTGATGACCTCGGGGTGTATCTTGGGCGTGCCCACACTTGCACCATCCGTCATCTGACCTCTGGAACTAACAACTCGTACTTGCGCGGCGTTGGACATCATCAGTTCACACTGGGCCCCAGTGCCGGGAAGAAAGACTTGTAAACGCACACTCATGAACTCTCGTCTTCGAAAGCTTGCCCGTCTATATACAGGCTTGCCTCTGACAACATGGCTTCCATGTCATCTACCTCTGTTGCTGCTGCCCAATTTAAGGAAACTTGTGTGTTCACTGGTGTTGGCGCCTCTGGAACCTCGGGTGTTGTTGGTGACCCTCTTATAGGACTATTCGGCGTAGACACTGCTCTCTCGTCGACTACAGGTGTCGACGAAATCCACCTTGGGGAGGGCTCTGGTGTAGGTGCCCTTGGCGATGGTGGTAAATCCCTTCTACTGGGGGAACGCTTACATGGCGACTTGCTTTCGTTCCGTTTAACTTCTTTGACCTTGTTCGGTCCCATTGTCTGGAGCAATAACCTCTTCCTGGTCTTGTTGTCTTTCCTAGAGAGGAATGTTCTAAAGTCCTCCCCATCAACTCCGGCTTGAGGGCTATCTGGGGCAGGGAGCTCATTTGCCCTGCTCTGTTCCGCCGGTGTTCTCTCGGCGACTGCCTCTTCCTCTCTTGTCTCTCTCGTTTGTTTGGTCCGGGGGGGTGGCGCCCGCTTGCTGGGGCACTGGCTTACCCAGTGTGTGTCTAGCCCGCATATCGCGCATTGGACTCTCCGTCCGGGCAGGGCCACCGATACCCTCAAAATTTTGTCTTCCGCCGCTTTCAGGTGGACAAAATGCGGAATTAGGTGTTGAGAAGGCCTGTATAGAAAGTTCCATTTATCAGAGGCTGTTTTTATCCGGAAGACCTCCGCATCTTTGTCACCCGATATCTCGGCCGCAATTCTCTGCGCTGCCTCAGGTTTTATCGTAGGGGGCATCCAGTGGAGTACACCTTTAGACCTTTCCTTGTCCAAATGTTCTATATATATGGACATCTGCGGATTGGACCATTCAAACTTTTTGCCATGTAGGCCTTGGTAAAATTTCATTTGTGCGGCCGCCGTCAGCGTAGCGTACCACTTAAAGGGTCCGGCAAATCTGTAGAGTGTGGCAATGCCACTCAAACCAACTTCTGCTGGCCGAGCCAGAATACTCGATATAAGAGAGTATGATGCTCTATTGGCCTGCGGCCCAGTAATAGTGATTACCAAGGTACCCTGCCGGTGCAGACTACCACCTTCCAGATCTTTCTCAATATCGATAAGGATAGTTGGCACAATAGGTGCAGACATTTTTGTATATTATTTTCCTCTTGGCCCTGAAACCAACTGGAAAGGTAAAACAAAGTCACAAAGGCTAGCTTAAGCCAAAGCCTAAGCTAACACACCAAATTCCTGGAAAAAAACACTGTCCGGAGCTGCACACCTTGCTTCCGCAAAGTTTCTCATGGGACTGTGTAAACATGACCGCTCAGTAGCGCGTCAATATCTGGACTGCTCTCCTTTCGTCCTTCAGTTTCCTATCTGATGGTCCAAAGTTGTTTTCGAGTGAATGCGATTGGTCCATTATTCAGTTCACTCACCAATCGCCACCTACACGCTTAATTCTATGCTGTCAACTCCGTGAACTGTGCTTCATAACTGTTTATTTCTAGTCACTATTTTCACGTGCGTTTTACTCGGTTCTCCGTTCTCTTAACTGTAAAGGGCGCTAATAATATTGTTATCTCCCTTTGTACTTTTTACCTTAGTTTCATTTTCCCTTCTATGTCTTTACTAAAACTAATCTGATATGCAAATTTAATAAACTCTAATGATGTATACTTAGATTACTTTAAAGTCTAAAAAGGTTCCCTCCCTTACAAAAAACACTACATTTTCATTCTTTTATCTCCCATGTTAAGAACGAATAGCCTATCACTAAAATTATTCTGATTTTCTAACCCATTTTTATATACTCTTTCATCTTGTTAACACCAAATAACTGTTCGACTGACTTAAACATACAGTGTATTTTACACTGTACAACCACACGGTGACATATACGTCCCGGGGCCGTTCAAATGTATCCCGCAGGGAAACATTTTTGTTCTATCAAGAAAAAAACTATTATCTATTTACCCCACTAACATCTCTAATACTATTACCATGGATGCTCAACAATACCAAAAATAAATTAAATTATAATAGAAAGTATAGTATGCATTTAACATCAATGCTACCACCAAAAAAAAATCATGGCTCTGCACTTACAATCTCTATACAATCAGTGCAGTAAAAAATATAGGGACGTTCATCCTCAGTGCAATCTTTGCCTATGTCCATGCATAAGACTCCACTTGACTGAGTCTGGATTATTTCTCATCTCCTTTCTCTTTTTTTTTTTTTTTTTTTAGTCCTGAACACCTCTATGCTTGAGATAGGTACATTATACCAATTAACATGCACTTAAGGTACTATACATATTTTAACCAATGTCAGTGTTGATCATGTAGTATGCCATATCTTGTACCTTGGGAAGAAGTCTATTAAGTTTCCCAAGACTATGTGTAGTTATTGTAGTTTGTCACACTCTTAAGATTATATATGTCTAATCTAGCATCTCATTAACATCGTATTGGAAAAACAAGTAAACATTGTACTTAATACTTCTCAAACATTATAATTATACATTCTATTTATATAATATACAGGGGCGACATGGTACTGCCTCTGGAAACAGAGGTTTGTCAGTCCTTAATATGTCTATAGTATCTGCCGTCAATGTCAGTATTCATTGCAACGGTCAGATAGGCAGAGTAGTAGAAATATAATATGTAGCGTCACCAAGCATGCATTTAACTAAACATGCCCAAAGTGACAGCAAGAGATATGTATTACTACGTCAGGATGTGATGTGCTCGGCTGATGCTAGCCTTGGATGCACCAGTCGAATTACCAGTCATGTATGCAACTAATCTACGCGAATCCAACGATGTCTTAGGGCGATAGTAAAAGACCTAAGTCACTATTGTCAGAACAGGATGTGCTCAACTGATGCTAGCCTTGGATGCATCTGTCGAAACCGTAAGATCAGTCTGCTACTATATACATGTACCCCTATATGTCGGAGTTCACCAAAATATTCAAGACCAAAATGCCTCAACTCAATGCGGACATGACCATGTAAGGATCATCTGTGTTGTATCTTACCCAACCAGTCTTCTTCTTCTTCTTCCGTCCTTAGCCACCGACCGTCAAAGCAGTCAGTGGCCATTACGCCTAGTGGCGTCTTAGGGCAACAGCAGATAGGTTTTCTTTGCCATTGTTTCCCATCACGCCTATTGGCGTCTTTAGGGCAATGGCAAATCAATCCATTTGCTGTTGTTTCCGTAATCGAAGTGACTGGCAAACGGGTGATCAGCCCGTTGGTTCCCAACCAGTAATTAATACCAATTGTGGAGACATCTCATTTCGAAGTCACCTGTATAAACACTGTCATATGGAATAAGGCCCTTTATCTACCGTCTAATGTGCGCAGCTCTGAGGGAGTAGGTTTTTCTCTTTTTTTTTCTTCTTTCACTGCTGCAACACCCTGGATTGGTCTGTGACATCTGTCTTCATATATCTTCCCTTCTTTGAACTGGTCGTGAACAAAATATATATCTGAAATACATACACATTATAAGTCAACCATGCACATTGTTCTATATAAGCTAATTAACAGTGCTGATCTGTTATGGCAAGCCTTGTCCTATGCAGAATCTTGTTATTGTCTTTCTAGAAGTCTGTATCTTTTCTAATCTTGGTATAACTTAGTTTGATCAGTTATAACGGTCTGTTTCTAAGCTTTCTTTATCACTAGAATATGTCACGTGATTAGTCAAACTTTATCCTTCATCTCTATATGATCAATGTACTTTCATAAGTTAATGCACTACACAGTTACGTTTCTTTGCAAAGTTCTACGCTTCTGTTCACAACGTTAGTGTATTTTGTAAATGTCTAAGTGTATTTCGAACTATCACTAACCACTATATTGAGCATTAATAGATCTGATTAGCTAACTAATCGTTGGATACCGTTGATAGAGGTACCTTGATTAAGCACTATAGCTGGGTGAGTGCTGTGACTTAGTACTATTTGCTGGGGAAGTACTTTACGGCGATTACACTGTTTGTATGAGTTTGGAGATCTCTTTTGCAAGCTCCATCAGTGTAACTTTCTCTACTGTAGAGACGACTGTCGTACTGATGAAGTTGGTATCAGTTGTGATGTTATTTATAGTCGCTCTGCAGGAGGATGAGGACGAACGAATTTATGTTGTTGTTGTCAGTATGACAATAGCTTGTTTACTTGATGTTTACATTCTGAGTCTGGTGTTGGTAAAGTCGTCCATTCTTTCAATATCATCTTCTTTGCTTTATGTTGATAAGTTCTGACTGTATAGGAACTATCATCTTGTCAGCAATATTGTTGCTAAAGTTTATAAGCTGTGCTGTAGGTCTTCGATGATGATAAGTTTTGTTGTTTCTCTGTGGTTGTAAGGATATCTCATCTTCATCATCCCAACTGTAGTATATAAGCTGGGGTTAGCTTGGCTAGTGGTTGTGGTTGTTGACTCATTCTTCCTTCTGTACGGCTCCGGTTCTGCTGCATAGTTCCATCTCGTTGCTTGTATGTCACTTGTCATCACCTGTTCGCTTCACATGATCACTGGGGATGCGACAGGTGTCACAGGGAATATGTTATGGCTGACGTAGGGATAGGGAATGATGGTTGTGACCATGTGAATAGCATTGCGAATACTGATGTGTTGTCTTCGTGTAGTGCATCTAGTTTCTCATGTGCTTCTTGCTTCCTTATTTCTTCTGTAAGGCTTCGACTCCGCTGTAGTATGTCATTTCCCGTTGACTGCAAAGGTCTCCCATCTTCAATGTCCCGACTTGATCGTCTAGGCTGATGTCAACTTGTGGCTGGTAGTCATGGTTGGCTTCTGTTTCCTTCTGTAAAGTTCCAATTCGGCTGATACTTCTGAAGGTGTGAGTGATCGTCTTCTGTCATCACATGTTCGCTTCACATGATCACTGGGGTTGCAACAGGTGCTGCAGGGAGTATGTTGGGATTAACGAAGGAATAGGGAACGATGGTTGTGACCATGTGACTAACATTGCGAACATTGATGTGTTGTCTTTGTAGTGCAGGTAGACTCATGTGTTTCTTGCTTCTTTGTTTCGTCTGTAAGGCTTGGACTCCGTTGTACTGTTTCTTCTTGTTGATTGTAAAAGTCTATTATCTTCCATGTCCCGTCTTGATCATATAAGCTAGGATTAACTTGTAGCTGATAGTTGTAGTTGATACTTTATTTCGTTCCATAATTGCTGTCTTCTTGTGGTGCTTCATCAAAAATCTAAGTCTGTAGTATTTCTGCCGTCGTCACCACGACTTACTATTTCCGTCGTCACTACGACTTTTCACAAAAATTTTCTTGCCGTACTACCGCGGCCTCAAATGTACGTCTTACATCTCCTTTACTCGACTCCCCTACTGCAGTGCCCTATTGGTCAGGTGTACTCAGTTCTCTCTTGTATGCGGTACAGACCAATTATACTAAGTCTTCTCAAGACTGAGCTGCCGCCGCCATATTGTTTATGTATAGTGCTATGATTTCCCTCACATAGCCTCTATCTCTTTCTTCATTACTTCATCTCCAAAAATTTCATAATCATGGCCTCCTTGGCTCTAAGCGTTTCTAACGCTATCTGTTTATCAATATCTTTAGTCTCTTCTACTATTCTGACTTCATTAACACTTTGCTTCCTCTCTACCTCTCTATCTCGTATATCTCCCGAGTTTCTCTCAACCTCTCCACTTCTTACGATTTCATTAACCGTTTTTCTCGGTTTCTCTCTAATTTCCATTTCTTCCCTCCTCACACTCCCTGAGTTCCTCTCAGGTTCTATGTCGCTACCGCGACCTCTAATTATAATCCTATTTCTCTCCTCCTCTTCTACTACTAGATCGGTATCTCCCTCGATCCTTAGTAGTTTCTCTGCTGCTACTATTATTTCTCTCCTCGTTTGTAGCCTCTAGGTTCTTGGATCGGAAATCCTCTCGATCTGTATCTCTCCATTTTCAGAGCTACTTCATCTGAGTCTATACTTCTTATTTTGCTATACCACTGACATCGATGGTAATAATCATTGATCATGTCTTGTTGTGACGCTACAAAGGCTGGATTGATATAATTAATGGCTGGATCGATATCTCCACCTTCTTGATTCTTTGATGCTTCAGATGATTCTTGTGTGGCAGATATGGGAACAGATGATATTTTCAGGTCTTGAACAAAAGGCTTATCTAATGAGCTTTTACTAACTGCAATTGATTGAGGAAAGGAAAGTTTTCCATCTACTACAACTGCCTCATTTAAGCGCTCTGAATTGTCATTAGCAGATGTGCATGGTTTCACTGTCTGAATCGGCGGAGTCTGTCGTCCTTTTTTCTTCTTTTTCTTTTGTTTGATTTTTCTCTCCACCTGTGCTGATGTTGTAACTTGCTTCAACTGTTCTTGATTCTTTTGTGGACTATGGCTGTTGTCTCTTGAACATTCATTATCTAAAGGAACGTCACTCAACTCTGGGGCCGGTACATGACTTTGCACATTCAGGTCAGTTCTTTCTGGATCTTTGTATGTGACAGCTTCTTGTTTCTCATCTTGCACTTGATCTTGAATGCTATTGTGTTCTACGTTATCGATAAAATTCTTGTTACTTGAACTTGACTTTCCTTTCTGAGGAAGTAATGTCTTTATGTCTTCTAGAACACCTATTCCTATTGACACTAGACTGTTCAGCATATCATCAGCAGTCTCTATCTCTGACATATTAGCAATAGTTTGCTGGACTTTTCTGCGCCGTTTATCTTTCTTCGTCTGTGCTTGACTCCATAGCATCGACAAGAATGTATCTGACTTCATGATGTCACTGTCATTGGTTAAAATATGTATAGTACCTTAAGTGCATGTTAATTGGTATAATGTACCTATCTCAGGCATAGAGGTGTTCAGGACTAAAAAAAAAAAAAAAAAAGAGAAAGGAGATGAGAAATAATCCAGACTCAGTCAAGTGGAGTCTTATGCATGGACATAGGCAAAGATTGCACTGAGGATGAACGTCCCTATATTTTTTACTGCACTGATTATATAGAGATTGTAAGTGCAGAGCCATGATTTTTTTTTGTGGTAGCATTGATGTTAAATGCATACTATACTTTCTATTATAATTTAATTTATTTTTGGTATTGTTGAGCATCCATGGTAATAGTATTAGAGATGTTAGTGGGGTAAATAGATAATAGTTTTTTTCTTGATAGAACACAAATGTTTCCCTGCGGGATACATTTGAAAGGCCCCGGGACGTATATGTCTTTTTTTTTTTTTATTCCTCCATGAGGTTGCATATTTTTTCCTCGCATGAGGTTGCATTTGCCCCACCCGTACCCAGCCCTGGTCTAGACCACATGTCCCAACACAAGAAGATCCAATGACAACATGTGTCATTGTAGCGATCCTCTGTGTTCTCACACTAGGTACCTCATGACATGAAAGTCTTTTTTTTTTTTTTTTTTTTTTCCTCACTTGAGTTCGCATATTTTTTCCTCGCATGAGGTCGCATTAGCCCCGCCCAAACCCGGCCCAGGTCAAGACCACATGTCCCAACACAAGAAGACCCAATGACAACATGTGTCACCGTAGTGATCTTCTGTGTTCTCTTACAAGAGACCTAATGACACATGAATGTCTTTTTTTTTTTTCCTCGCTTGAGGTCGCATATTTTTTCCTCACATGAGGTCGCATTATCCCCGCCCAAACCCGGCCCTGGTCAAGACCACATGTCCCAACACAAGAAGACCCAATGACAACATGTGTCACCGTAGTGATCTTCTGTGTTCTCACACAAGAGACCTAATGACACATGAATGTCACTGTACCGGTCCCTGTGTCTAGACTTTTTTTTTTTTCCTCGCTTGAGGTCGCATATTTTTTCCTCGCATGAGGTCGCATTAGTACCCGCCCAAACCCGGCCCCGGTCAAGACCACATGTCCCAACACAAGAAGACCCAATGACAAACTGTGTCACTGTAGTGATCTTCTGTGTTCTCACACAAGAGACCTAATGACACATGAATGTCTTTTTTTTTTCCCTCGCTTGAGGTCGCATATTTTTTCCTCGCATGAGGTCGCATTAGTACCCGCCCAAACCCGGCCCCGGTCAAGACCACATGTCCCAACACAAGAAGACCCAATGACAAACTGTGTCACTGTAGTGATCTTCTGTGTTCTCACACAAGAGACCTAATGACACATGAATGTCTTTTTTTTTTTTTTTTTTTCCTCGCTTGAGGTCGCATATTTTTTCCTCGCATGAGGTCGCATATTTTTTCCTCGCATGAGGTCGCATTTACCCACCCAAACCCGGCCCTGGTCAAGACCACATGTCCCAACACAAGAAGACCCAATGACAACATGTGTCACCGTAGTGATCTTCTGTGTTCTCACACAAGAGACCTAATGACACATGAATGTCACTGTACCGGTCCCTGTGTCTAGACACATGATCCCAGCCAAAAGCCGGATTCTTTTTTTTTTTTCCTCGCTTGAGGTCGCATATTTTTTCCTCGCATGAGGTCGCATTGTCCCCGCCCCAAACCCGGCTCTGGTCAAGACCACATGTCCCAACACTAGAAGACCCAGTGACAAAATGTGTCACCTAAGGATCCTCTGTGTTCTCACACAAGAGACCTAATGACACATGAATGTCACTGTACCGGTCCCTGTGTCTTTTTTTTTTATTATTTTTTTTTTAAATTTTTTCCTCGCTTGAGGTCGCATATTTTTTCCTCGCATGAGGTCGCATTAGTACCCGCCCAAACCCGGCCCTGGTCAAGACCACATGTCCCAACACAAGAAGACCCAATGACAAACTGTGTCACTGTAGTGATCTTCTGTGTTCTCACACAAGAGACCTAATGACACATGAATGTCACTGTACCGGTCCCTGTGTCTAGACACATGATCCCAGCCAAAAGCCAGATTTTTTTTTTTTTTTTTTTTTTTTGACGAGATAAATCGTTTTTTTCTTTTTTTTTTTTTTCCCGCCTGAAGTTGCATATTTTTTCCTCGCATGAGGTCGCATTTACCCACCCAAACCCGGCCCTGGTCAAGACCACATGTCCCAACACAAGAAGACCCAATGACAACATGTGTCACCGTAGTGATCCTCTGTGTTCTCACACAAGGGACCTAATGACACATGAATGTCACTGTACTGGTCCCTGTGTCTAGACACATGATCCCAGCCAAAAGCCTTTTTTTTTTTTTTTTTTTTTTTCCTCGCTTGAGGTCGCATATTTTTTCCTCGCATGAGGTCGCATTTTCCCCGCCCAAACCCGGCCCTGGTCAAGACCACATGTCCCAACACAAGAAGACCCAATGACAAAATGTGTCACCTAGTGATCCTCTGTGTTCTCACACAAGGGACCTAATGACACATAAATGTCACTGTACCGGTCCCTGTGTGTAGACACATGATAGAGCCAGATTTTTTTTTTTTTTTTTTTTTTTTTTGACTCCTCGCATGAGGTCGCATATTTTTTCCTCGCATGAGTATTTGCCCCGCCCAAACCCGGCCCTGGTCAAGACCACATGTCCCAACACAAGAAGACCCAATGACAAAATGTGTCACCTAGTGATCTTCTGTGTTCTCACACAAGAGACCTAATGACACATGAATGTCATTGTACCGGTCCCTGTGTCTAGACTTTTTTTTTTTTTTTTTTTCCTCGCTTGAGGTCGCATATTTTTTCCTCGCATGAGGTCGCATTATCCCCGCCCAAACCCGGCCCTGGTCAAGACCACATGTCCCAACACAAGAAGACCCAATGACAACATGTGTCACTGTAGTGATCTTCTGTGTTCTCACACAAGAGACCTAATGACACATGAATGTCACTGTACCGGTCCCTGTGTCTAGACACATAATCCTAGCCAAAAGCCAGATTTTTTTTATTTATTTATTTAATTTTTTTTTTTTTTCCTCGCTTGAGGTCGCATATTTTTCCCTCGCATGAGGTCGCATTATCCCCGCCCAAACCCGGACCTGGTCAAGACCACATGTCCCAACACAAGAAGACCCAATGATACAACATGTGTACACCGTAGTGATCTTCTGTGTTCTCACACAAGAGACCTAATGACACATGAAGGACCCAATGTCACTGTACCGGTCCCTGTTGTCTAGACACATAATCACTGTACCGGTCCCCAAAAGCCAGATTTTTTTTTTTTTTTTTTATTTTTTTTTTTTTTAATATTCCTCGCACGAGGTTGCATATTTTTTCCTCGCATGAGGTTGCATTGGCCCCTGCCTATACCCGGCTCTGGTCAAGACCACATGTCCCAAACACAAGAACGACCCAATGACACCATGTGTCATTGTAGTGATCTTCTATGTTTTCACACAAAGGACCTCATGACATAAATGTCACTACTGGTCCCTGTGTGTAGACACATGATCCCAGCCAAAAGCCAGATATTAGGCATTGGGTTGTACAGTGTAAAATACACTGTAGGTTTAAGTCAGTCGAACAGTTATTTGGTGTTAACAAGATGAAAGAGTATATAAAAATGGGTTAGAAAATCAGAATAATTTTAGTGATAGGCTATTCGTTCTTAACATGGGAGATAAAAGAATGAAAATGTAGTGTTTTTTGTAAGGGAGGGAACCTTTTTAGACTTTAAAGTAATCTAAGTATACATCATTAGAGTTTATTAAATTTGCATATCAGATTAGTTTTAGTAAAGACATAGAAGGGAAAATGAAACTAAGGTAAAAAGTACAAAGGGAGATAACAATATTATTAGCGCCCTTTACACTTTTTACCTTAGTTTCATTTTCCCTTCTATGTCTTTACTAAAACTAATCTGATATGCAAATTTAATAAACTCTAATGATGTATACTTAGATTACTTTAAAGTCTAAAAAGGTTCCCTCCCTTACAAAAAACACTACATTTTCATTCTTTTATCTCCCATGTTAAGAACGAATAGCCTCTCACTAAAATTATTCTGATTTTCTAACCCATTTTTATATACTCTTTCATCTTGTTAACACCAATAAACTGTTCGACTGACTTAAACCTGCAGCGTATTTTACGCTGTACAACCCAATGCCTAAAATCCGGCTTTTGGCTGGGATCATGTGTCTACACACAGGGACCAATACAGTGACATTCATGTGTCATTAGGTCTCTTGTGTGAGAACACAGAAGATCACTACGGTGACACATGTTGTCATTGGGTCTTCTTGTGTTGGGACGCGTGGTCTTGACCAGGGCGGGGATAATGCGACCTCATGCGAGGAAAAAATATGCGACCTCAAGCGAGGAAAAAAAAAAAAAAAAAAAAAATTTTGGCTGGGATCATGTGTCTACACACAGGGACCAATACAGTGACATTCATGTGTCATTAGGTCTCTTGTGTGAGAACACAGAAGATCACTACGGTGACACATGTTGTCATTGGGTCTTCTTGTGTTGGGACGCGTGGTCTTGACCAGGGCCGGGTTTGGGCGGGGATAATGCGACCTCATGCGAGGAAAAAATATGCGACCTCAAGCGAGGAAAAAAAAAAAAAAAAAAAAAAAAAAAAAAAAAAAAAAAAATTTGGCTGGGATCATGTGTCTAGATGCCACTAGGCGTAATGGCCACTGACTGCTTTGACGGTCGGTGGCTAAGGACGGAAGAAGAGAAGAAGAAGATGTGTCTAGACGCAGGGACAAGTAGTGACATTTATGTCATGAGGTCCTTTGTGTAAGAACATAGAAGACCACTACAATGACACATGGTGTCATTGGGTCTTCGTGTGTTGGGACATGTGGTCTTGACCAGAGCCGGGTTTGGGCGGGGACAATGCGACCTCATGCGAGGAAAAAAATATGCGACCTCAAGCGAGGAATTTAAAAAAAAAAAAAAAAAAAAAGAGGTACCTAGTGTGAGAACACAGAGGATCACTACAATGACACATGTTGTCATTGGATCTTCTTGTATTGGGACATGTGGTCTTGACCAGGGCTGGGTATGGGTGGGGCAAATGCAACCTCATGCGAGGAAAAAATATGCAACCTCATGCGAGGAATTTTAAAAAAAAAAAAAAAAAAAAAAAGAATCCGGCTTTTGGCTGGGATCATGTGTCTAGACACAGGGACCGGTACAGTGACATTCATGTGTCATTAGGTCTCTTGTGTGAGAACACAGAAGACCACTACAGTGACACATGTTGTCATTGGGTCTTCTTGTGTTGGGACATGTGGTCTTGACCAGGGCGGGGTTGGGGGGGGGATAATGCGACCTCATGCGAGGAAAAAATATGCGACCTCAAGCGAGGAAAAAAAAAAAAAAAATCATGTGTCATTAGGTCTCTTGTGTGAGAACACAGAAGATCACTACAGTGACACAGTTTGTCATTGGGTCTTCTTGTGTTGGGACATGTGGTCTTGACCAGGGCTGGGTATGGGTGGGGCAAATGCAACCTCATGCGAGGAATAAAAAAAAAAATAATAAAAATAAAAAAAGAATCCGGCTTTTGGCTGGGATCATGTGTCTAGACACAGGGACCGGTACAGTGACATTCATGTGTCATTAGGTCTCTTGTGTGAGAACACAGAGGATCACTACGGTGACACATGTTGTCATTGGGTCTTCTTGTGTTGGGACATGTGGTCTTGGCCAGGGCCGGGTTTGGGCGGGGATAATGCGACCTCATGCGAGGAAAAATATGCGACCTCAAGCGAGTGAAAAAAAAAAAAAAAAAAAAAAAAAAAAGGTACAGTGACATTCATGTGTCATTAGGTCCTTTGTGTGAGAACACAGAAGATCACTACGGTGACACATGTTGTCATTGGGTCTTCTTGTGTTGGGACATGTGGTCTTGACCAGAGCCGGGTTTGGGCCGGGAAAATGCGACCTCATGCGAGGAAAAAATATGCGACCTCATGCGAGGAAAAAAAAAAAAAAAAAAAAAAAAAAAAGTGTCATTAGGTCCCTTGTGTGAGAACAAAGAGGATCACTACGGTGACACATGTTGTCATTGGGTCTTCTTGTGTTGGGACATGTGGTCTTGACCAGAGCCGGGTTTGGGCCGGGAAAATGCGACCTCATGCGAGGAAAAAATATGCGGCCTCATGCGAGGAAAAAAAGTCTAGACACAGGGACCAATACAGTGACATTCATGTGTCATTAGGTCCTTTGTGTGAGGACACAGAAGATCACTACGGTGACACGTGTTGTCGTTGGGTCTTCTTGTGTTGGGACATGTGGTCTTGACCAGAGCCGGGTTTGGGCGGGGAAAATGCGACCTCATGCGAGGAAAAAATATGCGACCTTATGCGAGGAAAAAAAAAAAAAAAAGAATCTGGCTTTTGGCTGGGATCATGTGTCTAGACACAGGGACCGGTACAGTGACATTCATGTGTCATTAGGTCTCTTGTGTGAGAACACAGAGGATCACTACAGTGACACAGTTTGTCATTGGGTCTTCTTGTGTTGGGACATGTGGTCTTGACCAGAGCCGGGTTTGGGCGGGGACAATGCGACCTCATGCGAGGAAAAAATATGCGACCTCAAGCGAGGGGAAAAAATAAAAAAAAATCATGTGTCATTAGGTCTCTTGTGTGAGAACACAGAAGATCACTACAGTGACACAGTTTGTCATTGGGTCTTCTTGTGTTGGGACATGTGGTCTTGACCAGAGCCGGGTTTGGGCGGGGACAATGCGACCTCATGCGAGGAAAAAATATGCGACCTCAAGCGAGGAAAAAAAAAAAATTAAAAAAAAAAAATTTAAAAAAAAAAAAAAAAAAAAAAAGGCTGGGATCATGTGTCTACACACAGGGACCGGTACAGTGACATTCATGTGTCATTAGGTCTCTTGTGTGAGAACACAGAAGATCACTACAGTGACACAGTTTGTCATTGGGTCTTCTTGTGTTGGGACATGTGGTCTTGACCAGAGCCGGGTATGGGGCAGGGACAATGCGACCTCATGCGAGGAAAAAATATGCGACCTCAAGCGAGGAAAAAAAAAAAAAAAAAAAGACATTCATGTGTCATTAGGTCCTTTGTGTGAGAACACAGAAGATCACTAGGTGACACATTTTGTCATTGGGTCTTCTTGTGTTGGGACATGTGGTCTTGACCAGAGCCGGGTTTGGGGCGGGGACAATGCGACCTCATGCGAGGAAAAAATATGCGACCTCAAGCTAGGGGGAAAAAAAAAAAAAGGCTGGGATCATGTGTCTACACACGGGAAACAGTAGTGACTTTCATGTCATGAGGTACCTAGTGTGAGAACACAGAGGATCACTACAATGACACATGTTGTCATTGGATCTTCTTGTGTTGGGACATGTGGTCTTGACCAGGGCCGGGTATGGGTGGGACAAATGCAACCTCATGCGAGGAAAAAATATGCAAACTCATGCGAGGAATAAAAAAAAAAAAAAAAAAGGTGACAATTTGTGCTGAGATCTGTTTTATATGTGATTTGTGCTAAGATTAGTTTTATATGTGATTTGTGCTGAGATCTGTTTTAACTCTGATTTGTGCTGAGATTAGTTTTATGTGTGATTTGTGAGATTTGTTTTATATGTGATTTGTGCTGAGATTTGTTTTATATGCGATTTGTGCTGAGATTAGTGTTATTTGGGATTTGTGCTGAGATCTGTTTTAAATGTGATTTATACTGAGATTTGTTTTATATGTGATTTGTGCTGAGATTTGTTTTATATGCGATTTGTGCTGAGATTGGTTATCTGATTTTTAGATTTGTCTTAATTGTGTACAATTTTTTAAGATGTTTTCTTAGATTTCGTCTACGATACTCGCTTAGACTAGTTCTATGAAATATGATTTGTTTTATATGTGATTTCTGCTTATATTTGCTCCATGATTTGTGATTTGATTTATCTTACGGTTTTTCATTTGTGTTTGATCTATTCTGTGATTTGAGATTGGTGTTTCGATTTGTTCAATTAATTTTGTGTTGTGTTTCAATTTACTTTATGATTTGTATTTAGATTTATTCTACAATTTGTGATTTGTATTTCGATATGTTTTGTGATCTGTTCTATGATTTGTACTTCGATCTGTTCTATGATTTGTATTTCGATCTGTTCTATGATTTGTATTTCGGTCTGTTCTATGATTTGTGTTTTGATCTGTTCTATGATTTGTATTTCTTTCTCTTCTATGATTTGTGTTTCTATCTGTTCTATGATTTGTATTTCGATCTGTTCTATGATTTGTATTTCGGTCTGTTCTATGATTTGTTTTCCGATCTGTTCCATGATTTGTCCTTCGGTCTGTTCTATGATTTGTATTTCGATCTGTTCTATAAGTTGTATTCCGGTCTGTTCTATGATTTTAATTTGTATTTCGGTCTGTTCTATGATTTGTGTCTCGATCTGTCCTATGATTGTGTTTCGATCTGTGCTATGATTTATTTTTCGGTCTGTTCTATGATTTGTGTTTCGGTCTGTTCTTTGATTTATGATTTATGTTTCGGTCTATTCTATGAGTTACTTAGATTAGTTCTACAATTCGTTAACTCTTTCTGTCGCACGTAGATGTTAGTTTTTTTGTCCGAGCATCAAAACAGATACACGTTTTTATACCGATATTTTCAGACAAGTTGTAAACTCGTAATAAATGGTCTCATAATACATATTAAATTCTGGTATGTTGACCGAAGAAAACAATCAAGTGTTGGAAGTCTACTTGCGACAAATACTCTTGTGTTATATTGTGTGAAGTGCAGACGTACGGAAATTGACTATAGTCAAGCGTACGCACTAGACGGTAGTTGCGAGAGTAATGAACCATATCGTCCGAGTCAGACGGCACGTCGGCTAGAAGGAGTTAATCTATATTAATGATCTTTGAGGTTACTATACCGGATCTGCCTTCGCACTCAACGAGCTTAGAGTAATGGAGTGAGTCGCTGATAAAAGACTATGTAGAGACAGCTATCAAGAGAAACCACGGGTAGACAGAAACCATCAAAGTTCAGATGTGGAGATAGTAACAGAAGAAGGTTAGCAAGGGTAGTAAAGAACAAAGACAATGAAGGCAGTGGCCATGAACGTCTATACGGAGACAGTCACAGGCCATCCGGAGACAGTCTCAGGTCATGTGGAGACAGTCACAGGCCATTCAGAGACAGTCACAGGTCATGCGGAGACAGTCACAGGTCATGCGGAGACAGTCACAGGTCATGCGGAGACAGTCACAGGTCATGCGGAGACAGTCACAGATCATGCGGAGACAGTCACAGGTCATGCGGAGAGTCACAGGTCATGTGGAGACAGTCACAGGTCATGCGGAGACAGTCACAGGCCATTCGGAGACAGTCACAGGTCATGCGGAGACAGTCACAGGTCATGCGGAGACAGTCACAGGTCATGCGGAGACAGTCACAGGCCATCCGGAGACAGTCACAGGTCATGTGGAGACAGTCACAGGTCATGCGGAGACAGTCACTGGTCATGCGGAGACAGTCACAGGCCATGCGGAGACAGTCACTGGCCATGCGGAGACAGTCACAGGCCATGCGGAGACAGTCACAGGCCATGCGGAGACAGTCACAGGCCACGCGGAGACAGTCACAGGCCATGCGGAGACAGTCACAGGCCATGCGGAGACAGTCACAGGTCATGCGGAGACAGTCACAGGCCATGCGGAGACAGTCACATGCCACGCCGAGACAGTCACAGGTCATGTGGAGACAGTCACAGGCCACGCGGAGACAGTCACAGGTCACGCGGAGACAGTCACAGGCCATGCGGAGACAGTCACAGGTCATGTGGAGACAGTCACAGGCCATGCGGAGACAGTCACAGGTCATGCGGAGACAGCTAGAGGCCATTCGGATACAGTCACAGGTCATGCGGAGACAGTCACAGGTCATGCGGAGACAGTCACAGGTCATACGGAGACAGTCACAGATCATGCGGAGACAGTCACAGGTCATACGGAGACAGTCACATGTCATACGGAGACAGTTACAGGTCATGCGGAGACAGTCACAGGTCATGCGGAGACAGTCACAGGCAATGCGGAGACAATCACAGGCCATATGGAGACAGTCACAGGCCATGCGGAGACAGTCACAGGTCATGCGGAGACAGAAAGAACAAGGACCAACTACGCTCACTATGGAGCATGCAGCTACCACTGCAGTTGCCCCTTGTCATGAAGCGTCACCAAACATTCACATGCTCTTACAGCAGTAGTTTCTGTAATAACTTGTGTTACATGATGAGGTTTCGAACCCAACGCACGATAATTTATTAGTCACATTGTACGACAGGTCTGAGGGTGCAGTCCTCCTATTCTCATTCTATTCTGAGACCCCGGAGAACTAAACGGGGACCAAAAACAAAACATTTGTCACGCATTTGCGGATTTCAAACACAATTTCTACAAAGTGCGACATGAAGGACTCTGGACAATTTTGAAACACTTCACCATGGGAACCAAGCTTATTCAAGCAATTGAGAATTTTCTTAAATACAGCAAGTGCATTTCTTATACATGACAGAACAGCAGAGTGGTTCTGCTACACGGTCAGAGTCGGGCGGGATGTCTCCCTTATCGCCCATTGTAAACAAGAGTTTTTTTGCAGATAATAATGTTAAGTGCTATGTATGCCCGCAAAGGAAAATTAAGTGCTTAGACTTAGAATGCAATATTGCACATTTCGATTGTCACATGACATCGGTACTCTTAACTGGCAAGGAGCAACAGCTGCAAGAAATATTAACCAGGCATGTTGCCACTACCAGAAGGAAATCAGTAAATAATTTATAGAAACAAGTAAATAGTAGGTAATGGAACGAACAAAAGTAACAAAGGAAGAAAGAAATGAAACGAAAGTAGTATTTAAGAAAGAAAGAAAGAAAACATTAAGCGGCAAAGACATAAAGACAGCAGCAAAAGAACGAACTAACTTTATTTTAAAAGGGTTGAGAACTTGGCACGCAAGCCCGTCAAACATTCTGCTCTTTGTCTTAACGTTCATTCTCAATCTGACACACTATGAAATAAAGGAGGAACACATAAGACAATAGAAAAGGTAACAGATGTGGTAGACACCACGGGAAATCTAACCAGGGTCCATCCGCACCACCACCTTGCTGCGACAGTCAAACATGACACGCGGCCAGCTTAGCATCAATTAACAGTGCATTACCGGAGATAGTCATTTCTCACGACGTTACACGCAACAATGGAACATAGAGCCAGGAACAACCCAGATATATTTATGGACTCAATCACCACTTCTTCTGATTTCGTTCTTTGATCCTTAGCCGCCGACTGTCAAAGCAGTCAGTGTCATTTACGCCTGGTACCGTCTTGTAGGGCAGCAACAAACTGCTTCCACTTTGTTCGGTCGGCAGCCATCCTTCGTAAAGTGCACCATCTCTGGTTGATTATTTGCATATCGGCCTCCACAGTTCTCCGCCAAGTCAATCACCTCTAAGATTTTCGTATTCGCAAGTACTGTATAAGCCGAATAAGACACAGGGGCCGAAACCCTTAGGTCTATTAGATCGTAGAAGAATAGAAACAACAAAGAATAGTAGTGGTTGGTTTAAATAACAGAGGGTTAAGCACTGAAGTAAAGGAAAGATTTAACGCCTACGTCCTTTAAGTAGTAAATATTAACTGGAAACAGGTAAATAGTGGGCACTTGTAAGAAAGAAGAAAGAAAGAAAGAAAGAAATAAGGAAAGAAAGAGGAATACCGATAAATAAGAGAAGTGAAAGACTTTCCATGATCCGAACCAGGGACAATCCAAACGGTGCCATCGCGTCGCTGTGAAAATAAATGAGTCCCAAGTCTCACCCTTCAGCTGAATTATTGCCTGCCCTGGGAATTGAACCCACTCGATCTTGTCAACAATGACTAAACTGGCTCTTTGAGTGGTAGTACCTGTTCTGCTAACTTAAGCAGATATGAAAGTAAAGATTGTGTTATCACATAGACTCACTGTTGTGAATGCCATGTCCCGTGGCGGTTGTTACCACAAACCATTACAAGATATTTTCGACAGCTTCATCAAGTCGTTTGAGTGCCATTGTCCTTGACTGTCCCTTTGGGCCCAATTATAAACAGATTTGCTGTGGCGGATTCTTGCGTGTGCCGTTTAGGGAATCATAGGATAAAGGACAAGTCTTAGAGTGTGTACGTGTGCATTTTTTTCATTGGGAAATTAGACTGGTGCTACCTATTCTGTCAACTTGATGCAGCTTTGGAAGTAAAGATTTTGTTATGCATAAACTTACTTTTGTGAATGTCATTTGAGGTGGCGGTTGATAACACAAACCATCACAAGAACTTTCCACCAGCTTCGTCAAATCGTTTGAGTGTCTTTGTCCTTGGCTGTCCCTTCGGGCCCAATTATAAGCAGAGTTGCAGAGGCGGACTACCTCTAGGGAATCATAGGATAAAGGAAATCTCTTATGCTTTTCTTTCATAGGGGATCAGAACATGCAGTTAAAACAGTGTGACGCATACTTTGTGGGAACGCATCATATTCCAGGAGACGATGTCATACATTGTATTTGTTGCGTTTATAAAAGAAAATTTCTATGTGTTTGGGCTCAATTCCTTGTAAAAGAGAAAAGAGAGTTTTTGGCAGAGCGTGAGCGTTATTTATTATTCTTACTTTCTTTCATCAACAACAGAAATTGTGGGTACAATTCAACACCAGTGTCGTGAAACATTCTAAATCCACATATCTAAATAAAAAATAAATGTAAAGCCTAACGAATTAATTCAAGAAAAGGAAAGAAGAATGGTGGAAGACCAGTGCTTTCTCAATGGCATGCGCCAGCGTGTATACCTCCGTAATGACTGAACACGAGATCCCCCTTTTCTACTCCGTCTGCATAATTGTAACGCTTTCGCGTTTACTAGTGAAGCCTACTACATCAACTACACGCGTTTCAACAAAACAATAAAACGTGTACTGTGTTTCTTAGAAAACCTTGAGATAGACACACTGCGTAATGACCTAGATTAATACTAGCATTAATGTCATTATTACACTGCGTAATGAAAAGACAGATGGACTTAGAGAAAGAGAGAGAGAGAAGGCTGAACGGAGGAACGCATGCAATACTACCACAGTCTCGCGATTAATAGTAACGCCAATCCCACGCGTAAGGCATAGTCGAAAAGGCAGGACAGGTGGCGGTTCTAAAACAATAAAAAAAATAAAAATACACGACTATCCTAGAATACAAATTTTGAACTGAGCCACTTAGCTCCATTAAATTTATATATTTGGGTTCCTTAGGACTTGCTGACAAAGAATATGTTAAGTGTTACGCAAATAGTTTAGGAATTAACAAATTATAGCCAAAATAAAATAGTGAGGTTGTCTGACAGCACCAAATCATAATTGCTCAGTGGCATGTTTTGAAACCACTATTTTACGGGAAATAGGCCAACAAGTTAAATCCGATTTGATTGGCTAGAAGAATATGTAAGCCTAAACATGATTAGTCGATTGCAGATACTATTTTTGGTTGTTACGGGAAACGGTAGGAAGGTACTTTTTTCAAATACTTTTGTAAACATGGTCTTATTGGTTAGACTATTTAATATAGTCAATTAGGAGCGTCAGTTCAGGGCCACATTTTTAAAATAAACTTACTGAGAAGCAAGTGCGTTGAGATCCAGCTCATATTTTTCTTATGAAAGCCTGGGACAAAGGCAGATCGGAATTGTGCAATAACTCATTGCCAGTCAACGTATTTTGTTTAATATTTCCATGAATTGTGGTAAGCTAGAAATATTTGATATCTTTTAGATGAAAATTGAATGTGAATTGATAAATTTATGTCTGTATGTGTGTGGTTCAGTAGCAAACATGAGGAAAAGCCTAGATATTGCTCCCCCATGAACAAAACTTGTCGGAGAGGAGTATAACTATATGGAATTGCCAAATAGTACTATGACACCTATCTTATTGAATAGAAGGAAATAATGCTGGAATTGCAGAGGCGTTAGGGAGAGGAATACTGGTGTATACTGTTACATGATAAGCTAGCAGTTGGCCTACCGCGCTGAACTCGGTGTTTGTTATGTATTGTGCTCAGTGTGGAAATATATTATAAATTAGTTCTGAAGTAGGAGGTACAACCTTCTTGTTTCAGGGACCGTGGTATTAACATATTAAAGCAGCACCTGGTCTGAGTTTTGCTGAATCCAGAGGCTGGTAGCAGACTCCTTGGTCAATATATCGACCTGTGTTGTGTCTCAAGAACACGGTGAAGCAAGCGAGCAGTGGAGACTGTTTCCTGCTGCCCCCACAGAAGTTAAGGTTTCGTGGCCAGAGCAGCTCAATCTTGTGTATACCCCTCTAAAAGTGACTACCTAAAATCAAGAGGGACATTTAATTGTTTCAAATAAAAAGAAACTGTGAACCTTTACAATATTATTTCCACCAGAAACAAACACTTGAAGTCATGATGAGAAACAACCACCTAGCTTGAAAAGCCAGTATTACCTCATAGTACTACAGCACAACTTACACACATATTGCAATAATAATATATGTCAATACAAAGATTCTATCTATAAATTGTGTACATACAACTTGTGATTACATTTGATTGTGATTCCTGGTTCACTTTGTAGTTGAATCAGGATATTTAATATTTGAAGGAATTAATACATATTTTTTTAAATTTACCCTTGACTTATTAAGATAGCCTTATAGAGTGTTCTATGTATGTGAGTGTCACAGTGTTGTAAAGTATTGTGGATTAAATTAAATTGTTTATCTGTCAGTTGGTTGTTGTGAACATACACTTCATCATTATCAAAACCCTAGACATTCAACATAGTCATCACAATATTCCAGAATAGGTCTGACTGAGGTCTAAATGTGGTAGCAAGTAAGGTCATCTGTAATACACCACACTTATTAGATACAGATACCTTCACAGCTGATCTCAGTCGGTACACTAAGTCCCCTATAAATATTTATATCATCCCACTTTACCACATATATTGGGGTCTCGCTCCCATGATATTGAACCTTCCCCTAGCATATATATTGGGAGTAATTCACTTCTGGGAATAATAAAAATTAAAAGGTATTCTTGGGGGAAAAAATAAGGTTGAGCTCTCAGTGCCTGTGGTTGTCCTTAGATAATTATTTATAGATAAAATTGTTTGGTTAAATATTGTATACATTTGCCTGTTAGAAAATGGCGGACCTAGCAAAATTTCGATCTGCTGCTGTGCAGGCTGCTAATGAGTTAGGAATGGACGGGCAAGTTATGATTGCTTATGTCACTACTGAATGTGACAAATATATTGAACGTGAAGAAAGAAAATTTGAAGCTGAAAGAAAGTTAGAGGCTGAAAAAGAAATTAAGAGGTTGCAGATTGAGGCTGACAAAGAGGCTAAAGCATTGGAGGCAGAGAAAGAGATTAAAAGGCTCCAGAATGAAGAGAAGAAGCTGGAGGCAGAAAGAGAAGAAAAAAGATTGGCTGCTGAAAGGGAAGACAATAGATTGGCTGCAGAAAGGGAAGCAGAAAAGGAGGAGAAGAGATTACAAAGGGAACATGAGTTACGACTAAGGGAGTTTGAGTTTCAAGGCCATGCTCCTGAAAATGGTGCCAGTCCCTTTACCTCTGATGCATTTGCTAGTCAGGGAGCCTCAACCTCAGCTATGAATTTTCATTTAGATCATTTTGTTGAGAAAGAGGATGATATCGAGAGCTATCTAAATAGATATGAACTATTAGCTACCACGTATGGGTTAGAGAGAGAAAGGTGGAGCTTAAAGTTATCACAAGGGCTTCGTGGGGGGAAATGGTCCTTATAGAGCAATTAAGAGAGTCCATGGCTCCAGACCTGAGAAAGTTTCTCATGGAACAAGGTGCAGAGAGACTGGGTGAGTTACTGAATGTCGCTGAAAGGTATCAAGCAGCTCAGGCAGAGGTATCAGGTAATAAAAAGAAACAGGTAGATAATTTTAAGGCACCACAGAACTTTGATAAATTTGATCCTAGAGATCAGAACAAGGGTAAGCACCAGTTTGATAGGCCACGGTATGACAATAAAAATAAAACCCCACAATTCGATGAAAGGAAATTTGATGAAAGAAAATCTTTCAACCAAGGAAGGAGGTGGTGTAAAAATTGTAAGATGAACAATCATGACACTGACCATTGTAGAAGGAAACCTCCTCATTGTGCTGCTATGACATCTGGAAAGAAGGGAAAAAAGGTCAAACCTGCGGAACTAGAGGAACCATACCACCCCCCAGTGTGTGAAGATGTCATCTGTAATGGAGTCACCATAAGGTGCTTATATGATACAGGTCTAGATTATGATTCCGTTGTGAGTTCTCACCTGGTGCAGGCAGATCAATACACCACAGAAACAGTGGAGATTCAAACTGCAACCAAGGATGTAGCGACCATGACACTTCCCGTTGCCCGGATAAAGGTGAAAACGCGATATGTGGAAGGAATCATAAAAGCAGCTGTGATAAATGAGCCAATCTACCCTCTGATATTGGGGTGTAGATATGTCTTCTTGGGGAATCCCAAGAGACCTGTGATATTGGCAACGGTGCAGACCAGATCACAGTCTAAAAAGGAGGAGGATAATCCAATAAATACTCATCCAGATGAGATGAGGAAGGCACAGGCGGAGGACAAAACACTCAAGCCGTGTTTCAAGAAGTTGCCCAAATCTCATACACCTCCAGGCAAGGGAGAATTTTATATGAAGAACAAGCTGATTTATAGGAAGGCTGGATCTGAATCCAATGATCACGGACAGCTGGTCCTTCCCACTTCATATAGGACCAAAGTGTTGGAACTAGTGCATGCGATTCCCTTCAGTGGTCATATGGGGATTAGCGCAACAGGACAGCGTATAGCTTGTCACTATTTCTGGCCAGGGATAACTGAAGATATCAAACGATATGTAAAATCCTGTCCAGAGTGCCAACGAGTAGCACCTAAGCATTGGACTGCACCAGCAACTCTGGGGGAAATGCCCATAGTGGGAACATCCTTTGAGAGAGTTGCCGTGGATCTTGTGGGACCTCTCACTCGAACCAAGAGGAGGAACAGCTACATTCTGACTCTGGTGGACACTTGTTCTATGTGGGGAGAGGCGGTAGCCCTGTCATCGATTGACTCTAAACATGTGGCAGAGGCATTACTCACAATTTTCACAAGGTTAGGCTTTCCCAATCAAATCTTGACTGATAATGGCTCTCAGTTCAAGGGGAAACTAACAGAAAAAGTTTTCAGGATCTTCCAGGCCAAACACTTCCATTGTAGTGTGTACCATCCCCAAGGGAACGGCCAAGTGGAAAGATTTAATGGCACGTTGATGTCGATCCTGAGAAAGTTGGGACACGAAAAACCAGATACATGGGACCAGTACCTTCACGCCGCCCTCTTTGCTTATCGGGAGGTACCCCATAGTTCAACCGGTATGGCCCCGGCAACATTATTATTTGGAAGGCCAATAAAAGGTCCACTCGAAGCGTTGTTAAGAACGTGGACTGATGAAAAGGCAGAGAAAAACATTACATCCTCATACCAATATGTGAATGAGCTGACCACTCGTTTAAAAACTGGCTGGAAACTTGCCAATAAAAATATGAGACAAGCCAGGAAAAAACATGCTGCCTATTACAACAGGAAAGCTAAAGACAGAGATTTGGCTGTGGGAGAGAAGGTACTGCTTCTTCTACCCGGTAGTCAGAATAAGTTACAAATTGGATGGCAAGGTCCATATACAGTTCTAGAGAAGGTGTCTAGAACAAATTATAAGATAGATAAGAAGGGGAAAGAAAAAATCTATCATGTGAATCTCCTGAAGAAATATTTGGAAAGAGAAAATCAGGAAGAGACACACTTGTTGACCTTGTCCATTGCAATGGAGATGAAAAAGGAACCACTTTCATCATTTGAATATCCATTACATCCCTGTGAGACAGCGGCACAGGTAAAAATCAGTACACATTTAACGAAAAATCAGAAGGAGAGAGTGCAACAGGTTCTAGATGATCATACAGAGGTGTTAACAGACCGACCTGCGCATTCAAACTTATTGGAATATGATATGAAGCTGATAGACCCCACACCTGTCTGTATGAAAGCCTATTCGATTCCTTTTGCTAAGGAGAAAGCCTTGAAGGAAGAGATAGACTATTTGTTGAAGGAGGGAATAATTTCACACAGTGAATCTTCATATAGTTCCAGTGTGGTGCTCTCAAGGAAACCCTCTGGAGAACATAGACTCTGTATAGATTACAGGAGACTGAATGCTATCACAGAAGGTCAGGTGGATCCATTGCCGGATACAAATCAGTTGTTTGCCAGGCTAAATAAAGCTAAATATTTCTCAAAAGTGGATCTGAGCAAAGGATACTATCAGATTCCAGTAAAGCCTGAGGTTAGACCATACCTAGCTTTTAGTACCTCAGAGAGACACTATGAGTTTAACAGATTGCCATTTGGATTGAAGAATGCGCCTAGTGTCTTCTCTAGAATGATGAGAAAATTGTTGGATCCCCTGAATAATCCATGCATCACAAATTTCAAGGATGATATCCTTATAACAACAGAAACATTTGAGGAACACATTGACTCTCTGAACATGCTGTTTAATCGACTTAGAGAAGCGAAATTAACAGCCCGGTGAGATCCTTTGTCTCATTATGTGGTTTCTACCAAAATTATATCAACAACTTTAATTCCATTTGTGCACCGTTAACTGATTTGACACGTAAAGGAAATCCAGATCGAATTACATGGACAGCACAATGTGAATTGGCCTACCAGTAATTGAAGGAAAAGCTCACAAGCAAACCTTTTTTGAAAGTACCTGATTTAAGTCAAGAATTCATTGTGAGAACGGATGCCAGTAATATCGGGTTGGGCGCGACCCTGTTACAGAAATCAGATGCACTGAATGGGAAATTAACCCCAGTGGCATATGCTAGTAGAAAGTTGAATAAAGCTGAAACAAATTACTCAACTAGCGAAAAAGAATGTCTTGCAGTAATATGGGCGATAAAGAAATTCAATATTTATCTGTATGGGAAGGCATTCAAGTTGCAAACGGATCACAAACCCTTGTCGTTTCTAGCGCAGGCTAGGCATGAAAATTCGAGGTTACTCAGATGATCCTTACTTTTGCAGCCATTCCAGTTCAGCATAGAGTATATTTCTGGAAAAACCAACCTGGGAGCGGATTTTCTAAGCCGCCATCCGTGTGATGAAAATCACCGTAAGCCCCAGGAATAATATTAAATTTCTCTATGTGTATATAGAATTATAGACTGACATATAACGTCTGTTTTAAGTGGGGAGAATTTGTCGTGAAACATTCTAAATCCACATATCTAAATTAAAAAGTAAATGTAAAGCCTAACGAATTAATTCAATAAAAGGAAAGAAGAATGGTGAAAGACCAGTGCCTTCTCAATGGCATGCGCCAGCGTGTATACCTCCGTAATGACTGAACACGAGATCCCCCTTTTCTACTCCGTCTGCATAATTGTAACGCTTTCGCGTTTACTAGTGAAGCCTACTACATCAACTACACGCGTTTCAACAAAACAATAAAACGTGTACTGTGTTTCTTAGAAAACCTTGAGATAGACACACTGCGTAATGACCTAGATTAATACTAGCATTAATGTCATTATTACACTGCGTAATGAAAAGACAGATGGACTTAGAGAGAGAGAGAGAGAGAGAGAGAGAGAGGGGGGGGGGGCTGAACGGAGGAACGCATGCAATACTACCACAGTCTCGCGATTAATAGTAACGCCAATCCCACGCGTAAGGCATGAAGCACTAACTTTTTTTTCAAATAAACAGGGACAAAAAACACTACCAATACACGGTTAGGTTTTGAAAACATGTTTAATGCTTATTAGGAAACATGACATTCTACTGTTTTATGTCTGAAATCCTGACATTAATCTGACAGAACAGTCGAAAAGGCAGGACAGGTGGCGGTTCTAAAACAATAAAAAAAAAAATACACGACTATCCTAGAATACAAATTTTGAACGGAGCCACTTAGCTCCATTAAATTTATATATTTGGGTTCCTTAGGACTTGCTGACAAAGAATATGTTAAGTGTTACGCAAATAGTCTAGGAATTAACAAATTATAGCCAAAATAAAATAGTGAGGTTGTCTGACAGCACCAAATCATAATTGCTCAGTGGCATGTTTTGAAACCACTATTTTACGGGAAATAGGCCAACAAGTTAAATCCGATTTGATTGGCTAGAAGAATATGTAAGCCTAAACATGATTAGTCGATTGCAGATACTATTTTTGGTTGTTACGGGAAACGGTAGGAAGGGTACTTTTTTCAAATACTTTTGTAAACATGGTCTTATTGGTTAGACCATTTGATACAGCAATTAGGAGCGTCAGTTCAGGGCCACATTTTTAAAATAAACTTACTGAGAAGCAAGTGCGTTGAGATCCAGCTCATATTTTTCTTATGAAAGCCTGGGACAAAGGCAGATCGGAATTGTGCAATAACTCATTGCCAGTCAACGTATTTTGTTTAATATTTCCATGAATTGTGGTAAGCTAGAAATATTTGATATCTTTTAGATGAAAATTGAATGTGAATTGATAAATTTATGTCTGTATGTGTGTGGTTCAGTAGCAAACATGAGGAAAAGCCTAGATATTGCTCCCCCATGAACAAAACTTGTCGGAGAGGAGTATAACTATATGGAATTGCCAAATAGTACTATGACACCTATCTTATTGAATAGAAGGAAATAATGCTGGAATTGCAGAGGCGTAAGGGAGAGGAATACTGGTGTATACTGTTACATGATAAGCTAGCAGTTGGCCTACCACGCTGAACTCGGTGTTTGTTATGTATTGTGCTCAGTGTGGAAATATATTATAAATTAGTTCTGAAGTAGGAGGTACAACCTTCTTGTTTCAGGGACCGTGATATTAACATATTAAAGCAGCACCTGGTCTGAGTTTTGCTGAATCCAGAGGCTGGTAGCAGACTCCTTGGTCAATATATCGACCTGTGTTGTGTCTCAAGAACACGGTGAAGCAAGCGAGCAGTGGAGACTGTTTCCTGCTGCCCCCACAGAAGTTAAGGTTTCGTGGCCAGAGCAGCTCAATCTTGTGTATACCCCTCTAAAAGTGACTTTACCTAAAATCAAGAGGGACATTTAATTGTTTCAAATAAAAAATAACTGTGAACCTTTACAATATTATTTCCACCAGAAACAAACACTTGAAGTCATGATGACAAACAACCACCTAGCTTGAAAAGCCAGTATTACCTCATAGTACTACAGCACAACTTACACACATATTGCAATAATAATATATGTCAATACAAAGATTCTATCTATAAATTGTGTACATACAACTTGTGATTACATTTGATTGTGATTCCTGGTTCACTTTGTAGTTGAATCAGGATATTTAATATTTGAAGGAATTAATACATATTTTTTAAAGTTACCCTTGACTTATTAAGATAGCCTTATAGAGTGTTCTATGTATGTGAGTGTCACAGTGTTGTAAAGTATTGTGGATTAAATTAAATTGTTCATCTGTCAGTTGGTTGTTGTGAACATACACTTCATCATTATTATAACCCTAGACATTCAACGTAGTCATCACAATATTCCAGAATAGGTCTGACTGAGGTCTAAATGTGGTAGCAAGTAAGGTCATCTGTAATACACCACACTTATTAGATACAGATACCTTCACAGCTGATCTCAGTCGGTACACTAAGTCCCCTATAAATATTTATATCATCCCACTTTACCACAACCAGGGGCTTTATCTTCCACACCACTTGTCGCAAAAGATGGAGAAGAAGCATACAGAGCAGAAGACCATCCTCGTGGCTGTTATGTAGACGAGCATGCATCTCCCCATTTCTCTTGCTAAGTTGTTAAACCTCCCATTATCGCCTCTTTTTTTTGTGTCGTCTAAATTTTTTTTCCCATCAGCTTTTGTTCTGTTGTCGCAATATGACCTCGTGATGATTACCTCGTGTTGAGGACCTCGTGTTGATGACCTCGTGTTGATCACCGAGTGACATAATGTTACAACTACTCCTTCAAGCATGACCCACGTTGTGAGGAACATGAGATTGTTCACGGAACTGGATACCCTATATTGTAAAACATATTGCTACAAAAACCGCCACTAAAAAAGTATATAAAATATTTAGTGCTGACTTCCAGCAGTGGACCAGCTGGAGCAGGGGTTCTGTAATCCAGGGGTTCTAAATTATTTTTCCTCATGACCCCCATCTGTGTCTCATTTACCCATGTGCCCCTCCCCCTCATAGTCGCTGTTAGCTGGGAAAAGGGTACTTTACCATCTTACTGTAGATCCTTAGAAATATGACATGGATCCCTAGGGGGCATATGACCCACGCCGAAAACCACTGTTATAATCCACGTGGAGTGTAAAAGAAAATGATTGAATTAATGTCATGACTTTCTTCTGTTAAGGAATTTAATAATATTAGGATGTTTATTTCTAATGTCTATGTTGAACTTCCTGGCACATTAACTATTTCTAGCAGATCATTGCTAGTTCGCACCGTCTAGTTACGTGGAGTCTACAGGGAAACAACAAAACCAATGCACACTCATGCAAGTCGTAAAAGGCGACTAATCTGAGGTTTTGATTGGCCGCTGGTAAACCTCACGATGTAAAATATATCACTACATAAACAACTGCTGAAGGTGTATGTCAATGCTTGGTGCATATTTCCGGCAAGGGGAACAACTTCAATGGTGGCCTCATGGTTCGTAAGGAGTGGAGAAAATAATGATATTGATAATTACTAGTTAGCGTCATGCCACTCCTTACTAGAGGACTCTCTTTTGTCTTGGATGATTGAGTTGTATTTCGTTAGTTGAGTTATCTACAGTATATTGGTTATTGAAGTTGTTGTGACTTATATACTGAAGCACATTAAAAACGCACCACCTGTATAATCCAGGAACAGAGTGTGAAATGTAAATATAAGTGTTTACAAGTTTACATATTTGGAATCTTTATTCATTTTCCTATGAATCCATGCTGGTCATTAATTTGTACATTTGATTGTTATGAAATTCATTGCATTCTGTGCAGGCAAGGGAGAAAACCAAAAATGCAACCAATAAAAAAATTCATTCACACTATCCTCAGTATCTGGTATGTCCACCGTGTGCTTGCAAACAAGCTTGGCAGCGGCTCCGCGTAAAACGCACAAGTCTCTGAAGGAAATTCCGGGGAATCAAGTCCCATTCACGTGTAAGAGCAGCTTCGAGCTGTTGCAGATTAGCTGGAGAACCTTGCCTGTAGACTCTGCGTCCAAGCTCGTCCCACAGATATTCTATAGGGGACATGTCTGGTGATAGGGCAGGCCAATCAATCGTCACAGTGTTCTGCTGCTGTAGATATTGCTGCGTAATGCATGCGGTGTGCGCACGTGCGTTATCCTGCTGGAGAAGCTGCAAGTCTGGATAATTTGTGAACGCAGGAGCAACCAATGCATCCAGAACCTCATCTCGATACGTCACAGCATTAACATTTCCACGGAACACGTGAAGAGGCAAGCGATGGTGAAAACTGAATCCTCCCAAAATGTGAATACTGCTCGCGTCTGTGAATAGGACACAGTCACTGCCAGTGAGTCCAAGGTGGCCAAACTACTGCCACATCCAAATCGGCCCGCCAACCAGTTTTTGACCGGCCCGCCAACCTGTTTTGGCCGGCCTCTTATTGTTAAAAAAAAAATATTACAAAATAGCACGCACAGGCACCAGAAACAAAACCAAAATGACCCAAAATGTACGATTAACATCTCCCCACCTCCCACAACACCACCAACTCTCCATCTCTCTCTCTCTCTCTCTCTCTCTCTCTCTCTCTCTCTCTCTATCATACCAATTGAGCTCTACTAGATAGTGCCACGGAAATGATAACGTCAAATCTCTGATCGTGCACGTGGACAGGCGAAGACAGTGTCGGTACCTACTTTGATAATGAGAAACTGAAAGCAATGACAGATCTTTTCTGCGGTCGGAAGTCTCTGAGATCCAATGCTGTTGCTTTGTCTTTAGCATCGGTATGGGAAAGTGATCGTGGGAGTGGGGGTTGATGGTAGGTACACTTCTATAGGAAGGAGTTGAGGTGCACAGTTGGTCTTGTGAAGTGTGTTAAGTATAAATCAGCCAGTGACACTTCTGGGCTTGTAGCTGTTGTGCACGTTTTCATGTATAAGAGTTTGCATTTGTAAAAATGTTTTCTAAGTATAGAAAAGTGGACAGTGAAAATCGCGCATTTAAACCAGAATGGGAGTTCGGTTATTTGTTCATTCTCAATAAGGATAATAAACCTCAGTGCTTAGTTTGCGCCCAAGTGTTAGCCGTAGTGAAGGAATATAACTTGAAACGTCACTACATCACAAATCATCATAAAAACAACGACGAGCATAGCAGCGAGTCGAGAAAGCTTGTGATTGAACAACTCAGGAAAAAACTGAATCAGCAAAAGAGTATATTTAGTCATGTAAATAAGATTCAGGAATCATCGCGAATGGCGTCCTATGTGATTAGTTATGAGCTTGCAAAAGCAAAAAAGCCGTTTACTGATGGAGAGTTTGTGAAAAAGTGTGCAGTTCAAATGGCAGAAGCGTTCAATGAAGAAAAAGTAGTAAATGAATTTCAAAATGTACCTCTTTCAAAACAAACCGTAGCTAGGAGAACAGAAGATATTAGTTTGCATTGTCCCAGAACTTGAAATCTTTAATTGAAAATTGACCATACTTTTCACTGGCGATGATGAAAGTACAGACATCACAGACACTAGCCAGCTTCTTATTTTTGTTAAAGTGATCCAGCAAGACTTTACTGTTTCTGAAGAATTACTGAAAGTTTGCTCTTTGCATGGTACAAGTAAAGGGGATGACATATTTTCTGCAGTTCAAAATGCCATGGAAGAATATGGTGGGTTTGAAAAATTGTCTGCTGTGTGTACCGATGGTTGCAAGGCTATGGTTGAGAAAAATACTATTTTTGTTGGACTTTTGAAGCAAAATAAAATTGACGTGCCTACATTACATTGCATAGTTCACAAAGAGGCCCTTTGTGCAAAATCCATAAACCTAAATGACACTATGGCTACTGTAGTGAAAATAACGAATTTGATCAGAGGAGGACACAGCTCTCTAACTCACAAGAAGTTCCTTGCATTTTTAGAAGAAGTGGATTCTGTTTACGATGATCTCCTGTTTCATACTGAGGTGAGATGGCTTAGTCGAGAAAAATGTTTAATAAGATTTTGTGAACTGAAGGATGAAATATTTGACTTCCTGCGAGACAACTTACCATGTTCAGTTGATCTTCAAAATAAACTCAAAGATATTCATTTAATTCAGCACTTGGCATTTCTCACAGATGTAACACAACATTTGAATGTACTGAATTTGCAGTTACAAGGAAAAAGGCAAACAATTGTTCAAATGATGGGCTATGTTGATGGCTTCAAAAAGAAACTGAGCCTATTTAGTCTGTCTTTGCAAAAGAATGACCTGTTTCATTTTCCTTGTTGTAAACAGCTGTCTGAGAAAGAGAGTGTCAACTTCAGGAGGTACACAGATGACATTGAACAGCTGATTTCTGAGTTTGATCGTCGATTTCAAGATTTTGAGATGTTTCGTCCACAAATGGAACTTTTTAACAACCCATTCAAGTGCACAGTAGAGTCTCAGCCAGCAGAACTACAATTACAGTTATGGGAACACCAATGTGACCCATTCATCAACACAACAGAAGCAACTGGAGCTGATTTGTGGAAATTACTTCCAAAGGAACGTTACCCACTTCTAGAAAATGGGCCCTAAAAATGTGCTCTATATTTGGTAGCACATATCTTTGTGAGACAACATTTTCTGCCATGAAACTTATCAAACCCAAGACCAGAAACAGATTAACTGACTCTGTATTATCCCATTTTCTCAGAATTGCTACGTCACAAATGGAAGTAGACTTCAAATCACTGGTGAAAAGTTTTGATAAGCCACACTCATCACAATGAAATAACACACAAATGTATGTTTGAAATAAATAATTACATGTCATATTACAAAACAAATTAAAACAACATATTCGTTATATTTTTTTTAAACAGTAATTTCAGTTCCAAGACTGGTATACATGTCTTGGCAGATGAGCAGTACAGTAGTTTGCCGTTGCTTTCTGTACGTGGTTCATTATATATGTAAAAATAAATCTCAGAACGTTATTTTTTAAGGATTTTATAGGTCTGGCCCTCTGGTGTTACCCTTTACCATAATCTGGCCCTCGGCCAACCTTTGTTTGGCCACCACTGGTCTAGTCCATCTGACATGTTGCTCTGCCCATTGCAGGCGCTGCTGACGATGTCTGTGAGTCAAGTTTGGCCCAACATAAGATCGTCTTGCAGTAAGGCCTGTATCTCTGAGTCGTCGTATGACTGTCATTCGATAGACTTGCCCACGTCTACCCACTATTGCTCTTGCTGTTTGAATTGCCGGGAGAGAACGATTCCTTAGGTGACTCAGCACAATATGACGATCTTGCGCAGGGGTAGTAACTCGTGGTTGGCCACTCCGAAGTCTATCCCGGGCACTGCCAGTGGTTCCGTAACGTTCATTGAGACGTACAATAGTGCTGTGGTGGCAATTCATCCTTCTGGCAATGGCCCGCGAGCTCATTCTGGTATCCAACATACCAATGGCTCGTTGGCGGTCGTTTTCAGATAGTCGTGACATTTCAAGCACATGTACTGGGTGTTTTGTCTCAACGGCCTTTTTATACTGAGTATACTGCCAAAACACGTACACATTTTCAGGGTCATAGCTGTTGGGAATCGTGTTGCACGTGTAACTTTCATTGTTTTCATGTAATCTGTACACAAACCCGTGGGTTGAATCATGCACTTTCCATTCCAGCAGCCATTTGCTCTCTACCTCATGACAAATACGGGGAAAATCCATTCCCACACTTTTTTTCCCCAGCTTCTCGGCATCAGTATATACGAGGCGTGTTCAAATGAAACCCGCCCGTGCTGCGCCAAGTGGACATTTGTAGGAGGAGCATGATGACGTCACATCTGACGTAATAAGCACATACGAATGTACAAGTGTGTAAGTGTTCATTCTCCTAGTATTCATTGTTTGTGCTGCAGACCGTTAAAATAATGGCCGGTGTGATACGGAATCCGTCCAAGGTCGATCAGCGAGCGGTGATCCAGTTCCTAACAGCCGAAGGATGTCGACCAGTCGACATTCATCACCGAATGAAATCAGTGTATGGTGACAAAAGTGTGTCTAAGACTACAGTGAAAGACTGGGCACAATTTTTTCGAGAAGGACGTCAGTTAACGAAAGATCTTCCGCGGCCAGGTCAGGTGCATATTGTTGCGACAGAAGAAGCCATCGCCGAGATTGATGCAGCAATACGGGTGGACCGTCGTCGGAGCTTACGTTCGCTAGCAGAGGAATTCGCTGTGTCTCTTGGGACAGTTCAAATGGTGGTTAGCAAGAAACTGAGATATCGAAAGGTGTGTTCACAATGTGTCTTACGGATGCTGACCGATCACCATAAGGAAGAACACATTGGGAAAGGGGGGGGGGTGTTGAACCACCTGCTGCATTACGAAGAGGAGGGTGATGCATTTCTGTTGCGCATAGTGTCAGGCGATGAGTCGTAGTGCCACAACTTTGAGCCGTGCAGCAAAACGGCGAGCATGCAATGGAAACATCCCGGATCACCAAAACCCAACAAATTCAAGTCACAGATTTCCGCCGGTAAGGTTATGCTGGCCGCATTTTTTGACCATGAAGGGCTTCTATTGGTAGACTTTAAAGAGCCTGGCGTGAACATCAATGCCATCCGCTACAAAGACACACTTGACAACCTGCATACAGCATCAAGAATAAACGACCCGGCATGCTTTCGCGTGGTGTGATTCTGTTGCATGACAATGCTCGTCCACATGTTGCAAACATTGTGCAGGAAGCGTTAGCAAGGAAAAGGTGGGAAGTTCTGCCACACCCAGCCTACAGCCCCGATCTGTCACCATGTGACTTTCATTTGTTCGGACCCTTAAAAAAATCTCTAAAGGGACAACGATTCGACTCCGATGCAGACGTCAAGTCCTCGGTGACCAAATGGTTCAATAAGCAACCAAAGTCATTTTTCTCGGACGGCATCCGCCGTCTACGCAAGCAGTGGGATGCGTGTCTGAATGCCTATGGTGACTATTTCTAAAGAACCCCAGTGAGTACTTGCTTCATAACAATTGCTGTATTTAGTTCTAGTTGGGAGCCGCGCTAGCGTAGTGGTTACAACACCGCTCTGGCGACCGGGTGATTCAGGATCAAACCCGGGCGACGGCATTTGAGGATTTTTCGTCGACCGGGAATTGGACTGGATTAACTCGAGACCCATTTGAGTGTCGTCGACCAGGGACTTGCAATGGGTCTCCGAAATAACAATGGCGAGGGAACCTGTAGTTACTATTCAGTTAGAATAATACTGAGATTTCGCCCTGCGTACGAAAAAAAAAAAAAAAAAAAAAAAAAGTTCTAATACTCCTGCTGATGTACCTTACATATATTTGTTATAAAGCCACTGGGACGGGTTTCATTTGAACACGCCTCGTATAATAGTGGTGCGTTTTTAAAGTGCTTCAGTATAGTTTCTTCAGGGTGACGTAGCCGGTCTACGCCCAACCCTCTGTCGTTTTTTACGACACACACACACACACACATATATATATAGTAGGTTACAGTGTTACTTCTACTTGTCCCTCTTTCGGGCTCCGGTAACGCACGAGCGAGGAAGTCGCTGTGGATCAATAAGAAGCATAGTGAAGAAGCCTACTGATAGCCTTACACAGCAAGCCTTGTTCTGGAATCCTCAGGGTAAGCGAGACGAAGATAGACTACAGTATACACGACGAAGAGAACTGTTGACAGCAGTGAAAATGACAACGACCTGGAAAGACCTTGAACTGATAGCACGTGACAGGAGGAATTAGTGTACGTTGTTTGATGTCCCATGCTCCGTTGAGAGATGAAGATAGTGAGTGAATGTATGAATTACCGCTATCCCCCCGGTCTTACGCTGTGCGATTACCGCTTTTTAAAAATATAATGCTGTTTTTATTGTATGCCATTTGGCTGTTATATGTTTAAAAAATGTGGCCCTACACTAACAGCTTAACGCTATGGGAGGCAGAAATATAACTTTCACATACTCATCAAGTTCACTCTGGGTGATGGAATGGCCAAGAAGCATTGTCATTTCTAGTATAATGAAGCATAACACCCCCCCCCCCCCCCCCCCCCCACACACACCCCCCCACACCCCCCCCCCCACCCCCCCCCCCCAGATAGAATGCAGGTCCACGGTAATTCGAAGCAAATAACACAATCTTAATTGCTACAATGGATTTCTTGAATATAAAAAAAGAAAATGGCGAAGCAAAGCATGCTCGATTCAAATGTCCTTAAAATATCTTCTGCCCCCATTGACCAAAACGCTGTGTCTTCTACATCTGGAACTAAAAAACCCTTTTCAAGGCCTACAAAACCTTCTGTTAACAAGTCGTCTGATAATGAAGGCAGTTCTGTTGTGACAACTGCAGTCGCATGTGACAGAAGTACCAGCGATTAAAGTCGCATAACTATATATATATATATATATATATATATATATATATATATATATATATATATATATATATATTATATATATATATATATATATATATATATATATATATATATATATATATATATATATATATATATATATATATATATATATATATATATATATATATATATATATATATATATATATATATATATATATATATAATCGTGGTGGGTTTTGATGTTATGAAATGATGTTGATATTTTTCCTTTAATGTACTGAATGAGGCCAGCTGTGAAGGTCCCTGATTCTAACAAATTTAGGGTTGAGTTATCAGGATACCTTTCTGCTACCACCTTATGGCCTCAAGCAGACTTATTCTTGACTAGTATGAATGATAGCTACGTCTAATGTCTAGGGATATGCAAGTGTGGTGTGATGGTACTTTAACAATAATACACCTCTACACAAACAAGTATTAAAGGCTATGATTAAAGGAAATAACACCTGGGATATATTTGTACAATTAATAATTTTCTGTATGATTTATTTGGTCCTGAACCTAGTATTCTTCTGGTCAGGACTTTAAAAATGAAAAGAATTCAAGATATATACAAAATATAAATTTTAGACCCACAGGGACAAGTGTCCAAACAAATACTGTTACATTAAACTAATAGTGTTACTAAATTCTGTCTATTACTGGTTTCTAACACTGGATGGCTGTTTGGGATTCTTATAATCACTCCCAGACTCTTTAAAATACACTGTCACTGTTAATTTCACTAGGGAAATATTTTATTTCTTGAATACAGGGGTATGCTGCTCTTATAGCTGATGTACTGTTAAGGTACCAGATATTTCACTTATCTGGCCCACTGGAACTGTCTGAATTCTTTCTGCCGAATGACCACTGCTCCAAAAGTAATAGGGGGGATACTGGCGACCCCTATCACTGCTGGACTCCAAAACTTCTCAACGGCTTTCCCATAGAAATCTGGCACCGGACTAGTGCCAGATAAAACCTAGAGATTCAATGAAGAAAAACACCGGTACGTTGAATAGCAGATTCCAGATATACTGCTGGCTGAACTGTGATGCCTATACTTTCATATATATTTGCTTTAATAAGGCTAATCACTTTTCTTCAGAAATACACAACGTTCTGCTCTCGGGACTATCTTCTACAAATGGTGTCAAGCCTTTGAATTTTCTCAATAATATGAAAGGCTTTGGCCAATGAACGAACGACAATTTTGAAATTTTAAATTAAAAGCAAAAACAGACTTGATTTTTGGACACTACCAAGTTTTTTTCCCTCTCTCATTCTTAGATTTCTACTGCTAAATATATTTGGTGTTAAGCCATCCCATAATTTTTCTCTCCCTTTTCTGCCCCTTTCTACAACAGACTACATGTAACCTTTTCCTGCCTTTTTCAAGGACGCGTCAAAATGTCAACGTTAGTGAAAGTAAAACCGATCATGTGTTGGTCTGTCTGTACGAACAAATACAGTCTTTTGTCCATAACTTTATTTCTATCTGTCGGATTTTTTGTTCGAAAGCATATTACCCATCAGGACAAGACCAGCTCTTAGACTAGCCAACTTTTATGATCATAAACCTAGTAATAAAGAATTCAATATATTTTCCATTTTGGTGTTCGTTGTTTTCTAAGTTTCAACTACTTGAATGTTATAAAAATCGCCTCAGATCTTCCTTTTTCCCGATAGGAAGTATTTATGCGTGTGTGTATATATATTTTTTTCCACAGTGTCTGTGGTTAGAAATGTATTGGACTAGCGGGGTATTTTTAAATTTTCAAACTTGCGACATCGTTTTCGACACAAGCTAACGGCATCGTCTCGCACTGTTGGCCCGAGTAGCTAATTCAAACTTCTAACACTTGACAAGCCGGCAGCAGGTGTCCGCTCTCTCAATCTTATGCGTTCGTGTGTTTTATTCTTTCTATCTTTCCTGGAACCACTACGCTAGTAGAATTTTCAAATTTTTATCGTTAACCCTTGACGGGCGCGTTTTAAAGGCCAATACTACCAACGCGGCGATAAGATTTCTCACTATGTTCTGTCCTGCTTAAATCAATGCGTTTTCTGGCGCAGGGAAGAAGACGCGTTACAACTTTACTAATTTTATTTCTACTGCTATTATTTTGACTTTAATATATATATTTTATGATTTTATCGCTGTATCGCTGTACTTTACCACACATACACACACACACACATATATATATATATATATATATATATATATATATATATATATATATATATATATATATATATATATATATATATATATATATATATATATATATATATAGTAAGTTCAGCAAATACATAATAATTTATTTGTAGCTGGTAGGAGTGGCTGAGAGATATACCATCCGCCTATAAATTTAAAGGTACCGGGTTCGCTCCAAGTACAAGGAATTGATGGACATTTTTGTCAGAACTAGTGGTTCCTAATGATGTCATACTCCCCTTTATCTCCTAGCTCCCAGGTAGTGAGATTGGATGTCTAGTCTTCACAGACAAGGTCGAAAAAAGGAGGTCGCGTATGCAAGTTTCTCACGTTAAAAATCCCTTGGCAATTGGAAATCGTAAAGAGTAGGTCATACGCCCTGGCAAAAATTTAACAGTTAGTAAAACTTCCCACCACAAAAATACTGAAAGAATTTGTGATTCTTGTATACACACATCGGGATCCTCACCGGTCCTACTGAGTTCGTGCACTATGCCGAAATCCTCCTTGTGTGATCAATAGGAGGAAATCGGAGCACTGGTGGAGATGTCCGTGTGCCATAAAGATGGTCCTTATAATCAAAATCAAATCAATTCATTTTTGTTCAGTTTGTCTGATAATTAGTTTTAGTTAACAAATCTCGTTAACTATTAATTAATTGTTATTTTCTATCACTTTTTACTTAATTTTTGATTGAGTTTTCTGGACCTTACAACGAATTAATTTGATTTCTATTAACTGGTATATAAAAATCAATTTTCGTTTAGTGTATTTTTTTCGGATAGCGCTCGATTTTTAAAGAACTAAATATAGCGCTAAGCGGGGGATCCATGTGTTTGTTTAGCACGATGTAGGTCACGAGGTGTTCTAAGAAGACAAAGAAACAATAGGGCTACCCCATCCCCTTCTTCAAACATGTCGTAAGAGGCGACTTATATGAGATTGTGCGTAAGGCTGGCAACCTTATTATAAAAAACCAATTGCCAGAGAAAACATCACTTCAAAAAACATGGATACTTTGGTGGAGCCCTCTTCCAATGGAAGTACCTGCCGTTGTGGGCCTCTGCTCCATAGGAAGTGAAAATAAAATAAAAAAGGAATCACTAGATTTGTTTTATTTTACTGTCTACACAAATATTCTCTGCTGGCTCCAGGGATAATTTTTTCCCATCTTTCAGTAACGGCAACTTTGTAAACTCTTCGAACGCTCTAAGTAGCCCTTGATAAAGATGTATTGCGTTAAGTTATTTTTCATGCCTTAAACATTGTGTGTGTGTGGTTCTTTTTTTTTATTTTTGTGTGCTTTTAATTGGAAAATTTAGATCTTCAGTGACAAGTTTCATCTTTCTTCTGTAGTTGTTAGTGTGCCTAAGTATTTATTTCTGCGAAATTGTTTAAAAATTGTCCATTTTCTATTTCTTCTTCTTCTTCTTCTTCTTCTTCTTCTTCTTCTTCTTCTTCTTCTTCTGCTTCTTCTTCTTCTTCTTCTTCTTCTTCTTCTTCTTCTTCTTCTTCTTCTTCTTCTTCTTCTTCTTCTTCTTCTTCTTCTTCTTCTTCTTCTTCTTCTTCTTCTTCTTCTTCTTCTTCTTCTTCTTCTTCTTCTTTCTTCTTCTTCTTCTTTTTCTTTTTTCTTCTTCTTCTTCTTCTTCTTCTTCTTCTTCTTCTTCTTCTCTTCTTCTTCTTCTTCTTCTTCTTCTTCTTCTTCTTCTTCTTCTTCTTCTTCTTCTTCTTCTTCTTCTTCTTCTTCTTCTTCTTCTTCTTCTTCTTCTTCTTCTTCTCTTCTTCTTCTTCTTCTTCTTCTTCTTCTTCTTCTTCTTCTTCTTCTTCTTCTTCTTCTTCTCTTCTTCTTCTTCTTCTTCTTCTTCTTCTTCTTCTTCTTCTTCTTCTTCTTCTTCTTCTTCTTCTCTTCTTCTTCTTCTTCTCTTCTTCTTCTTCTTCTTCTTCTTCTTCTTCTTCTTCTTCTTCTTCTTCTTCTTCTTCTTCTTCTTCTTCTTCTTCTTCTTCTTCTTCTTCTTCTTCTTCTTCTTCTTCTTCTTCTTCTTCTTCTTCTTCTTCTTCTTCTTCTTCTTCTTCTTCTTCTTCTTCTTCTTCTTCTTCTTCTTCTTCTTCTTCTTCTTCTTCTTCTTCTTCTTCTTCTTCTTCTTCTTCTTCTTCTTCTTCTTCTTCTTCTACATTCTTCTTCTTCTTCTTCTTCTTCTTCTTCTTCTTCTTCTTCTTCTTCTTCTTCTTCTTCTTCTTCTTCTTCTTCTTCTTCTTCTTCTTCTTCTTCTTCTTCTTCTTCTTCTTCTTCTTCTTCTTCTTCTTCTTCTTCTTCTTCTTCTTCTTCTTCTTCTTCTCTTCTTCTTCTTCTTCTTCTTCTTCTTCTTCTTCTTCTTCTTCTTCTTCTTCTTCTTCTCTTCTTCTTCTTCTTCTTCTTCTTCTTCTTCTTCTTCTTCTTCTTCTTCTTCTTCTTCTTCTTCTTCTTCTTCTTCTTCTTCTTCTTCTTCTTCTTCTTCTTCTTCTTCTTCTTCTACATTCTTCTTCTTCTTCTTCTTCTTCTTCTTCTTCTTCTTCTTCTTCTTCTTCTTCTTCTTCTTCTTCTTCTTCTTCTTCTTCTTCTTCTTCTTCTTCTTCTTCTTCTTCTTCTTCTTCTTCTTCTTCTTCTTCTTCTTCTTCTTCTTCTTCTTCTTCTTCTTCTTCTTCTTCTTCTTCTTCTTCTTCTTCTTCTTCGTCTTCTTCTTCTTCTTCTTCTTCTTCTTCTTCTTCTTCTTCTTCTTCTTCTTCTTCTTCTTCTTCTTCTCTTTCTTCTTCTTCTTCTTCTTCTTCTTCTTCTTCTTCTTCTTCTTCTTCTTCTTCTTCTTCTTCTTCTTCTTCTTCTTCTTCTTCTTCTTCTTCTTCTTCTTCTTCTTCTTCTTCTTCTTCTCTCTTCTTCTTCTTCTTCTTCTTCTTCTTCTTCTTCTTCTTCTTCTTCTTCTTCTTCTTCTTCTTCTTCTTCTTCTTCTTCTTCTTCTTCTTCTTCTTCTTCTTCTTCTTCTTCTTCTTCTTCTTCTTCTTCTTCTCTTCTTCTTCTTCTTCTTCTTCTTCTTCTTCTTCTTCTTCTTCTTCTTCTTCTTCTCTTCTTCTTCTTCTTCTTCTTCTTCTTCTTCTTCTCTTCTTCTTCTTCTTCTTCTTCTTCTTCTTCTTCTTCTTCTTCTTCTTCTTCTTCTTCTTCTTCTTCTTCTTCTTCTTCTTCTTCTTCTTCTTCTTTCTTCTTCTTCTTCTTCTTCTTCTTCTTCTTCTTCTTCTTCTTCTTCTTCTTCTTCTTCTTCTTCTTCTTCTTCTTCTTCTTCTTCTTCTTCTTCTTCTTCTTCTTCTTCTTCCTTCTTCTTCTTCTTCTTCTTCTTCTTCTTCTTCTTCTTCTTCTTCTTCTTCTTCTTCTTCTTCTTCTTCTTCTTCTTCTTCTTCTTCTTCTTCTTCTTCTTCTTCTTCTTCTTCTTCTTCTTCTTCTTCTTCTTCTTCTTCTTCTCTTCTTCTTCTTCTTCTTCTTCTTCTTCTTCTTCTTCTTCTTCTTCTTCTTCTTCTTCTTCTTCTTCTTCTTCTTCTTCTTCTTCTTCTTCTTCTTCTTCTTCTTCTTCTTCTTCTTCTTCTTCTTCTTCTTCTTCTTCTTCTTTCTTCTTCTTCTTCTTCTTCTTCTTCTTCTTCTTCTTCTTTCTTCTTCTTCTTCTTCTTCTTCTTCTTCTTCTTCTTCTTCTTCTTCTTCTTCTTCTTCTTCTTCTTCTTCTTCTTCTTCTTCTTCTTCTTCTTCTTCTTCTTCTTCTTCTTCTTCTTCTTCGTTCAATGTAAACATTAGAAACCTACCCACCACAAAAATATTTATAGAATTTGTGATTCCTATAAAGACACATTGGGGTTCTCGCCGGTGCTACGGAGTTCGTGCACTGTGCTGAGATCCTCCTTGTGTGATCTAAGGGAGGAGATCGGAACACTGATGGCGCTGCCCGAGTGAAATGAAGACAGTCCTTAAAACCAAACCAAACCAAACAAACCAAACCAAACCAAACCCAACCAAACCAAACCAAACCCAACCAAACCAAACCAAACCAAACAAACCAAACCAAACCAAACCATCGTTCACTAACAGACGTCAACTTGACTATATTCATACACAGCACTAGCCAGCTAGAATCTTTTGATATCTTCGTAGAGTTTTTCCCAGGAATGGTACTGACGAACGAACTTTATTTTCTAAGGGTTGAGAATTTGGCACGCAGGCCCGTCTGACATTATGCCCTTCCTTTCTCTCACCTTTCATACTGAATTCATTTATTCTCACATGCATTTTACATATCAATGTCAAAGAATTCAACGTTGTAAAGTAAAATAAAATAGCACACTCATTTTAACATTAACTACTTATAAACATGACATAAAATATGCTGAAAAATACAAACATCGTCATTAGAACGTACAGTTGGCATTATAAGAAAGGATAATCCGATTAGGAGGGCATGTAATCAGAACTCACAAAGATGGCCTTATGCGCTTTCTCTGCTCCTCATATGTTGGCCACACTTGAAGTAGATGTTCAGAATCATTAATTACGACTTTTTACTTTGATGCTGATTTATGAGAATATTTTTTAAAGAAATTTTAAATAGAATTTCCCATTGCTCGAGTTTTGTCTAAGACGTGGTATTCAAAGGTTTTGTTGCTACGTTCATTCGCCAAAAGTAAAGGTCGCTCCAAAAATACATCCGTAGGGGAGTGAAGTGTTTGAGACTTCACTGTACTAGGTCTCAGCTTCATGAAGTGGGGGTGATCGTTTTCCTGTCTCTCTGCGTTCACCTTCCCTGTTCCAAGTTGGTCACAGTATAGTGGAGCAGCCAGGTTGCCCAGAAACGCAGCGTTTCGCTTCAAGTTGGAATTATTTTATTATTATTTTATTATTATTGTTATTTTTTTATTTTTAAACTGCCTCAATGTGTGTTGAGCGTTATTAATTTTGACAATGTTCAAAACAGTGTTGGGGTTATTTTAAGGCTAGCTGTTTGACAAAGCTCGAAACAGTGCTGGGGGTTAGTTTATGTTTCATATAACTTAAAAATGGAAAGCCAGTCTGGCAACACGCGGCCAAAAGACGGACCGTGTCTACTGTTGTCGCTATTTACCATCTTCCCTATTTAAAAAAAACCGAGGCAGTCACCTTTTTTACAGCTGGGTAGATGGGAACATGACACTACCTGGCGTCGAGCACAGCAACTCTGCCTCGACAAACAAACATTCTAACCACTCTGCCAATCGACTCACTGTTTTGTAACAACTACAATAATTGTAATAACAGGGGATCTGTGAGGAGACATATAAAGTTATATTAGGGCGCAAGTCGAAATATGAAAGACCTTGCGGTCTAGTATGCGTTAGTTTATTGTAGGTACTATTTTCTTCATTGATATAGAATTACAAGTGGGTTTTCAGTGCGCTGTATTTGAATTTAAAAAAAAGTAATAATTTGGGCATAAAGAGAAACGATGAACAAAGCAAGAACAGCCTTTTTTAGTCTAAACAACATCTGGAAGTCCTCTCAGTACAGCACAAACACAAAATTAGGATTATATCAGAGCTGTGTGCTTTCTGTGCTTCTCTATGGCGCGGAGAGCTGGAGAGTTACAGAGAAGGAAATGTCGAAATTGTCCTCTTTTCACACAACATGCCTAAGAAAAATTCTCCGAATCTTTTGGCCGAATACCATCACCAACCAAGATCTGCTTACTCGGAGCAAGCAAGAGGACATGCACACCATCATAGCTGGCAGACGCTGGAGCTGGGTTGGCCATGTCCTCAGAAGAGACCCCGATGCCATCACAAGAACAGCTATGCTATTGACCCCTGAAGGAAAACGAAAGAGAGGCCGACCAAAAACCACTTGGCGGAGGACTGTGGAGGCTGAGATGCAAATAATAAACCAGAGTTGGGCACTGTACGAAGGATGGCCGCCGACCGAGCAAAGTGGAATCAATTTGTTGTTGCCCTACAAGACGCCACTAGGCGTAATGGCCACTGACTACTTTGACGGTCGGCGGCTAAGGATCAAAGAAGAAGAGAAACGATTCAGCAATTTTTTTTTTTTTGTCTTTCATTTTTCTTGGTTCTGTTCAAATTTTAATTGCTTTTATTGTTTTAATTAAAGTCGGCGCACGGTGCAATCGCACCACTAGCACCGCACCACTAGCACCGCACCACTCGCACCGCACCACTCGCACCGCACCACTCGCACCGCATAAGAGCTGGTCGTGTATGTGCCATCCGTTCAATGTGTTTCCACGTCATGTTTACCCCTTTCATATCTGTCTCCATGTCCTGTCTCCGTATGTTTCTCGTCTACCTCTTTATCTCTCATCCAGGAAGTGAAGAAAGAGGACTTCCTTGTAATAATATCAATGTGGTCCTACCCATAGCCAGCGTCTTCTCTTTTAACTCTTCTGTCAGCGGCATTTGTGTGGCTCTGTCCATTAGTTCCCCAATATTTGAGATATTCTGCTGCGAATTCTGTTTGATAGTGCATGTTTCAATCTGCATGCCGTGTCTGGCTAAAGATGTAGTAGAGAATTTATATATCAAGTTGTAAGTCATAACTTTTTGCTGCCAGACTTAATTCAGAACTGGTAGTGGGAATTGCAAGGAAGACATTCTGTTAAAACGAGGCAAGTATTCCTGACAAAACAACAATGATGGAGAAGAATTAAAGACAACATTGCAACATTTCAGCAACTGAAGTATATGTACAAGACTAGGCCTAATATTCTTGCTTGGTACTCATTAAAAAATACAAATTTTTTAATCTTTAAAATAACATTTGTGTAAAATATTCAAGAAATTTTAATTTTTATCTAACTATTTTTATGGGATATATTTTCTCCCTTGGAAGTTCAAGGGGAAAAAAAACTTAATTGTATGACATTTTACTAATGAGCTTTCCACTTATTATTATTTTAAAGTACAATTTGCGTAGAACTATCTATTTATAAATGTTTTAATGTAATTTCAAAACATAACACAAATGATTTTTACCTCCAGGCACCGAAAAGTTAGTGAGTATAAAAAATGAAAAGTGCCATGAAATTATCGATGTTTATTGCTTTTCCTGTGGTGGCGCCCTTTAAGAGAATTTACTTTGGGATTTTGAATTATTAATTTCGGTTTCACCTACAACACTGTAAGAAATATAATAATTACTTTGTAGTACTAATTGTATTCTATAATTTTATGGTAGTATTCTCCTTTATTCATAACTGACTAGGGGAATGCGCCCTGAGGTGATAGTCATCAGTCATAACTGACTAGGGGAATGCACCCTGAGGTAATAGTCATCAGTCATAACTGACTAAGGGAATGCGCCCTGAGGTAACAGTCATCAGTAATAACTGACTAGGAGAATGCGCCCTGAGGTGATAGTCATCAGTCATAACTGACTAGGGGAATGCGCCCTGAGGTGATAGTCATCAGTCATAACTGACTACGGGAATGCGCCCTGAGGTGATAGTCATCAGTCATAACTGACTAGGGAATGCGCCCTGTGGTGATAGTTGTTAAGAATAGAATTGGTGTAAGGGGCGTAAATCTGGGTATATTAGTAGCCAAGATAGATTCTGAGTTGGAGCACTTGTTTGCATGTAGCTATCGAATTATTTAGAGAGTATCTCGTGATAGTTTCGAGAGACAGATTACAGACAGCGTGAAAAGCGCTGATATATTTATTCTGTAATGTTTGAGCGGAGTGAGAATAGCTCGCGGCTAGGCCGCAGATGATTGGTTGACTGAGTTGTGTTGACCGTGAGAAAGTCTCGTGACGGCTTTTGAGCGGAACGAGTGTGTTATCTAGAGAGAGTGTTTTTGGGCGTTTGTCCGAGCTGGGCAAGCCCTGTGTTCTTCTAAGTGATATGCCTGCGCAGAGCTAGAGAGGAAATGTCGACTTATGTTTTCGCTGTGTATTAAGGTACTTTTGTAGGCCATATTGGGTATTAAGGCCATATTATGATAGGCCAAGATTTATGTAGGCCAAGATTTAGGTAGGCCAAGAGTTATGGTAGGCCAAGATTTATGTAGGCCAAGATTTATGGTAGGCCAAGATTTATGGTAGGCCAAGATTTATGGTAGGCCAAGATTTATGGTAGGCCAGGATTTGTGTAGGCCAAGATTTATGGAGGCCATTTTCTAAGAAGTGTAGAGATTTGTAAGGCCAGTAATATAACTGCTATATTTGCAGTCCTTGAGTATTCTGAGAAGTGAGAGATTTGAAGGCCATGACTATGATCATAACTGCCGAGTGTGCAGTTCAGTGTTGCTAGCACTGAGACATTTCATGTTTTGCTGTCATCGTATTTTCGTCCATGCTGTTGTGTCTGTGTTGTAACGGAATAAACAGTATCGAACTGTTCCCAGACGTTTACAACCTTTTTTGACTTCTTCATGTACTCTTACGTACGTACTGTGGGGTGTAACTGAATTTACATACACCCATGTCGGCATTGAGACACAGGGACAGGACAGCAACACACATACCTTTGAAACATAACCCTAGTTGCAACAGTGGTGTGCTAGTTTTATAGGATCTGACACCCGCGAAATTCGCGTGATATTAATTCACAAATGTTAGCTTGTAGCCTGAGTGGCGTTAGTATATGAAAGACAGACATCACATTTGAGAGCTGTATCCAGGCCCAAGGAATTTATTCAGTATCAGTTAAACTGGGAACTGTTAACTCAAGTGACAGTCACAAGTCAAGGAATTTAGTACTCAAGATTATGAGATGTCATGATATACAGTGGCGTCTGTATACCAGTACAAGTAATCATCTGGCAGTATGAACGAGTGGTGTACCTTCTTTCAACGAAATTGACAGACGGTGACCCATTTCCTGCTTTCCTGTGCGGTGTGTTAGCACGTAGTATGCTGAATCGAGGACCTGAGCGGAATCAAGGTGTCAAGTTCCAATGCCTTTCTGTTGTCGAATGTTTTACCATTGAACTTTGTGATATCCAGGGTGTTAACGGAAAGGAACAGAAGAGTTTTCATTCAAGATAAGTAGTTATGTTTGTGGTGTGAACTGTGTCGCCTTAACTATGTCAACGAGCCTTCCTGTGCTTTGCATCTCCTATACTATTTAAATCTGTTGTTTTTGTTGTCTAATTCTATATAGACATATTTGGATTTAGTATTGATGCTAAGTATTGATGGTTGTATGATATAGGATGACTTCCCTCATATGATGTTATAAAGGTTCTTTGAAAAGGAATTGATGATACAAAGTTTATGAATAATATTTTTGGTATACATACTTAACTGTGTGAAATGGAAGGGTAATTGTCAGAACTTCTTGAAACATAAACTTGCAACATTAATAATTATACTGATATAGATATATAGTTGACTGAGTTATTGAATCACCATGGATTTTGATAATAATCCTGCAGATATAAGGCCTATGCTGGAGTGTGCATTGTTGATAGGTAGAGATGAAAAGGGATTGAGAGGTCCACGACTTGGAGTATGGATCATGGACGATTTTTTGGTTAATGTATCAGCATCTCTAAAGTTATTTGCTGAACATAACTTTAAGTTTGTTTGTAATTCAATAATGGCTAAGGATTTGGTTGATTTGCTACAGCACCTTCGTGTGTTTTTGAAACATTATATTGAGCATGAGCACGGACATGTAGTCCAAAGTATATTCAAAATAATCCACAACGGTATTCCTGATGAGCAGAAAAAGGAATTAGGAAGTGAGAAACAAATAAAAGTCAACAAACAAAATGCTCTACAGGAAAGAGCCAATTTTCTACAGGATATTGCCGAAAAGAAGGAATTAAGAGAAACAGTGTCGAGACTAACAAATGATCTAGATAAGTCAAACACGGAACTTATTAAAGTGCAAGCGGCGTTAGATGCTGCATTGGGCAAAGTTAAAGATTTGGAAGATCAAGTGCATTATAGAGATGGTGAAGTAAGTGATCTCAAGCAACAACTTCAGGAAAACAAAGAGAGGTGTAGTAAATTGGAAGCTGAGACAACTGACCGTGATAGGTCGTATACAAACACACTTCTTGATTTGTTGAATAAAGTAAATTCTGGTATTGAAGAAGAGAATTATACTGTATTTCCGAATGAAGTTGAAGAACTAATGAATGATGAAGATAGTGGGAATGAAACACGACAACTAAGTGTAAATGAAGAAAAGGATGAGAAAGACAAATTAGAAGAGTTAACGACTGAGAGAGAGGAGATGATTAAGATTGAGAGATTGTTAACAGAGGAGAGAAGTAAAGTTTTGACATTTGACAAATTAAATAGGAAATTAAGTGAAGAAATTTCACAAAAAAATGTTGAAATTGCAGAAAGTACAAAAAGGGTAGAGGGTCTACTCGATGTTATTTTGAACAGCGGAATATGGTCTTCTGTAAATGTGGACAATGCTAGACAGAAAGTTGTTTACCAACAGGTTAAAAAAGCAAAGATCCAGCCCTATACAATCTTTGCGGATAGAAAGGTTAAATGTGATAGACAAATATCTTTTCGGGGAAAATATAACTTTCGAAGATCTTTTGATTCTTCTTGCAATAGCAACAATTCTTGGCGGCAGTGTAATAGAGAGAATGATAAGGTAACAGTCAGTCCTGATAGATTGCAAGCTAAAAGCCCAAAGATTAGACGAGTAACTGATTTTGGAAGTTCTCAGAAGATGATATCAAGGGATAAAGTTATAAGTAGTGGTTCCAAGGATGAAACCCATTATAGGCGTAACGATAAAGATACTTATAGATCTGCAGATGATGCTGCAAACAAGCATATTGTCAAAGAAAGGAATGGAAAGAGTTTTTGTAGGAGAGATGTTCCTAAGGTTAGAAAGTACCAAGGAAATTCATATGATAATAATTTTCCTTCTCAGAGAGATAAGAGACAAGTTAATGTATCTCAACAGTTTAATTCTCAGAATTTTGAACATAATGGTACAGACAAATACAAGAAGAGTTTTCAGTCGTGCAATCATTTTTCTGACAGATTTTTTGTGCGGAGTAGAAACGTTAATCATAACAAGTCTGACTGGGATTATAGACATAATAATAGTCTCAAACAAAGAGGAAATGATGATAAATATTTTGATCAAACGACGAATAAGTGCAATTATGCTAATTTTGCTCGACATGAGCCTAGAAGCATTGTTATTAAGCAAAGTAGCAATGATAATGATGTCACAAATACTACTGCTTGTTATGTTTCTGATTTTGAAAGAGCAGCACGTTGTTGTGAACTTAAAGGAAGAGTCGATGACATCGTGGGGTGACCAGATTTCCACACGGACCACAGTGCGGGGTAATTGTTTGTTTAACCTCTCCGTTGTTCGTAGTAAATTTCACCATTCATTAAAATGGAAATTTTCGTTTGTATTTTTTGAACAGAGACGACTTCTCGATAAGGGTCAGCGCTTCTGTTTACGGTAGCGGCAAGAATATAGGTCAACATTGTGCCCGAGTGAGTGTTCAAGCGGAACATATCAGCGTGCTAACTATGCATTGGACGGGTTACCCCTAGTGTTTATGAGATGTCGGGAAGACCTATGAAGATTTTTTTTTTTTGCGTTTGATTCTTTTTTGTTTGTTTATTTGGACAGAAGATGTTAATGTATTCTATTGCATAGATCATTATAGGTTTTATATTATGATTATCATCTTTACGCATCACTTGATGTCTATTGTTTTTTTTTTGATATGTATGACTGTTTTAATTATAAATTAGTTCATTTCGATGCTATTTTTATACTATTGTGTTTTGGATAATATGTAGTGTGTTAGATGGTAGTGACGTGTTGTTTACTATTCATGAATGCAATGAGCAGATTTCGTCATAATCAAAAACATGAAAAACATTGAAAAATCTTCTAGCAGCAATGTGTGCATCACCATCCGGGGCATTGCTTGAAACAGTTCCAACAACCTTCATTTTATACACATCATCATTTATATTTAACCTTACTGGTTACAAACCTATGCCTATTTACACCTTATAATCATTGACTTTTATACTCTGGTGTAGAACTTGCAGTTTTTTTTTTTTTTTTGGTTTTGTTTTACAGATGTGTTGGGTAGAATAGTTTTGTACATGATGAGTTTGCTAGCCCTATGCACATACTCATTAGTTGTAATGTTACAATAGTTACTTTTAATATATCAGGTGGAGATAGATATAAATTTATAACTGAATAACACTGTAGCTAAGCTGAACGTGATTGTCAGCCGGAAATATTTAAAAGTTTAAATTGAACTGTATAGAGAAAATTAACAGCGTTTGCTGATATTGTTATTTGATTGAGAAATCTAGAGATCTGATTTAAGCACTTGCTTAACATACATTACGTTGTTTTCATGTATTTGCAAACTTGTATGTTGGTAATAGTGTGTTTTTCTATGTGTTTCTCTGTGACGTATTTTTTGAAAAACTTACACGTGTTGTTTAGTGTTTGCTTAGATGCAGGAATTGTTATATGTCTCTCATTTTGCTAAAGCTAGTTTTTTGTTAATTTGTTAATTATAGATTTGAATTAATTAAATTAAAATACTATTTTTTATGTAACTTAGCATTACGAAATATTTTTGTACTGTATTTTTTGGAAAATATTTTTTTTCCCAGACATTGTAATTTTTTATTTTTGTTTTTGTGTATGCTTAGCGTTTGACTATGTGCTATGTTTGATTTGTAGAATAATGTTAGTTCTTTAAAGAAAGTTTTGTTTTTTGTTTTTTGGATGTTATGTTGTATTAGCGCTTGATTGTGCGTTGTTCGAACTTGGTTATAGCAATGCTATTACTTTTTTTGTGTGGTGTCGATAATTTATTGTTGATTATGTATAACTTGTATAACTTGTTTAAATTACTGATTATGTTTTGTTTAGTTATAAACTATTTTTTTTTGTAGTATTAGTATAGGAATACTTTGTTATTTTGTTTTGTGCTTTTCGATCGTGTTTGTATGTATTTTGAAATACGTTGTTGATCTAAATAGTTATTAGTATATATTTTTACCAACGTTCTCTATATTCATACCTTTTGCTTTCTATCTGTCTTTGTTGATTATTCTTCATTCCATTCCTTCTTTTCTGTTGTCTTTTCAGTATGGTTTCATATTTTGTTTACATTTCGTGCTTTATTTACGTTTCACTTCATTCTCCTTGTATACTTCTTCTTTCGCTTCTTATACTTTCATTCTATGTATTGTTACTTTAATGGTATAACTTAATATAGTGTAGCTACTTGTGATATTTGTAATTATTTTACATATAACAAATTGTTTGAATGTAATATTATTGTTTTTCCTCATATTCTGATTTCATACTTACTTTTATTACGGATCATTTTTCGTTTGCTTGATCTTGTCTTTTCTTTTACTATCGGTTGTTTCCTATTTAATTGTTCTGTATTCACTTAACTTGGTTTTGTAATGCATTATTTTTGGTATGCTTAATTGATTACAATGGATACTTCATTTTTACATTTCACTTAATGCTTATATTTTGTAGATGTCTTATTTTAACTTAACTTAAAGTAATTCTTAGACGCATATGTTAGAGATTCATTGTCCTTTTAATTTTTTGGGGATGTATTTGTCAAAAAATTGATAGAATCAATTTTTTTCTCTGGGGGTGAGGTAAGATGTTAAGAATAGAATTGGTGTAAGGGGCGTAAATCTGGGTATATTAGTAGCCAAGATAGATTCTGAGTTGGAGCACTTGTTTGCTTGTAGCTATCGAATTATTTAGAGAGTATCTCGTGATAGTTTCGAGAGACAGATTACAGACAGCGTGAAAAGCGCTGATATATTTATTCTGTAATGTTTGAGCGGAGTGAGAATAGCTCGCGGCTAGGCCGCAGATGATTGGTTGACTGAGTTGTGTTGACCGTGAGAAAGTCTCGTGACGGCTTTTGAGCGGAACGAGTGTGTTATCTAGAGAGAGTGTTTTTGGTCGTTTGTCCGAGCTGGGCAAGCCCTGTGTTCTTCTAAGTGATATGCCTGCGCAGAGCTAGAGAGGAAATGTCGACTTATGTTTTCGCTGTGTATTAAGGTACTTTTGTAGGCCATATTGGGTATTAAGGCCATATTATGATAGGCCAAGATTTATGTAGGCCAAGATTTATGTAGGCCAAGATTTAGGTAGGCCAAGAGTTATGGTAGGCCAAGATTTATGTAGGCCAAGATTTATGGTAGGCCAAGATTTATGGTAGGCCAAGATTTATGGTAGGCCAAGATTTATGGTAGGCCAGGATTTGTGTAGGCCAAGATTTATGGAGGCCATTTTCTAAGAAGTGTAGAGATTTGTAAGGCCAGTAATATAACTGCTATATTTGCAGTCCTTGAGTTTTCTGAGAAGTGAGAGATTTGAAGGCCATGACTATGATCATAACTGCCGAGTGTGCAGTTCAGTGTTGCTAGCACTGAGACATTTCATGTTTTGCTGTCATCGTATTTTCGTCCATGCTGTTGTGTCTGTGTTGTAACCGAATAAACAGTATCGAACTGTTCCCAGACGTTTACAATCTTTTTTGACTTCTTCATGTACTCTTACGTACGTACTGTGGGGTGTAACTGAATCTACATACACCCATGTCGGCATTGAGACACAGGGACAGGACAGCAACACACATACCTTTGAAACATAACCCTAGTTGCAACAATAGTCATCAGTCATAACTGACTAGGGGAATGCGCCCTGAGGTGATAGTCATCAGTCATAACTGACTAGGGGAATGCGCCTTGAGGTGATAGTCATCAGCTGCATTTTTTGCCTGGTTTTACTTTCCGTGTGTTATTTTTTCTTCTGCCTGTTGTGGGAGCTTCTTTTCGCCCAATCTGAGGTAGCGCAGTAGTGAGCATCGACACTTGGTGCGATCAGCTGCTTCATCCTCCCAAGTTGCTGAATTTATGTCCAGCGCCTTCATGTCTCTCGTGCACACATCTTTGAATCTCGGCTGCTGTTGCCCGGCTATTCTTTTGCCATCAGCCAGTTGTTCGTAGAAAATATCTTTCGGGATGTGACCATCTTCCATGCGGTGAACACAGCCAAGCCAGCGTAGTCTGCGCTGTCTAAATAGTGTACACATGCTTTGAAGGGCAGCGCGTTACAGAGCCTCGACATTTGTCCCTTTGTCCTTCCACGAAATTGTATGGTACAAGATATAATTCAAAGTTTACTCTGAATTTTATAACACAAGTACAATCTGCTAACAGCAGACAACATTCTGAGATGGTTTTATGATTAAAATTCATAACGATTGTGCCTATTATATGGTTAGCTCAACAGGGCTCCTTGTTTGTTTATTTTATACGGCGTCACGGATAAAGACGGGGAGTGACGTTAAGCCGATATGCTTGGCTGGCTCACGTGAAACTAGAGGAGCAGAAGTGCGGGGCCTTATACGACTGTGTGTGATGGCAAGTGGACGTATGTTTTTTAGCTCCTCATTGTTGAAGTGTTTATAATGGAGTTATGTTATCACTAATACATCAAGATCTTCGGTGAGATGTATCTAGTTATCTATACTGTTCAAAAAATGAAACGCAAAGCTACTGAAGGCACACACATAGCCATAATTTTGACATTCAATAACTTTTTTAATTTAATGAGTTAATTGTTCAAATTGCACACAAGAATACCTTAGGGTTCAACCAATCAAATGACAGTTGTTTTGCATCTGGGTCACGAGAGTTTTTTGGTGTACGGGCTTTCCAGTTAGTATGGTGTGTGGCCTCCTCTTGCATCGATCAGCGACTGGCATCTCTTGGGCATGGATGCGATCAGACGTCTGATGTGGGCCTGTGGGATGGCTGCCCGCTCTTCCTGGAGCGCCTGGAACAGATCACGACGATTGGCTGGAGCAACGTCTCGGTGACAAACACGTCTATGCAGCTCATCCCACAGGTGCTCAATCGGACTCATGTCTGGAGACAGGGATGGCCAGGGAAGGGTGAGAATGTTGTTGGCAGTCAGGAACTGCGTGGTCAATCGTGCACAATGGGGTCTGGCGTTGTCCTGATGAAACACAGACCTTGGGCAGCCAAAAGTGGAAGGACGTGGGGTCAAAGAATTTAATTGACGTTTCGTTGCGCATTTAAGACTCCTTCCGTTGTAACTGATCATTCCCCACACCATTGCACCTCCACCACCGTGCTGCGGAGCTTCATCAACGCAATTTTGGGCAAAACGTTCATTTCGCCTACGGTAGACCCTACGCCGTCTATCATGACGCTGCAACAAAAAGAAAGATTCGTCATTAAACCAGACACGTCTCCATTGATTGTCAGCTGCCCAGGAACGATGCTGGTTGGCCCAAAGAAGTCGATTTTGGCAATGGCGGCGCGTAAGGACAGGTCCTCGGTGAGGTCGTTGTGCCCAAAGTCCAGCGTCATGCAGTCTATTCCGGACAGTTTGATCAGACACATGACGTCCTGCAGGCAATGACTGGGCAGTTGAGGAAGCTGTTGTAAACCTTTCTCTGAGGTGACGCTGCTGTTGTCACTCTTGGTCGTCCACTGCGATGCCGGTCTTCAACTGAGCCAGTGGCTTGGAACCAGTGCCAAAGTCGACTGATGGTACTCTGATGCACGTTTAGATGCCTGGCAACCTGACTTTGACTTTTGCCTGCATGCAGTCGGCCAATAGCAATGTTCCTTAAATTTATCGATAGAGACGCCATAAATGTCTGCTTGAAAATGAACTGAATTTTTTGTGTGTAGCGTTATCCTTTTATAGGGTTTCAGTTGCGTAGTCAGTGAATAGTGTTCACCCCAAATTTTGTTGCTTTCACGTGCGCGCAACGTGAGCTGTGGTCAAACATTGCGTCATAAACACTGCGTTGTAACGATTACAAAAACGAACGCAATTCAGGTCAACGCGTGCATTTGACACTGTAAAGAACATTTGAGGCTGGTTTTTATAAACCCTAGCACAAAATTTTACTTACAAACTCATAAAAACGCGCCCTCGGATAGCTATGCGTTTCTTTTTTTGAACAGTATATATTGACAAGACATATAATTGCTCAGTGTCGAGTGTTAAGAAATATAAATCATATTGAGAACTATAGGACAACGTTCCTGACATGAACTGACTGCCTACGGTATATCGTCTACTGCATCTTATCTGCCATGATATGTTGGCATGAACTTTATTGTATGTGGAGCTGCGTGCAGTCCTAAATAAATTGTATATAGTCCATTTCGTCCATGGTGGCTCAATTCATTCAAATTTAAATTGGCTTGCTGCGGTGTCTACTTGCTTACTACCCTAGAAGTGATCTAGGTCACAGGAACCAGCCTGTCACTACATATTCATTGTACCATTAACATTAACATCTAAAAAGACACGTAACAGATGGATTACGTAACAACCTTTCCACTTAAAGGTTAGAGACAAGCCAGAAGACCAACCAACTATTTATTGAATCGTCTATGTCTCATTTATTTGCTATAGAGCAGATGATATTAGAGCAAATTTAATATTTCTTCTGAAATAACATCGACAGTTAAGGACCTGTTTTGTCTGGTGGCTGATTGAATCTTCTTGTTTGCGTAGTATTTTTAGCAGATGCTGCTCGTATTATGGAACCCTCTGTAAATGTTATTGTTGTCTGTCTCATAATTCAGACTTTTTTGCTACAAATCTAATTCAAATCTCGCGTTGTCTCTCGGGTAGTCTGTCTAATTTCAGTTTGTAAGAGATATTAATATGCATATAGAAGCATACACATTTGAGATAATATACATTTATGTCAATGAAGTTGATATTTACAATTGATAATAGAAATAAGGACTTTTTTATATATATATTCTTTTAATTTACATTTATGATTTTTTTGGTTTTGTTTTGCTAGGCTGTTTATTAAAATAACTGTAGACACAATAAAATGTTTGAATACATCAGATATTGGTAAAACGGCATTGACTGGTGTTTGTGAGTGAAGCCATTCGAAAGAATTCTAAAATATATATACAGATATAGAATTAAAAAAAAAAAACAATCACAACAAATGACAGAAATGGGACGTGTTCTTTTAATGTCATCCTAGTAAGTCGCAAACGTCGTTACCGTTAGGATTAAGGTTAGGGTTAGGATTCCTACATCTAACATTAACCTTTACCCCATATTACGGCATCTCTGATTTCTCTAAAAGTATCGAACACACGGCCCACTACAATTCATTTCTAACATCACAACATTTGTCTTTCTGTCCATTATTCTGCATGATTTCTAACTATCCATCTACGTCTGTCTGTCTGTTTGTATGTTGGTCAGCCAACCTGCCTGTCTATCCATTCGTCCGTCTTTCTATTCTGTTTAACTGTTATTTAGCCAACCTGCCTGTCTATCCATTCGTCCGTCTGTCTATTATTCTATTTATCTGTTAGCCAGTCAACCTGCCTGTCTATCCATTCGTCCATTTTTCTATTATTCTATTGTTATGTTAGCCAGCCAACCTAACAGTCTATCCATTTGTCCGTCTGTCTATTACTCTATTTATCTGTTAGTCAGCCAGCCTGATTGTCTATTTATTCATCCGTCTGGCTATTCATTTGCACGCTTCCGTCTACTAGATGTTCTGTTCCCCTGTTTGTTCGATACATCATCACCATCATCATCATTACGATAATCATTATCATCATCATTACAATAATCCTTTTCATCAGCATTACCAAAATGATTACCAGTATAATCATTACCATAATCATTATCATCATCATTACAATAATCATTATCATCAAAATTACCATAATCATTACCATCATAATTATAACCAAAATCATTATCATCATCATTAACACAATCATTATCATCAACAGAAGCATAATCATTATCATCATTACCACAATCATTTTCATTATCATAATAACCATATCATCATTATCATAATCATTATCATCATCATTACCACAATCATTATCATCATTATGACTCCAACCATCATCATTACTCCAATCGTTATCATCATTATCATTATCAACATCATTATCACCACAATAATTATCATCATCATTACTATAATCATTATCATTATCATTACCACCATTGTTATCAGCAACATCCCCATATTCATTATCATCAACATTACCATAATCCTTATCATCATCATCATTACCATAATCATTATAACAATTATCATAATCACTATAATCATCATCATTACCATAATCATTAACATTATAATCATCACTACCATAATCATTCTCATCATCATTACCTTAATCATCATCATCATCATTATCTTTCATCTTCTCAATGACCTTAGTCCTTGAACAAATTCATGTCAAGTCCTCTTGTCCCGTGCCATCAGCTCAAGATCTGTCCTTGTCTTCTTCATTCTTGTCTTCTTCATTCTTGTCTTCTTCATTCTTGTCTTCTTCATTCTTGTCTTCTTCATTCTTGTCTTCTTCATTCTTGTCTTCTTCATTCTTGTCTTCTTCATGCTTGTCTTCTTCATTCTTGTCTTCTTCATTCTTGTCTTCTTCATTCTTGTCTTCTTCATGCTTGTCTTCTTCATTCTTGTCTTCTTCATTCTTGTCTTCTTCATGCTTGTCTTCTTCATTCTTGTCTTCTTCATTCTTGTCTTCTTCATTCTTGTCTTCTTCATTCTTGTCTTCTTCATTCTTGTCTTCTTCATGCTTGTCTTCTTCATTCTTGTCTTCTTCATTCTTGTCTTCTTCATTCTTGTCTTCTTCATGCTTGTCTTCTTCATTCTTGTCTTCTTCATTCTTGTCTTCTTCATTCTTGTCTTCTTCATTCTTGTCTTCATCATTCTTGTCTTCTTCATTCTTGTCTTCTTCATGATTGTCTTCTTCATTCTTGTCTTCTTCATCCTTGTCTTCTTCATTCTTGTCTTCTTCATCCTTGTCTTCTTCATTCTTGTCTTCTTCATTCTTGTCTTCTTCATGCTTGTCTTCTTCATCCTTGTCTTCTTCATTCTTGTCTTCTTCATCCTTGTCTTCTTCATTCTTGTCTTCTTCATTCTTGTCTTCTTCATGCTTGTCTTCTTCATTCTTGTCTTCTTCATTCTTGTCTTCTTCATTCTTGTCTTCTTCATTCTTGTCTTCTTCATGCTTGTCTTCTTCATTCTTGTCTTCTTCATTCTTGTCTTCTTCATTCTTGTCTTCTTCATTCTTGTCTTTTTCATTCTTGTCTTCTTCATGCTTGTCTTCTTCATTCGTGTCTTCTTCATTCTTGTCTTCTTCATCCTTGTCTTCTTCATTCTTGTCTTCTTCATCCTTGTCTTCTTCATCCTTGTCTTCTTCATTCTTGTCTTCTTCATTCTTGTCTTCTTCATCCCTGTCTTCTTCATTCTTGTCTTCTTCATTCTTGTCTTCTTCATCCTTGTCTTCTTCATCCTTGTCTTCTTCATTCTTGTCTTCTTCATCCTTGTCTTCTTCATCCTTGTCTTCTTCATCCTTGTCTTCTTCATTCTTGTCTTCTTCATGCTTGTCTTCTTCATCCTTGTCTTCTTCATTCTTGTCTTCTTCATCCTTGTCTTCTTCATTCTTGTCTTCTTCATTCTTGTCTTCTTCATGCTTGTCTTCTTCATTCTTGTCTTCTTCATTCTTGTCTTCTTCATTCTTGTCTTCTTCATTCTTGTCTTCTTCATGCTTGTCTTCTTCATTCTTGTCTTCTTCATTCTTGTCTTCTTCATTCTTGTCTTCTTCATTCTTGTCTTCTTCATTCTTGTCTTCTTCATCCTTGTCTTCTTCATTCTTGTCTTCTTCATCCTTGTCTTCTTCATTCTTGTCTTCTTCATCCTTGTCTTCTTCATTCTTGTCTTCTTCATCCTTGTCTTCTTCATTCTTGTCTTCTTCATCCTTGTCTTCTTCATTCTTGTCTTCTTCATCCTTGTCTTCTTCATTCTTGTCTTCTTCATCCTTGTCTTCTTCATCCTTGTCTTCTTCATGCTTGTCTTCTTCATTCTTGTCTTCTTCATTCTTGTCTTCTTCATTCTTGTCTTCTTCATTCTTGTCTTCTTCATCCTTGTCTTCTTCATTCTTGTCTTCTTCATCCTTGTCTTCTTCATTCTTGTCTTCTTCATCCTTGTCTTCTTCATTCTTGTCTTCTTCATCCTTGTCTTCTTCATCCTTGTCTTCTTCATTCTTGTCTTCTTCATTCTTGTCTTCTTCATCCTTGTCTTCTTCATTCTTGTCTTCTTCATCCTTGTCTTCTTCATTCTTGTCTTCTTCATCCTTGTCTTCTTCATCCTTGTCTTCTTCATTCTTGTCTTCTTCATGCTTGTCTTCTTCATTCTTGTCTTCTTCATTCTTGTCTTCTTCATCCTTGTCTTCTTCATCCTTGTCTTCTTCATTCTTGTCTTCTTCATCCTTGTCTTCTTCATCCTTGTCTTCTTCATCCTTGTCTTCTTCATTCTTGTCTTCTTCATTCTTGTCTTCTTCATCCTTGTCTTCTTCATTCTTGTCTTCTTCATGCTTGTCTTCTTCATCCTTGTCTTCTTCATTCTTGTCTTCTTCATTCTTGTCTTCTTCATCCTTGTCTTCTTCATCCTTGTCTTCTTCATTCTTGTCTTCTTCATTCTTGTCTTCTTCATTCTTGTCTTCTTCATTCTTGTCTTCTTCATTCTTGTCTTCTTCATTCTTGTCTTCTTCATTCTTGTCTTCTTCATTCTTGTCTTCTTCATTCTTGTCTTCTTCATTCTTGTCTTCTTCATTCTTGTCTTCTTCATTCTTGTCTTCTTCATTCTTGTCTTCTTCATCCTTGTCTTCTTCATTCTTGTCTTCTTCATGCTTGTCTTCTTCATTCTTGTCTTCTTCATCCTTGTCTTCTTCATCCTTGTCTTCTTCATTCTTGTCTTCTTCATTCTTGTCTTCTTCATCCTTGTCTTCTTCATCCTTGTCTTCTTCATTCTTGTCTTCTTCATTCTTGTCTTCTTTATCCTTGTCTTCTTCATCCTTGTCTTCTTCATCCTTGTCTTCTTCATTCTTGTCTTCTTCATTCTTGTCTTCTTCATCCTTGTCTTCTTCATTCTTGTCTTCTTCATGCTTGTCTTCTTCATCCTTGTCTTCTTCATTCTTGTCTTCTTCATTCTTGTCTTCTTCATCCTTGTCTTCTTCATCCTTGTCTTCTTCATTCTTGTCTTCTTCATTCTTGTCTTCTTCATTCTTGTCTTCTTCATTCTTGTCTTCTTCATTCTTGTCTTCTTCATTCTTGTCTTCTTCATTCTTGTCTTCTTCATCCTTGTCTTCTTCATTCTTGTCTTCTTCATTCTTGTCTTCTTCATTCTTGTCTTCTTCATTCTTGTCTTCTTCATTCTTGTCTTCTTCATTCTTGTCTTCTTCATTTGTGTCTTCTTCATTCTTGTCTTCTTCATTCTTGTCTTCTTCATTCTTGTCTTCTTCATTCTTGTCTTCTTCATTCTTGTCTTCTTCATTCTTGTCTTCTTCATTCTTGTCAGTTTTGGTTACAGTCCTGTCTCCGTGCTGTAGTGTTACGATATCAACATGCTTCTTGTTCGTTGTATGTCGTATCCGTTACCAACGTCTTTTTTCTTATCTGTTGTTCCTCTGACAATTGTCTGGTTTTTGTTGTCAGATCTAAATTGTTGATCTTGTAATATTTCAATTCTGCTATTACTGAATGTTAACTCATTCAATTCTGCTATTACTGAATGTTAACTCATAAGCTCTCATTTTTGAGAATCTGTTACTTTTTGGTTGTTGTTTTTGTTGTTCTCTAACGAGTAAAAACATTAGATATAGGGCGATGGAGTTTATGATTCTGATTTTGTTGCAAGAAAGTCACGATCTGCAACAAATATAAACGTAGATAAATGAAAAAGAACATTAACTGAATCACATCACTGGCAACATAAGAAATGAAGAGGAACTAAAAGAAACGTAGGTGTATGAAAAAGAACAGGAACTGAAGCACATCACTTGCAAGATAAGAAAAGAACATCAACCAAAGAAAACGTACATACATGAAGAGCTACAAAAGCGAATTAAAGAACACTACTTTTAACATTAAAGAAGAAGATCAAATAAAAGCAACGTAGATGTCTGGAGAACAAAAGCCACAATTAGAATATCACGTGTAAGATTCCTCACAATAAGTCTGAAGAAAACAAATGTGCTGGGTCATGATGTGGATGATGCGCAATGAAGAACAAAGTGCGGTATGTAATGCCTACGTCACCAGAACGCTTCTATATGGCAGCCAGACATGAATAACCTATGCTAAGCAAGAAGGAACTCTCAATACCTTCCATCTACGGTGTCTATGCCACCTTCTTGGTATTTCTTGGAGGGATTAAGTGACAAATGGCAAGGTGTTGTCACGTGTTGGCCTTCAAAGCAGATAGCAAAGGAACAGTCAGGCGACCGCAGCTGAAGTTCTCAGATGTGTGCAAGACAGACATGAAGGCAATGGACATAAATCCAGCAACCTGGTAGGATGAATCTGCCGATAGCACCAAGTGGCGATGCTCACTACGGTGACTTCACATTGGACGAAAAAAGCACGGAAGATCCTGGGTTCGAGTCCTGAATAAGCCACTCACGACTGTTGTTTTTTCTGTTGTCTAGTGTTCTACTTCTTTATTTCTTACGAGTTCCTGAAAACATACCTTTATGTTTGTCTAATCTTTATTTACCGTCTAGGTCAGCCCTTCCCCTTTTTCCAGGAACCATGCCTTCCATCACTAATTTTTCCAGACTATTATGTCTTTTTATATGACCAAAAATTGTCAGCTTCCTTATTGTGATGGTATTTAGGAGCCAATTTTCCTCTACGTTTAGTGAGTGCAAAACGTCTCTGTTGGTCTTTTTTATTCTGTCCAGGGTATTCTCAACATCCTTCTGTAGCATTTCATTTCGAATGATGTAACCGTTTTTGCAAGTGTTTTATTGAGTGTCCATGTCTCGCAGCCGTATGTTTCCATAATGGATAGAAATTATGAATAAGTTCTTATTTCCCCATGCCACTCTTTACTGAGAATAGCACGACCACTACAGCTATTCCCTTTACAGGAACTGCCATCAAATTATTAATACGCTCTTTCAAAGGTAATTTTTGCACTAATTTATGTCACGTGATAAGGTTACCAGCCCCACTCTCAACCTTATATTACTGGCTTCAAACGAATTACCAGATGGTGCTATAAGTCTTATTCATTCTTTATGTCCTCACTGACCCCCAGAAACAAGACACGACTAGGTATGCGTTGTCATATGGTCTATCGCAGAACACTGTAAATAGCTCGCTGGGCACACGTAATGGAATTCTCCCCTTTTCAAACGCGGGCCGGGACCTCAAGACGCAGCAATAGAGACCGCAGTCAGCGACTCATAGCTTGACTGCCTGCGTCAGGACCAGCGAACCAGAGCTGGTCAAGACCGCACTCCACCTCCATGTGGTGGTCCTGGAAACAGTCTGCAGCTGTGCAGGCTGGCTGAGCGAGTGTCGATCGAAATGGGAAGGCAAACCCGGTCCTAAAAAATGCTGTGCAGAAGTCGGATGTGTCGACCGAAAGGTGCAGATATCACAGCTACGTTGTAAACAGACACAACGCAATCACCGTCCTTTTCAGGGCGAACGAAGAAGAAGAAGAAGAAGAAAAACGCGGGCCAATATTATCTGTCAGAACGCTCTGTCAATCCATTTATTCAATGGAAAATGACATGAGATCTTGGCCATGCCTACCTCTGCCCAACCAAATATCGTATTTTTTTCTGCGCTGATCTCAATTTATTTATTTTATTTTTTTCTTGGTATGTAACTATACGTATGGAATATATAGGGAGAGCTTTAATGGATGGGGAAGGACAAGAGGGATTTACGTTCTCTAATTCAAAATTTGTGAGTAAAATGGAGCTAAAATTAAATATGTATATGTGTATATGTATAGTACATGGAAAAAACTATACAGGTATATAGTACGAGGAAATAATATACACGTATAATATAGTACAAGGAAAAACTATACACGAATTTATCGTACAAGGAAAAACGTATATACAGTACATGGAAAAACTATCCACGTATGTATAATAAATGGAAAAACCGCACACGTGTTTATAATACTTACTTACTTACTTAGTCGTTCCCCTTCTACCGTTAGGTGTAGAGGTTTGGAAGAGAGAGCGCCAGACTATTCTATCAGCTGTCTTCTTCCCGGCCTGGCCCCACCCCATTCCCTCAAAGATTGTCTAATGTTGTCCTCCCAGCGGACTCTGGGTCGTCCTGGAGGTCTGGATCCCTGGCTCTTTGTTTCCCATGCTTGTCGTGGTAGCCGATCTTCTCCCATTCTGCAGACATGGCCAAACCATCTGAGTTGGGACTGTTCTATTTGGGTCTGCAGCGGGTGGGATTTTAGGCCTTGACGTATCGTCTGGCTGCGGACCATGTCTCCTCTTGTTACTTCAACCACCTTCCACAGATACCTCATTTCTGAGGTTTGGATCTGGCCCCTGTGGGTTGTAGTCATTGCCCATGACTCGCATCCATATGTCAAGACTGGGACATAGGTGGAGCGGTATACAGCCATCTTCGTTTTCTTACCAACCTCTTTCTTGCTGAGGAATCCACGATTTATGGCCTGACAAAGTCTCCCAGCTGCTGCTTTTCGAGTGGCCAACTCTTCCCTGATGCCCCCCCTTTGGTCTATAATAGCTCCGAGATATTTAAAGTGGTCGACCTGCTCCAGGACCTGTTCTCCCAACTTAATCTGATGTTTTCTTTCTTCTCGTGATATCACCATGGATTTTGTTTTAGAGCTGCTTATGACCATCCCTCTCTTCTCCAGCTCTTCCTTCCAGACTTGCAGGTTGGATTGGAGATGTGTCTCTGATTTAGCAATCAGGACAACATCATCAGCAAATGCTAGTTCTGAAATACAGACCTGTCTCATCTTCCAGTACCCCACTGAATACTTTCTTGTTCTCTCCTTACATGCCTTGATGACATCGTCCATGAGGAGTATGAAAAGACAAGGTGACAGGATATCGCCTTGTCTTACACCAGTGGTGGTCCTGAACTCCTCTGACTTATAGTTTGCTATATAATACACGGAGTAAAAACTATACATGTAGATATAGAACAATGTAGATATAGAACATGGAAAAACCTGTATGCCCACACACACACACATATATATATATATAGTACATGCATAAAAACACACACAACCATACATATATCCACATGTATATATCTATACGAGCAAGTACCCCGCCATAACATGACGGGAGACTGTCATGTTGTGCGCCGTCTGCTGCAGCTGAAGAGTCGTCTGCTAGAGATAGACACTGCAATCGATGAATCAACAATGCTAAGATTGCTGGAATTTGGCATCAAACGGAAGACTAATAGGGGTGGACGTATGAGAGGACATCTCCGCCGTGTATACATTCAGCACGCTACAGGAACAGTTAGCATTCGTACCCTTCGACGTTTGCTGAAGGAGACTGAGCACCACTGGGTTTGCCCGGACTGCAATGAGGTCGAGTCTGATCAACAATAACATTCTCCATATGGTTTTGGGACTGCCTCTTTTTCTCTGACCGCGGGGATTCCAGAAAGATTACGATGATAACAAGATGTATTACTATTTAAAAAAAAAAAAACAATATCTTTAATTCAAACATGAAAATATCTTCTTGTTCAGTCATGTGATTCTAGACTAAGTCTGATCATTGGAAATTAGGAACTGGACCCAGAACGCATACAATATTTATTACAGTAGCGTGCTTAGATGTCTTTGGACGACCTAGTTTGTTTCCTTGCTTTAAGAATATATCCATTTGTATTGTGAGTAAATGGTGTCCGTTTTATCTTGCGTTCACCATATATGCCTCAAATACCGGCTCACCTTTCTGTATTTATAGTAAAATTATAACAGTCCGGCCCATCCGGTCGATAGACTGTATTTACTGTCAAATAATGATACATCAGTGTGGTAAAGTGGGATGTTATAAATATTTATAGGGGACTTAGTGTACTGACTGAGATCAGCTGTGAAGGTATCTGTATCTAATAAGTGTGGTGTATTACAGATAACCTTACTTGCTACCACATTTATACCTCAGTCAGGCTTATTCTGGAATATTGTGATGACTACGTTGAATGTCTAGGGTTATGATAATGATGAAGTGTATGTTCACAACAACCAACCAACAGATAAACAATTTAATTTAATTCACAATACTTTACAACACTGTGACACTCACATACATAGAACACTCTATAAGACTATCTTAATAACTCACGTGTAACTTTTAAAAATATGTATTAATTCCTGTCAATAATAGATATCCTGATTCAACTACAAAGTGACTCAGGAATCACAATCAAATGTAATCATAAGTTGTATGTACACAATTTATAGATAGGATCTTTGTATTGACATATATTATTATTGCACTATGTGCGTAAGTTGTGCTGTAGTACTATGAGGTAATACTGGCTTGTCAAGCTAAGTTGTTGTTTGTCATCATGACTTCAAGTGTTTGTTTCTGGTGGAAATAATATTGGTAAGGTTCACAGTTTCTTTTGATTTGAAACAAATAAATGTCCCTCTTGAATTAAGGTAAAGTCACTTTTAGAGGGGGGGTTATACACAAGATTGAGCTGCTCTGGCCACACACTCTTAACTTCTGTGTGGGCGGCAGGAAACAGTCTCCACTGCTCGCTTGCTTCACCGTTTCCTTGAGAAACAACCCTGGTTGATATCTGGACCAAGGAGTATGCTACCAGCCTCTGGATTCAGCAAAACTCAGACCAGGTGCTTCTTCAATACGTTAGGACCTCGGTCACTGAAACAAGAAGGTTGTACCTCCTACTTCAGAACTAATTTATAATCTATTTCCACACTGAAGCACAATACATAACAAACACCGAGTTCAGCGCGGTAGGCCAACTGTTAGCTTCTCATGTAACACATTCACCAGTATTCCTCTCCCTAATGGTTACAACGCCTCTGCAATTTCAGCATTATTTCCTTATATTCAATAAGATAGGTGTCATAGTACTATTTGGCAATCCCATATAGGCCTATGCAGTTATACTCCTCTCCGACAAGTTTTGTTCCTGGTGGAGCAATATCTAGGCTTTTCCTCATGGTTGCTACTGAACTACACACAGACAGACATAATTTATCAATTCACATTCAATTTTTCATCTAAAAGATATCAAATATGTCAAGCTTACCACAATTCATGAAATATCAAACAAATACGTTGACTGGCGATGAATTATGGCACAATTCCGATCTGCCTCTGTCCCAGGCTTTTATTTAGAAAAATATGAGCTGGATCTCAACGCACTTGCTTCTCAGTAAGTTTATTTTCAAAATGTGGCCCTGAACTGACGCTCCTAATTGACTATATTAAATGGTCTAGCCAATAAGACCATGTTTACAAAAGTATTTGAAAAAAAAGTACCCTTCCTACCGTTTCCCGTAACAACCAAAAATAGTATTTGCAATCGACTAATCATGTTTAGGCTTACATATTCTTCTAGCCAATCAAATCGGATTTAACTTGTTGGCCTATTTCCTGTAAAATAGTGGTTTTAAAACATGCCACTGAGCAATTATGATCTGGTGGTGTCAGACAGCACCCCTATAATATTTTGGCTATAATTTGTTAATTATTAGACTAGTTGCTTAACACCTAACATATTCTTTGTCAGCAAGTCCTAAGGCACCCAAATATATAAGTTTTAATGGAGCTAAGTGGCTGCGTTCAAAATATGTATTTTCTTCTAGGATAGTCGTGCTGTTACCACCTCCTCACTTCCAAACTATGGGGTGTCTTCTGTACTGTCAAGATTTCAGACGTAAAACAGTAGAATGTCATGTTTCCTAATAAGCATTAAACATGATTTTTAAAACCTAACCGTGTATTGGTAGTGTTTTTTGTCACTGTTTATTTGAAAAAAAGTTAGTGCTTCATGCCTTACGCGTGGGATTGGCGTTACTATTAATCGCGAGACTGTGGTAGTATTGCCTGTGTTCCTCCGTTCATCTCTCTCTCTCTTCTAAGTCCGTCTATCTTTTCATTACGCAGTGTATATAATGACATTAATGCTAGTATTTTATCTAGGTCATTAAGCAGTGTGCGTACCTCAAGGTTTTCTAAGAAACACAGTACCGGTTTTATTTTTTTGAAACGCGTGTATGCTGCTGTAGGCTTTACTATCAAACGTGAAAGCGTTACAATTATGCAGACGAAGTAGAAAAAAGGGGATTTTTGTAAGCCATTGTGACAGCACTGGTCTTTTACCATTCTTCTTTCCTTTTATTGAATTAATTCGTTAGGCTTTACATTTACTTTTTAATTTAGATATGTGGATTTAGAATGTTTCACGACAATCAGTAATGTTCTTACGCAACACATATCTCGCGTTACATTTCTATTTTTTTTTTTTTTTTTTTTTTTTTGTCCACTCTTGATTTCGTTTGTTTTTCATTCATTCATTCTTTCTTTTTTAATTAATACATTTATTAATTCGCTATTATTTTTCTTTCATCAGTTTTCGTTGTTCTTCTAATTTTCCACTCTTCTCTTGTCTAATTTTTATTTCGTGGCTTTCATTATTGTTTATTCTAAATTTTACTGCTGTTCCTTCTCTTATTTTTTTAAAGAAATGCCGTTGTCTCTTCTCTGTTTTGTCTTATTTTCTTAATTATGTCTTTCTTTCTGTCGAGATTCATCCCTAGGAGATGTAGACTCGTCCATAAGTCTTAGCAACAATATAGACGAGCAGAAGAAGCAGACAGTAATATCGAAATAACAATACTAAAATGCAAGAGCAATTTAATTGGAAAATATATAGAAATTGAAAGAAATGAAGTTATGTAAAGGCATTCCTTTTGTATCGCTAATAAATATGGAACAACCAGAAAGTTACTGATTTTCATAAATAGAAGAATTGACTTGGTATGACAAGATCACTGTTATGACCCTTTTTGCGCACCGCATAGGGTCTTATATTTGAAAACTATCTGATGCACACAAAGACGTTGACGTGAATGTGTCTATGCGTGGTTGCGAGTATGACGTGGAATTGTTTGGAGTAGCAACGAGGGAATTCTATGGGATGTGTCCGCCAGGACTACTTGTATTTTGAAGATGTGTCTGATCTTATGGAGGAGGGATTCTAAAGTGTTCTAATTTTATAGCAAAGCGTCTAAGAGATGTTCGTGGATGCAAAGAAGTATAATATCAATAATACTTGACTGTGTCGGAATTATTGAGTGATATCCAATAATGCCCGCCGCCAATGGACTTGTCACAGAAGACGTAAAAAAAAACACACTTATATGCATAGAAGCATCGGAATGTTCAGTATGTGAATGAATCGTAAATATTATGGATAAGCAATGCTAAATGTAATTGAAGAAATTATATGTGGAGAACTCAAAGTGAATGTTAATAAATATGTTATATGTGATCTCGGAGTGGAGTTGGATTATTAATCATATTTTACTTGGTCATATTTTTGTAACACTGTTGATCGACTCCCCATCATCATCGTAACAATCACCAATGTGAAACTGGTGAGGACAAATAAAAAACAAAAAACCTCATACAAATACCAGGAGGGCAAAAGGTGAGGACAAGAAGATAAGACACACATAGAGAAACCCAGTTTATAACATTATAATATATATCTTGTTCTGGAATACTTAGGGTCAGAGAAACAGACCAAGAAAAAAAAAAGACCGAGAAGACAACAGAAGACGTTCATCAAGGAGAAAAAAAAAAGGGAGACATATTTTGTCATCCTGAGCCAATGGCACTTGACAGGAATTTTTGCCACACGTGTATTGACTCCACAGGAAGCTAAGGGGTAATGAGTGATGAATCTTCCTGTTTGTCTTCCTTGTTACAGCATCTTCTATGTTATCTTCATTTATTTTGTATTTAAATCAAGGCCTTCCTTTCTCTTCTTTGTTTTGTATTCTTACAAAATCACTTTCTCATCTCTCATACTTTTACATTCATGTAACTGCCCCTTTCATTTCACATTCTTTCATATTCCTGTAACTTTTCCAGCTTTTATTTCACATTCTCTCATATTCATGTAACGTTTCCCCTTTCATTTCACATTCTTTCAGATTCCTGTAACTGTTTTCCTTTTCATTTCACATTCTTTCAAATTCCTGTAACTTCTTTCCACTCTCATTTCACATTCTTTCATATTCATGTAACAAATTTCCCCTTCATTTCACATTCTTTCATATTTCTGTAACCTTTTTACCCCTTTCATTCCGCCGATGACAGCAGTATTACTACTTTTAAATATGACGAAGATAAATTCAGGTAGACCTATAATACATGGAGAAGATAAATTCAGGTAGACCTATAATACATGGAGAAGATAAATTCAGGGAGACCTATAATACATGGAGAAGATAAATTCAGGGAGACCTGAAGCATACGATGAAGATAAATAGAGGGAGATCTAAATTGCATGGAGAAGATAAATAGAGGGAAACGTAACACACACGGAGAAGAGAACTGGAGACAGACATGAAAAGAATAAATAAGGTATGGTAAGACTTTGAGAAGATGGTGTAATGCAGACAAACTTATGTTTGTGCTCTCTCCATAAAGAGTTGAATGGTCGATTACGGAATTGTATTGACGTAATTTCGACCTTCGCCCCGTGTAAGTTTCCCCGGGTGGTCTGTGATGAGACAAATAAAGAATACGCTACTGCTCCCTCGTGCATAACGTGCAATGCGACTAATGAGGTTGACAACCTGACAACCCCCATCACGTAAACTAATTGCTACGGGAAACACCAACTTGCAAGAGAATATGAAAGCTTAGTGCAGGCTTCCTGCAAGGGGGGACAAGCTACATTTATGGTTTTATGCTCCATAGGGAAAGACAAAGATAATGAATGAATTTCGTGACATCATTTCGTCCGATTGGCCGAGTGGTTAGATCACTTTCTTCTCGCAGTACAGTTACCTTGTTCCGGGATCGAAACCTAATGGCATCTGGTTCCAGTCTACCAAGCTGTAAATGAGTACCTGACAGTGCTATCGAATGAAGAAAGGCAAATGCAGGGAGAAAGGAAACAGGTAGCTCCCAACCTCATTAACAGAAAAAGCGCGATCTGGTATGCTGAAGTTTCAAACATTCCCCTTACAGCGGTTTCTCCTATGTGACTATCTTTACATCTTTTTTAAAATGAACATTATGGCCGTCGTGTGTAAACTGTAATCTACGTGTGCACGCACAACCCGATGTACTAACTCAATTAAGATCAATGACAACCCACCGGAAAGAGGCAAACACGAAAATAGAAATCATTACAAAGATATGGAGACGAAGTAAACTTTTGTGCCTTGTTTTTGATTTGCTTGAAGGGAAAATGTGTAACTCGGTTTACTGATATTAAATTTAATGTATAGTTCAGTAACGTTCCTGGCTAATTTTACATGTTCTGATTCCTCTCTTAAAAGTTAATATATGATACTATACTGTTCAAAAAAAGAAACGCATAGCTACTGAAGGCACACGCATAGCCATAATTTTGACATTCAATAACTTTTTTAATTTAATGAGTTCATTGTTCAAATTGCACACAAGAATACCTTAGGGTTCAACCAATCAATTGACAGTTGTTTTGCATCTGGGTCACGAGAGTTTTTTGGCGTACGGGCTTTCCCGTTAGTATGGCGTGTAGCCTCCTCTTACATCGATGAGCGGACTGGCATCTCCTGGGCATGGATGCGATCAGACGTCTGATGTGGACCTGTGGGATGGCTGCCCACTCTTCCTGGAGTGCCTGGAACAGATCACGACGATTGGCTGGAGCAACGCCTCGGCGACAAACACGTCTATGCAGCTCATCCCACAGGTGCTCAGTCGGACTCATGTCTGGAGACAGGGATGGCCAGGGAAGGGTGAGAATGTTGTTGGCAGTCAGGAACTGCGTGGTCAACCGTGCACAATGAGGTCTGGCGTTGTACTGTTGAAACGCAGACCTTTGGGCAGCCAAAAGTGGAAGGACATGGGGTGGAAGAATTTCATTGACTTATCGTTGCGCATTCAAGCCTCCTTCAATGTGCACCAATTGACTCCTTCCGTTGGAACTGATCATTCCCCACACCATTGCACCTCCACCACTGTGCGGCAGAGCTTCATCAACGCAATTTTGGGCAAAACGTTCATTTCGCCTAAGGTAGACCCTACGCCGTCTATCATGACGCTGCAACAAAAAGAAAGATTCGTCACTAAACCAGACACGTCTCCATTGATTGTCAGCTGCCCAGGGACGATGCTGGTTGGCCCAAAGAAGTCGATTTTGGCGATGGCGGCGCGTAAGGACAGGTCCTCGGTAAGGTCGTTGTGCCCAAAGTCCAGCGTCATGCAGTCTATTCCGGACAGTTTGATCAGACACATGACGTCCTGCAGGCAATGACTGGGCAGTTGAGGAAGCTGTTGTAAACCTGTCTCTGAGGTGACGAAGCCGAATAAAGCGACCCTCCGCTGCTGTTGTCACTCTGGGTCGTCCACTGCGATGCCGGTCTTCAACTGAGCCAGTGGCTTGGAACCGGTGCCAAAGTCGACTGGTGGTACTCTGATGCACGTTTAGATGCCTGGCAACCTGACTTTGACTTTCGCCTACATGCAGTCGGCCAATAGCAATGTTCCTTAAATTTATCGATAGAGACGCCATAAATTTCTGCTTGAGAATGAACTGAATTGTTTTTGTGTAGCGTTATCCTTTTATAGGGTTTCAGTTGCGTAGTCAGTGAATAGTGTTCACCCCAAATTTTGTTGCTTTCACGTGCGCGCAACATGCGCTGTGGTCAAAAATTGCGTCATAAACACTATTGACCACTGCGTTGTAACGATTACAAAAACGAACGCAATTCAGGTCAACACGTGCATTTGACACTGTAAAGAACATTTGAGGCTGGTTTTTATATACCCTAGCACCAAATTTTACTTACAAACTCATAAAAACGCGCCCTCTGATAGCTATGCGTTTCTTTTTTTGAACAGTAATAGAATAATTGTATACGATGTTTGCCTGGCCATGTCCTGTGAACTCCGTATGAAATAATAGCCATTTGATCGCCGTTGTTAGCAATGAAACCAGTTATTGTATTCAAGGCTGCCAGTTAGAAACAAATATTGCGTGTCATCTAGAAGTGCAGTGTTCGGTTCCCGGGAGTGATATCATTATTGTTTATCTAGTTAGTTCTGTTTCTTTTTATTTTTATTTTGTATCTTTCTTTGTCAGTTATGTTTTTCTAATGCCAATTGGCTAATTTTCCTAGGAAATGTTTTTCATTGCATATCATGTAAATTAATATCTGCAAGGAAAAGCGAATTCGAGATTGGAGAATTCACAGAAAGAAGAAGTGAAAGCATAACAGGAAGAAAGTAATGAGGGCTGTGTGGATATGGATGAACCCGAGGCCGGAATTTGGGCCGTGCCAGCGGTGTCTCCGACTTGGGGAAGACGCCGAAATGGATGTAAAAAAAAAAAATAATAAAATAAAAACAATGAACATTTAAGGAAAAAAAAAAAAATGAAAAATGAAACAGAAAATGTGAAATGTAAAAAAAAAGTATTTGATTATATCATACTGATTGTCGATATTATTAATTTTTAAAGCACAGCGTAAGGAGCTTCCGTATGTAATTTAACATGGATAGAGAAATAAATTACCTAACATAAGATTTAAAAAACATAAGAGTATTATGTTTTTATAAAATGCTATACTGGCCATCACCTGCGGAGATTACAATCTGATGCAACTTAAGAACATGTGATCCAAATCAACAGCATGAAACTGAGTCTTACGAGAGTACAGATAGTATTGCACTGGATTGGTGGGGGTGGGTGTCACCATCACGAGATACCGCACCACATTCCTTTGGCTGGCTCTGGATGAACCAGAGATAGGGGAAAATGAGTGTTAATTAAAACCAAAGTCAGAAGTATGAAGATTACAACCAATTCCAAAAATATACAAATAACGTAATTCAAACCGTGGAAGACACAACATGGAGATAAGCACATCACAGACATAAACTGTGAAGATCAGCAGATGGCCAGGCCCACTTAACATAGATGTCATTAATATCAGACTTGTACAGATTTCACAACTGAAATACCTAGGAAGCATGTTTACTGAATATTGTGTTAAATTGGCTGCGTGTTCTTTCACAATTTACTTTCACAGAGAGGCGATCGCGCCGTTTAGGTGGTCCTTGGTTCGAATCCCTGTAAGCCAATAACTTACATTTCTCTTCTATAGTCTGGAGTCTTCTTTTCTGTCCAACGAGTGCATGTTAACTTCCTATATTTATTTATTTACTATTCACAAGACTCAAGTTTCCTTCATTATTTATCTACTGAATATTGGAAAACTTGACAAGATGTCAAAAAGCCAGTGCAGTGACTTACAACTGTCACCATTACTCAGACATCCAACTATCAGTATGGAAACTAAACGACAGCGGATAAATAGTTTATTCTTACCAACTGTTGGTGAAGGCTAAAAGCACTTAGGATGAGAAACGGCTACCCCACCCGATAATGCTGAGACATAGTATAAGAGAAGTCTCTAACACTTCTCTACCCTACGACAGTATCTGCTGTGGTACCACTTTTCCTTAGTCAAAGTATTTCTTTCTTCTATTCAGTGTTAACGTACAAGGTGTCCCTAAAGTATTTGTACAGTTTGAATCTTTAATAAATTCACTTCTATTCAGTGTTAACGTACAAGGTGTCCCTAAAGTCTTTGTACAGTTTGAATCTTTAATAAATTCACTTCTATTCAGTGTTAACGTACAAGGTGTCCCTAAAGTCTTTGTACAGTTTGAATCTTTAATAAATTCACTTCTATTCAGTGTTAACTTACAAGGTGTCCCTAAAGTCTTTGTATAGTTTGAATCTTTAATAAATTCACTTCTAAATGAGATATTGTCTTCTTTGATTCTTAGCCACCGGCTGTCAAAGAAGTTAGTGGCCATCACGCCTGGTGGCGTCTTGTAGGACAACAACAAACTGTTTCCACTTTGTTCTGTTGGTGGCCATACTTCGTGCAGTGCCTCAGCTCTGGTTCATTCTTTTCATCTCGGGCTCCACAGTTCCAAGTTGTTTTAGTCGGCCTCTCCTTCGCTTTCCTACAGGGGTCTATAGCATAGCTGTTCTTGTGATGGCATCGGGGTCTCTTCTGTGGCCAACCCAACTCCAGCGCCTGCCAGCAGTTATGGTGTGCATGTCCTATTAGTTGCTAAGAGTAAACAGTTCTTGATTAGTGATGGAATTCGGCCAAAAGATTCGGTGAATTTTCCTTAGGCAGAAAGTGGGGAAAGAGGACTATTTCGACATTTCCTTCTCTCTTACTCTCCAGCATTCCACACCATAGAGCACAGAAAGTACAAAGCCCTAATATAATCTTAATTTTTTGTTTGTGCTGTACTGGGGAGACTTCCAGATGTTGTTTAGATTAGCAAAGGCTGTTCTCGCTTTTGTCATTCTGTTGTTGATGTCTTTTCTTGTTCCGTCGTTTGATGTTACTATGCATCCTAGGTATGTGAATGTGTCTGTCCGTTCTAGCTTCTGGTTCCTTATAGTTATCGGCTCAGGATTTCTTGCACTGAGTGTCATGACTTCTGTCATCTTTAGATTGATGTTCAGGCCCACTTGCTGGCTATACTTATTCAGTCAATCTGTATTTTCTTGGATGTGTTGATATGAATATGCAAGAAGTGTAATGTCATCTGCATTTTCCAGATCTTCCAGTGTAAAGATTAATGTCCAGTTTATTCCTCTTGGTCTGTCTTCTGTTGTCTGGTGCATCACCCAGTCTCTGAACGTTAAAACTAATGTGGTTGATAAGGGGCATCCATGTCGTATTCGTGTTTTCACCTTAAAAGTTAGGTTGTTCTGCCCAACAGAACATTTAAAGTTATCGTACAGGCTGTTAATGATGGAAACAATGCAGCTAGGAATTCCATAAGCCCTTAGTATTTTCCATAGGCTGTCCCTGTGTATGCTTTCAAAAGCCTTTTAAAAATTAACAAAGTTAACGTACAATTGTCTCTGCCATTCTGAGAACTGCTCTATTATGTTCCCCAGGAACATGACGATCTGGACATCTTCTGTTTTTTCTGCTTGATCTGCCCTCATTGTATGGTCTACTGCTTTTGAAATTCTCTAGATAATTATCCTGCCTAGTATTTTACTGGGAACTGAGAAGAATTAAATTCCTCTCCAGTTGTTGCAGTCTACAAGGTTGCCACTTCTTGAGCAATTTGACAATGATTCCTTTATCCAACTCCTTTGGTGTTGTCTATATGAGATATGAACAATCTTTAAATTGGAAAAAGCGATTCAAGATTGAGCATACTTTATTGTGAGAATGTTAACTTTCAATTTGTTCGTCATTTCTGATACATATCTGAACGTGATTCTGAAGTTCTCCTAAAGTCAATGTCTGGTGTACTTTCGGAAAATAACCCTGCATCTAACAAAATGGTGGATGTGTTGAAAATTAACATTAATACAATTACATATCTTCGTCCTGGTACAGCTTTATTTCATCACCACTTCAGCTTGTTTTAAGAAAAAACACATTCAAAGTTGTTGGGTTATTAGTTGAAAAGAAAGATATATCACATTAAGATAAACCTTTTCGTGATGATTCAAACTGTTAACTGAAAGATATTGAGTAGGATGTTAGATGAAACTATAAGATGTTGATTTGTGACCACATGTGACTATTGGTCAAAAATCGAGATGGAATAAGGCAGTACTGACGCGACGATATGCGAGATTTTAAATAAATTCCCATGTTTTTCGCTTTACAGATATTTATACTGTATATAGACGTGACGTTTTTAAAGAAAGGATCAAACTGCACATGGACGTTAGGGACAGCCTGTATATATTTTATACCAAATTTCTTAGTTTTGTTCCTTCAATAATTTATATACTGTACTTTATTTCTAATTTGTATTCCTAACATACCAACTCTAACATTGTTCTTTCTATCTTGACCACTCAATTATGCAGCCGTCTCGGACACTTTATCCCCAACCGTATCCTTCAAGCTTTGTCTAATCGAGTTCTTGTCATACCCTCCTCCCCTTTCTAGTCCACACACACACATACATCCCCAAGTAAGAGCTCGATTTTTGTTTTCGCTTGACCGAAATATCTGTTGCCTATCTATCACTGTAAAAATAAATTTCTTGCAGGCTTTAAGCAGGGTCATATCTCTAGCAATTTTTATTTATATATTGATTTTGATTGGTGGCCAAAATTAATGTTCATTACGTTTTTGAATCTGAAGCTGCTAAATTCTCCAGTTAACAATTTCCAGCACAGATGGTATCTCCCTATACAACAATTCACCGCCTGTATAAGTATCTCCCCATTTAACAATTCCCAACATTGTCTTTCTCCAGTTATTCAAGCATAGATGGTATCTCCTTAATTAAAAATGTTCATCATTGATGGTCTCTCTCTGGTTAACAGTTCCCAACATTGTCTCTCTCTAGATAACAATTCCCAGCATAGATGGTCTCTACCCAGTTAATAATTCTCAGGCATGATAATCTCTCCCAAGTTAACAATTGCCGGGAGCCACGCTGGTGTAATGGTTACCACTCTGCGCTGGCGATAGGGTGATCCATGTTCGAGTCCTTCCGAAGACATTTGAAGAAATGTCTTCGACCGGGACTTGGACTGGAATAATTTGAGCCCTGGCGAATACATTTGAAGTAGTGCCTTCGACCAGGGACTGGAATAACCTGAACCGCTCTTGAGCCGACCCAGTTCTAATGTGTACCTCCAAAATCGGCGAGTATCTGCCTGAATGGCGAGAGGACACCTGTACTCACGTAAAATCAGTCTCAGGTTAGATATATTAACCTGAGATTTCGCCTCGAGTATTACCGGGCGTACGGAAAAAAAAACAAAACAATTCCCAGTTTTGTTTATCTCTCCCCAGTTTACAACCCCCTTCTCTTTAGGATCCATTCCATTCTATACACTATTATCTTGACCTTGACAGCCTCTTTCTACTTCTGTTCCTGCTTCATACGATCTTGCAAGACAAATGTATTTTTCGGCTTCTCTGTAAACCACCTCAATCTATTCTTCTTAATGATGTTATCGATCTGTGAGGATCTTTATAATTTGTTTATTTATTTATTTGTTCTCGCTCTTCCTTCACTGCTACATATACATTTTTTAACTGGCCCATAACTCTTTTGAAGATTATGCTTTCAAACTGTCATAGAAATGTTATATTTTGGCTCGCTGTGATCGAAATAATTTTGAGGTACCAAGGGATAAGGTTCACTTGCTCTGACTTGCATAACGATCTGATGGAAATAAAATTATACTGTCTACAATTAAGTTGGCGATTATACTGCTGATTTGGCAATGGCGTAATCTCTTCTTCTTCTTGCGATCGCATCTTTGATGTTTACACCGTTAGATGAGTTCTCATGATGAACGACCGTTTTCTGGAGTTCCTCTTTAGCTCCATATAGCTTTGAGTTTAGTGTTGAGTCATTGGGCCAGTATATCTGTCTTAACTGGTCGTACAGAGGACAATCCTGTAGAACATGCTCAGCAGTTTGTTCGTTTAATCCACATGTGCACAGTGGTGAAGCAGACAATCGTAGCTTGTACATGTGTTTATTCAGTTTGTTATGCCCTGTCCTGAGGCGAAAATGGTTATCTGTCCATGCCCGTCAAGAGTGTGATAGTCGTCGTTGGGTTGATTCTATTCTCTTCTTATAGTCTGGATAACTCTCTTTTTCTCAAAGTATGTGATTTCATTATCTTCTTGTTCACATTCTTCTCCCTTTTTTGCAAGTTTATCTGCCTTTTCATTTCCGGGTGTAATCTCATAAAGACTTTACTCAGTTCCTTCTCATAAGCTCAATGGAAATATGACGTGGAAATATGACGTGGAAATATGACGTGGAAATTGCGAATGAGATCAGTAAACGTTCACCATTACTCTTTTGTTCTTCAAGAAACACAGGGCTTCAACAAAACTATATCAAGTCCCTCCTGTCCTGTGCCGTCAGCTCAAGGCCTTTCAATCTCTTCCTCTATCTCTCATCTTCCAGTTCTCGTCCCCATGTATTTGTCCGTCTCATGCTGTCTCTTTTACTTGGGGATTCCAGAACAAAGACTGCCTTGTTAATGCTGTCAACATGTTTCTCTCAATGTGTATACTATCCATCCCTAGCGTCTCATCGTCTCTTGTACTACAGGTGTTTGTTTGGTTCTTGTCATCACTTCTACACAGGTGATCGTTTCCTACCATTTAAATCCTTCTATTCTACGCAATCACCCATTTATGAAAGTCTGTAATTTCTTGTGTGTTGTTGCTGTTGTTGTTGCTAATGCTGCTTTTCTTTTCTTACTGTATTTTTCCTCCATATTTCAGAGCCAAGCAATAAGCCTAACTTGACATTTGAGTAGAAGATTATTTCAATTGTGTTGGACTCGATTTCATTTGATTTCCATATACTACGTGTGTTATAATTTTGGAAACACCATTTGTGTGTGCGTGTTATAGTTCACAAAGCTGAAATGGGGTACCTTTCTCTGCTACTAGTTAGAAAAGGCAAAGACAAAAAGGAAATTAACAGGACCCCCAACATAATAAAGCTGGAAATAGTAAAATCAAGTCTCTAACACTTCTTTCCCCTATGCAGTATCTACTATGGTGTTACCTACCCACCTTCTTTCCAGTTACGTTTCTCAGACCGCTTATACTGTAGTCGCCTGTCTTTTTTTGTGTGTCTGAAAATGAACGAATACAGTAGACTAATTGAAATTGGCGAAGAAGAAAATAGTAGACTGCCCCGTTAATCAAAATCTCAGCAGCTCGAAAATAAAGTTTATTTCATCGTATCCTCGTCCCCTCTCTCCCCTCACCTCTTCTTTCAGCCGCTCTCCCCCCTTTTTCTCCTTCCTCTCTGTATTAGCGGCATGTATGTATCTGACATACTGAAGGCTACTACACAGTACAGTGTTAAGCCTTTACTAAGCCCTTCGAGACGTGACGTCGAAACCAACTGCTTGTGAGTACAGCCTACAGGGAGCCCCGCCAAATAAGAGCACTTCACGTCATGGATGGGTACCTTGATGAACGAGCTGATATTTTGCTTCCATCGGGGTCTAGGGCTCTTTAAAATGTCTAAGGATGGAGAGAAATGGAATTGAGTACTGGATGGTACAACGTCTTTGGACTGGTAAAATGAAATGTATTGGATAAAGGGAAATAATCAGAGACACAAGTGTACAGAGATGACCATAGGAGGTTAATGAAAGAAAGAAGGAGTATGTAAATAAAAAAATGTAGGTTGGTAACTAATAAATAGACCCCGTGTAATTCCCTGAAGAAGACCATAATAGAAGGGAGAGTTGAAGGCAAACGTGCAAGGGGAAGACAGCGCTATAAGTGTGAAGATAACATCAAAAGATGGACAGGAAAGAGTCTATCAGAGTGCACCACCAAGACAAGAGACAGAAGACGTTGGAGATCCATTACAGCCAACCTTCGTTGTGGAGATGGCAGCTGATGATGATGAGTTCCCTGATGTTTGTGAAGAGACAAAGAAAGAATATGAGTACAGTACAATATCTTCATGCATGTCGTATAAGGCCATTACTATGACGTTGTGCATGGAAACAAATAAGGCTAAGTGAATGATTGGTTGAAACATAGAATATTAACTAAGGGAGATACAACTGAAAGGAGATAATGTGGAAAGTAATGAGGAAAGAAGAAAGGAATTAGAAACTTGAGAAGAGAGAAAGGATTACATAAAGTAGCTATGAAATAAGCAGGACCGTAAGGAGGATAATTCGTGTAATAAAATGAAAAAAATCTAAAAATCTTGTCAAATATTATATAAGAAAGAGTGAGAGGAAGACAGAGAGACAAGTTTGGAGGGAGAGAAAGGAGATGAGTACGTAGGAAGTAATTGAGAAAATCTGTTGACAGCATTACAAGTCAGTTCTTGTTCTGAAAACTCCAGGGCTAGGGTAGAAGACGAAGATTGAAAAACATACTGAGAGAGAGAACTGGAGTTTTAAATGAACGGAATAAAAAACACACAGTAACACCTTGAGCGAGTAGCACAGGAAGGAGGAATAGGCATGTCTGTGTAATGCCTTTATTCAATATGGAGCTAAATAGAAATGGTGGTAATGATGAGGATGATAATGATGATGATAAGGGAGCAAGATGAAAGTAATATTTAAAGAAGTGAAGAAGGGACATGATAAAGAATGCATAAATGAAAAGAACCAAATATGACTGGAGGATGATACATTTCATGCGGCAAAGAATCATATTAACAACAAAAACAAAAATAACTGAATAAAGAAAGGAAAGGTCAAAATAACAAATAAATAGTTTAATGAAAAACGTCATGTAGGTTAATTGAGCAAACAGGCATTTATTCTGTTTACATTTCTGCCACATACAACAAAACTACCGCTGAACTGCAAAATATTAACAGTATATTAAGCAATATTGTTAAGGAATGTACTCGGTGAAAAAGAAAAATGGAAACACTAGATTTAAAAAAGAAATGTCAATACAATCTATTATGCAGTCACAGCTTTGAAAATGGCTTGAGTAATATCCCAACGGAACAGTTTATTTTCCAGATGTCTTATTATTATCCTTTCAGTTATTGATCAATTCCTTCGTTACTTTTCATCTTCTGGTACAGAAAGGTCTTCAACAAATTCCTGCTAAGGCTTGCTGTCCTGCGCCATCTGTTCCAGTTATTTTTACTTCCTTTCTTTTATTCCTTTTCATGTGAGATCTTTCAAGGAAACCTACCATTCAAGCTGAAGGGAGAAATCTAAAACTTACATTGCAGGGAGAAACCTAAAACACACACTGAAGGGAAAAGCCTAAAAAATTACGAAGAATGGAGAAACCTAAAACTTACGCTGAAGGGAGAAATCTAAAACTTATGCTGATGGGAGAAATCTAAAATTTATGCCGAAGGGAGAAAACTAAGACTCACGCTGAAAGGAGAAGCCTAACGTATGCTGAAGGGAGAAAACTAAAACTCAAGCTGATAGGAGAAACATAAAACGTATGCTGAAGGGAGAAAACTAAAACTCACGCTGAAAGGAGAAACCTAAGACGTATGCTGAAGGGAGAAAACTAAAACTCATGCTGAAGAGAGAAATCTAAAACTTATGCTGAAGGGAGAAACCTAAAACTCACGTTGAAAGGAGAAATCTAAAGCTTACGCTGAAGGGAGAAATCTAAAACTTACGCTGAAGGGAGAAACCTAAAACGTATGCTGTAGGGAGAAACCTAAAGCTTACGCTGAAGGGAGAAATATAAAACTTACGCTGAAGGTAGAAATCTAAAACTTACGCTGAAGGGAGAAATATAAAACTTACACTGAAGGGAGAAACCTAAAACTTACACTGAAGGGATAAACCTAAAACTTATGCTGTAGGGAGAAAACTAAAACTCACGCTGAAGAGAGTAACCTAAAACTTATGCTGAAGGAAGAAACCTAAAACTCATGTTGAAGGGAGAAATCTAAAACTTACGCTGAAGGGAGATACTTAAAACTTATGCTGTAGGGAGAAAACTAAAACTCACGCCGAGAGAAATCTAAAACTCACGCTGAAGAGAGAAATCTAAAACTTATGCTGAAGGGCGTAACCTAAAACTTATGCTGAAGAGAGAAGCCTAAAACTCACGCTGAAGAGAGAAATCTAAAACTTACGTTGAAGGGAGAAAACTAAAACTCAAGCTGAAGGGAGAAATCTAAAACTCACTCTGAAGGAGGAAACCTAAAACTTACGCTGAAGGGTATCCCCCCAAAAGACTGTTTAATAACTCAACAGTAATTCTGTTGCGGTGACGTTTCTTGGTCTGTTGCGGTGAAGTTTCTTGATCTGTTGCGGTGAAGTTTCTTGGTCTGTTGTGGAAATATAGTATAAAGAAGAGCACGCTTCAAGTCGTCCTTTCTTTTATTTACCCTTTGGTGTTTATCTGGCTGCCTGGCGTCACTGAGTCAAAAGAGCAAGTCACCAGCCGTTACAGCTATCGGGAGCCGAAATTTTATCTTAAGGATATCTTTAGTGTCCATTATCATAGTGTAAGATCACTCACAATCTCTGCGTTGATGGATGGCTGTGAAAGATGTTCAGCAATTGTTTGTGACTCTGACCAGGCTAAATCAAGATTATCTCTTGATCGGTACAACCCGATAAGGTAATTCTCGATTATCTATTGTTTGGACACGCTCCGACAAGTTACTTTTCGATTATATCTTTTTTGGGTATGCTCCGACAAGTTAATTCTCAACTATCTCTTTTCGGATATGCTGCGACATGTTGATTCCTGATTATCTCTTTTTGGATACATTCCAACAAGTTAATTCTCTACTATCTCGTGATGGGTACATTCCAACAAGTTAATTATCGACTATCTTTTGATGGATACAATCCGAGAAGTTAGTTCTCAATAATCTCTTTTTTGATACGCTCCTACAAGTTGATTCCCAATTATCTTTTTATTGATACATTCCGACAAGTAATTCTCTATTATATCTTGATGGGTACACACGTTTATTCTCGGTTATCTTTCGATGAATACACTCCGACCAGCTAGTTTCCGATTATCTCTTGATGGAAACACTCCGACAAGCTCATTCTCGATTATTTCTTAATGGTGGACACTCTGACCAGCTAGATTTCCGATTATCTCCAGATGGGTTAATTCCAACAAGCTAATGTCCGTTTCTCTTGCTGTTTTCTCTCAGACAAACGAATTCCAGATAATCACATAAAGTGGAGACAAATTTTATTCCGATTTAAACCTGTCTTTTGTGAGCGCGCCCTGTTTATTCCAGATATTTTTCCGCATGTTCGATTCTTCACTGAATTTATCTCTGTGCGTCATTAGACTTCCATCCCCTTACTGTTGTTTTGTTGTATAGGATTCTCACTCAATTCCATGTAAAATAATATATTTTTTCCCCCTATTCTCAATTCGCGTTCTGATACTTTTCATCCGTGTTATTTGATTTCTTCGTAGAGGTTATTAAATGCATGTGCACTGAGTGATGTCCGAAATATTTTTCTTCCCAGTGAATTTGAATAAGTCATTCCTCAGATATCCTTAACGCTTTCTGTCTCGGGAAGTTTTTAGGCCCAGGCACAAAGTGCATGCCAGTACAATTCATCAAACCGATGCTTAAAACAAGCATATATATCTGTGTGAGTGTGTGTGTGTGTGTGCGAAAGTTAGTCCCATAGCAGACAATAATATAGGTGATTGATGTGTTAGAGACTTCGAAATACTAGATCCAGTATCGAGAAGTACAGTGGCAAGTTCCCTTCCTGGCTGCCTTTTCCTTCCCTAACTGAAGTCAGGTACCCTGTTACGCCTCTTTTTGCGCACCGCAATGCGTTCATGGTTTTGAAACATCGCGGTGCTCTAATAGAACGTCGCTAGATTAAAATGACGTCAAATAAAATAATTACGTAGACGCGCGTGTAGAGCAACGTCTTTTGGGCAGTGTCTCCAGCTGGTTTGGCTGCGTGTGTGTGAGATCTGGCTAATGTGTTCCATGTCCGCGGAGGTGTCTACAGTTTCAGAAGATATTCCATTATATTAAGTGCCAGAGATGTGTATACGTGTCTATAGGGAAGTATGCTTGTGATTATAGCATGATAACTGATGATGGTGTTATTAAATATTGATTTGCGGACTCAGACGATACAGACGGCATAGTTTGTCTGTTAGTTCATTAACTTTGATGGCCCTATTGCATGAATTGCCAATGTGAAATAAATGGATTTTCACTATTAAATGGAGTGTGTAATAAACTGTATTGTACTGTCTATGGACTTTATCTGAATTTCTTCACAATATGTGGTGTGGCAGCATATTTATATTTCTGAACATTCCCCTAACATTGGTCAAGTTAATCACACATATGAAACCAACCGTCAAATACCCATTTACAGCTGGGTAGACAATACTATAGAACATTTCTTGCTAATATGTAATAGGTATAAACAAATGAGAATCCCAATATTAGATTATTTGCAAGCATCAAATTTATCTATAAATATAGAAAAGGTTGATACGAATAGACAGACATAGGGAGCTGCCTAAAATAGTCAAACAGTATTTAACAAGAACAACAGTTAATATATACTGAAGCACATTAAAAACGCGCCACCTGTATAATCCAGGAACAGAGTTTGAAATGTAAATATAAGTGTTTACAAGTTTACATATTTGGAATCTTTATTCATTTTCCTATGAATCCATGCTGGTCATTAATTTGTACATTTGATTGTTATGAAATTCATTGCATTCTGTGCAGGCAAGGGAGAAAACCAAAAATGCAACAAATAAAAAAATTCATTCACACTATCCTCAATATCTGGTATGTCCACCGTGTGCTTGCAAACAAGCTTGGCAGCGGCTCCGCATGGAACGTACAAGTCTCTGAAGGAAATTCCGGGGAATCAAGTCCCATTCACGTGTAAGAGCAGCTTCGAGCTGTTGCAGATTAGCTGGAGAACCTTGCCTGTAGACTTTGCGTCCAAGCTCGTCCCACAGATGTTCTATAGGGGACATGTCTGGTGATAGGGCAGGCCAATCAATCGTCACAATGTTCTGCTGCTGTAGATATTGCTGCGTAGTGCATGCGGTGTGCGCACGTGCGTTATCCTGCTGGAGAAGCTGCAAGTCTGGATAATTTGTGAACGCAGGAGCAACCAATGCATCCAGAACCTCATCTCGATATGTCACAGAATTAAAATTTCCACGGAAAACGTGAAGAGGCAAGCGATGGTGAAAACTGAATCCTCCCCAAATGTGAATACTACCACCTCCAAATCGGTTGTGCTGACGAACACAGCAATCTGCAAAGCGCTCTCCACACCGTCGCCAAATCCGCATACGTCCATCAGCAAAGGATATGTTGAATCTGCTCTCGTTTGTGAATAGGACAGCATTCCACTGCAGTCTAGTCCATCTGACATGTTGCTCTGCCCATTGCAGGCGCTGCTGACGATGTCTGTGAGTCAAGTTTGGCCTAACATAAGGTCGTCTTGCAGTAAGGCCTGTATCTCTGAGTCGTCGTATGACTGTCATTCGAAAGACTTGCCCACGTCTACCCACTATTGCTCTTGCTGTTTGACTTGCCGGGAGAGAACGATTCCTTAGGTGACTCAGCACAATATGACGATCTTGCGCAGGGGTAGTAACTCGTGGTTGGCCACTCCGAAGTCTATCACGGGCACTGCCAGTGGTTCCGTAACGTTCATTGAGACGTACAATTGTGCTGTGGTGGCAATTCATCCTTCTGGCAATGGCCCGCGAGCTCATTCCGGTCTCCAACATACCAATGGCTCGTTGGCGGTCGTTTTCAGATAGTCGTGGCATTTCAAGCGCATGTACTGGGTGTTTTGTCTCAACGGCCTTTTTATACCGAGTATACTCCCACAACGCGTACACATTTTCAGGGTCATAGCTGTTGGGAATCGTGTTGCACGTGTAACTTTCATTGTTTTCATTTAGTCTGTACACAAACCCGTGGGTTGAATCATGCACTTTCCATTCCAGCAGCCATTCGCTCTCTACCTCATGACAAACACGGGGAAAATCCATTCCCACACTTTTTTTCCCAGCTTCTCGGCATCAGTATATATAATTGTGGTGCGTTTTTAATGTGCTTCAGTATATAGTAATTGATAAGGTGAAAGTCTGATGCTGTTCCTACAAAACCAGTTTTTACTGTTTTCAATCACGGTCTTTTGCGCAACCACTAGCGACCCCCCCGCAGAAACCCTAGCGACCTCTCGCTGAACCCTAAGGTTCCGAGGAACCCCGGTTGAGAAACCCTGCCCTAGACGATATCCGTAATGCTTCATTCCCATTTATAAACTATGACAAACTGTATTCTTACTTTAACCTGTGTTCTGCGAACCTGCTTTGTTTATTCCAAATCTTTCTTGCACGTTTGCTCTTTCTTTTCTTTTTTTTTTTTCTTGGGGTGTTTGCCTTCTTGAGGCGAGGCACGTGACTTTAAACCTAGACAAAAGTCATTCGATTACAGCATAGCACAATTGTCAGTAAAATAAAAAAATAATGTCTGACCCCAGCGCAGCATGATTAATACTACTAGAACCTATCAGCTAGCATGAAGCCCTGGTACTGGATAGTCTAGAAAAGGGCTGATAGCTGCGTCAGGTGTCATCCGGCGCTGGTATCCAGTGGCGAATCTATATTTCGAGGGCCCTGAAGCTTCAACTCTTGGAGGGGCCCCTTTTATAAAACGCAGTTTGTTGGGGGATGGGATAGAAACGTATTATAGAGAAAGTCATGTTATCGTAAGTAGCCCGGAAGTCAAACAAAATCAAATTGGACCACAACTTGAAGAACAAATAAGAAAAAGACATTCACTGCTACTTCGAAGTACTGACAAGCGTTGTTGTAGTTATTAACAAGACGAAGGAGGAGAAGAAGAAGAAGAAGACTTTCACTCATTTTGGTGAATTTTTGGAGCCCCTTGAATTTGGGGACCTTGAAGCTTCATTAGCTTCACAATAAATCCCCCTCTGCGGGTATCATCAACCAAACGCTGTTTTTTCTTTGATGTTTCTCCTTGCTTCCTTCGACTTTTCCTTACCTTTAGTTCTTGCTGGTGTTGTTTCTGTTGACGATTCTGTGTCAAAGAAAGTAATGATTCTATGGTGGAAGTTTTGCTTGTTCGTGTCAATAATGTTTCTACGTATATGGATTTCTTTTACTCAATCTGCATTTCGCTTTCGTATGAAGCATGGAGTCTCGACTGACGCTGGTCCCCTTGCAACAAACCTGCACCAAAGCCTTCATTTGATGTTGTAGTTATGGTTTCTGTAGCAACTTATTTTATTGATGATCAAGTTATCAGCACCTTTATTGGTGATCAAGTTACCAGCACCTTTATTGATGATCAAGTTACCAGCACCTTTATTGGTGATCAAGTTACCAGCACCTTTATTGGTGATCAAGTTACCAGCACCTTTATTGGTGATCAAGTTACCAGCACCTTTATTGGTGATCAAGTTACCAGCACCTTTATTGATGATCAAGTTACCAGCACCATGATCAACCTCAAATTAGTCGTCTCTCACACATTCATGAACAAAACAGTAATCCTATTTATGCTTTGTCTCCACTAAGTTGGAGGTACACCCGGGGAAACTTCAAAGGGCGTATATAGCGTTACTCTCTCCCAGTTTCGATCTCACAGCTTCTGAGGAGTTAGCCACTACATTCTCTTATTAACCTAATTCCTTGAGCTTTGTCTTTCTTTCTTATTTTCTCATTTTGTTTATCCTTTATTCCTGCAGAGAAATTATAGCACGCAATTTCTCTGAATAGTTCCGTGTATCCTCTCTTCTTCCACTCTTCGTCGTGGGGAGATAAGTAAAAAAAAATCTAATACACTCAACGTCGGCATACTTATAAAAGTATTCATCAATTTCCTTGACCCAGAAGTTCAAATGTGTCCGGGGCTTATTTCATGGATTTATTTGCTGCTTTGCATACATGCTAGTTCTATTTCACTTTTTTCCTTTGTTATCTAAAATTGCTGGCTCTTTCTTGTCCGGCTTCCTGAATTTTTGTGTCCATTTATATCTCTTTACATTAAAGTAACTTTCGTCTATCTGTCCGGCTGTCTGTTTGTTTGTCTGTTTGCTTGTCTGTTTGTTTGTTTGTATGTCTGTCCACCCATCGATCCATCCATCCATTCATCTATCTATCCATCCATTCATCGATATCTATCTATCTATCTATCTATCTATCTATCTATCTATCTATCTATCTATCTATCTATCTATCTATCTATCTATCTATCTATCTATCTATCTATAATCGATCTGTCTAATCTCTGTTTGCCCGCCGCCCGGAGATCCTCTACTTACCTTTGTAATTATCTACCTTCGAACTTGTCAACCTGTCTATCTTATTTGTCTGTCTGTCTCTACCTGCCTTTCCCTATCAATCTGACCGTCTGTATAACTGTATCCCCACCCGTCTGTCTGTCTATCTAAAATGTATGTTTGTCCGCTTGCCCGCCGCCCGGAAATCCTCTACTTACCTTTGTAGTTATCTACCTTCGTGCCTGTCTGTCTGTCTCTACCTGCATTTCTCTATCTAACCATCTGTATAACTGTATCCTTACCCGTCTGTCTGGCTACCCGTCTGTCTGCCTAACCGTACGTCTGCCTGTCTGTTTCAGCGTCCCTACGTTCGTTTGGTCACTCGACCCATCTGCCTATTTTTCAGTCTGTCTATCTAATTATGGGTTCATGCATACGTGCACCTAATCTCACCTAAATTTATCTTCCCTAGTTCACTTCATTTATCTTGCTTCTGGAATGATGACGCAATGAACTTTGACCCTCTCGGTTCAATTCTTCATTGTCAAGGAATCTCACTACCCCTCAACGCACTTTCCCTCATATATTCTATCCGATATTTATTTTCTGGATTAGATGCTGTGATATTTCCCTCCCTCCGTTAGTTCATTACTTAACACCTCAAGCACCCTGAGCTAATTTATCTCATCTTCGCTGTTCTCTCAATCTGCATTTTTGTGTGGTTTTGTGTGCGTATTTTTCCTCGGCGCCTCGTCTGAAAGATGAAAATAAAATTTAAACCATTAGAACGATTGATTTTATTGCGGTAACTCATCATCTTTTACCACACTTTATTTCCACGATGCTTTTCCCACTTAGAAAGTTTTCCTGAGTCAGACCGTCGACATTGTCATCATGTTCATGCCACTGAGTCTGACCGTCGACATTGTCATCATGTTTATGGCAATCCATACTGTCCTCTTATTATTATTTCCTGTATTCTTATCTGTTGTCATATCAAGATTCCACGGGTTCATATATTATCCTCTTTTTTTCTTAATTTCTCCGAATATTTCTTCAGATGCTGCTCTAAATACAACCTTCTTCATCGTTATTATCATCGTCATTATCGTAATCGTTATCATCATCATCTGCATCATCATCATCATCACCTTGTATCTCCCTGTAGAGCACAGTTCATACTAAACCCTCCTGTCCCGTTCAAGGTTTGTCCATCCCTTCTTTATGCCCTTTTTGCCTGTCTCCAGTTCTCTTCACAATGTCTTGTTTTCCTCCATCTATTTCTCTTACCCTGGGGTGTCCAAAACCAGAGACTGGACTGTAATGCAGCTTAACGGTTCTTTTAAAGTGTACCCTATTCAGCACCAGCATGTTCTACTCCTGTTTTCCTAATTCTTGTTTGGTTCTTTCCATCAATTCTACGTTAGTGATCTTGTCTGATTGTCCGAATTGTTAGAGTGTTTGCCTCTCGCCGCAAATTTAACGTAGCTCCAGGTTCGAAACTTGGTAGCGTCACGCTGCACTATACCCACCTGTAAACGGGTACTTTATTCTGCTCTTAAGTTAAGGAGGGCAAAAGCCGCGAGGAGGGACACTTGTCATAAAGCTGGATCTATTATAGTGTTGTCTCTAACACTATATATCCTAGGGCAGTATTTAAAAAACCCCAAACCCCCCCCCCCCCCCCCCATGTGACCTAACTAATTCCTTACATGCCCCCTCGCCCCAATTTCCCCCCACGTTTTTGTAATACTAAAAAGAAAGAATGTAATCCGATACAATTTAGTTAACTGGTGCAGACTAAATAACAATCTTTTAAGTAAAATAGTGTGTAATCAATCAGGCGTTTACAAAGATCTTCCTTTTCATGTCTCGCGTCCTAGCTCGAGACCAGGCCCAACTTTTACCTAACAAACTAAATTCATTTGGATCTTTTTCCACATCCAAAAAATTTAAATAAGTTGTTATTGTTTTATTTCTTTTTTATAACTTAATTTTAATCAATCGTACAGTTTATTTTGTCTGCATTTTGTTAAGGTGCGCATTACATTATATTTAAAAAAAGAAATATATAATTCAAAAAAATTAAACAAGTCAAAGACTAACAATTGTCCGATGTTTCCGCTGAGATTATATTAATATACTACTGGACAAAAGTTAAGGGCCACCAAGAAAAACTCCACTATGGACCAAATAAATGCAACCAGGTGTAAACAATTTATTACAAAATAAAGTTGATTCATCTGTGGAAAAGATCAGTCAAGTGTTTTTTAATAATGTGTGACTTACTAACAAAAAGAAATTAATTTTACAACTCAGCATGATAGGTAGAATACAAGATTTCATAGCTGGCAGCAACTTTTGCTGTCTTGTGTAACGTCAGTTTATGGCGACGTAGAATATTATTTTATTTTGGTTCTGGAAAGAAATAAACTTGTTGTTCAAATGACAGCTGATGCTCATTGCTTTGACATTTATTTCGTGAACATCCAATAGATAAACGTGAAGATATAAATATTTAAAAATAGGAACTTTTAAATCACAGTGCATATCTGTATATCCGCATATATATATATATATATATATATATATATATATATATATATATATATATATATATATATATATATATATATATATATATATATATATATATATATATATATATATATATATATATATATATCATATCATTAATCGGTCCGACCGTCGCTGTCTGTACTTAGTATCCTGGCCCTAAGAATCTATCCTTCTGAATTATTAAGCATATAGGCTATTCCCTCAGGCGACAGCTTCTGGAAAATAGTACTTGTCAACTCGTCAAAATATTTTCCTCCGATTTCCATTCTGTTAACGTTTGTCTTTATATCAGACAAGCATTAATGTTCCGATTTCCGGATTTTAAGCTGGCACCATTTCGTCCGGCACTCTTGTCATTTCTATATGCCCTCTCGTGTACTCTGCAACGTCTTATGTCTCCTGACGTTTGTATGTATGGCGTGAGAATGAAAGTAGAATTCTCTCCGGCTGGCGTTCAACATGGATTTATTCTTGTTCTCACTTTGTACTACAGCGCTGTTTGCTGAAATAAGAAATATTTTAGCGGCGTTTATTCGGAAACGTAAGGATATCATCATCATCATCATCATCAGTTGCCATCTCCACATCGGCTGCAATGGATCTCCAACGTCTTCTGTCTCTTGTCTTGATGGTGCACTCTGATATACTATTTCCGGTCAAACTCTTGATGTTATCTTCCCAACTTATAGAGTTGTCTTCCTCTTGCCCGTTTGCCTTCCTTCTAATGTATGAATATACAGACTTCACAAATGAGTAATTGTGTTGGTTGGAAGGGTTGAAATGGTATGACAATGTCACTAATGTGGAACAGATGAGAAAAACGAGAGATGGTGGCAGTGGAAGAAGAGGGGACAAGAAAGGTAGAGGTATATCAAAAAACAAACGGAGAATATAGCTAGACTGCAAGAAAGAGATACAGAAGATATGAAAAAGTCTTGCACGGATGTCACGGGACAAGTAGATGTGGCATGAATTTGCTCAAGACCTTTATGAACAAAAAGTCGTGGAGGAGCGTAAATAAATAATGATTGTAATATTTTACTTACTTACTTAGTCGTTCCTGTTTACTTTGGGGTGTAGAGGTGTGCAATAGAGAGCGCCTTATCGGCTGTCTTCCTTTTGGCTAGTAATATCAATAAAATAATTTTTTTTTTTCGTTCACACCGGCCTTCAATCTTGACATTTTTAATGCACCAACCTCAAATACCGTTTTAAGAACACAACTCCCCCCCAAAAAAAAAGGAATATATAATTTTAATGTATGTTCGCATATGTATGTGTGTGTATCGGCGTGAGTGGGTAAATAAACAAATAACTGTAAGAAATGAGGAATTGTAATAAAATTGTCTTTAGAACTGTCAATTTCTGAGAAACACGTCATTAACAGTGAGAATATGTTCTAAAATATAAAAATCTGGATATTTGACATCAATCAACACCCTTTAGCTCCCAATGAAGCATAGGCCCTCAACAAACACATGTCAAATCCTCCTGACGCATGCCCTCATCTCCTTTCTATGTTTTCCTCATGATTTGTGTATAACTGTCTCCAGTTCTCTTCTCATGTGTTGTTTTGTCTATCGTTGCCTCTCTTACTTTGGAGATTCCAGAACAAGGACTGCCTTGTAATGCCTCAGCAGGCTTACTCAATGCGTCTTCTTCTCATCTCTTGTACCACTGGTTCTTGTCTAGTTCTTGTCATCACTTGCACATTGGTGACTTTGTCGCTTCATTCCAACCCTTCTATCCTACCCCTAGCTCACAATTCTGATATTCTGTAGTTGTTTTTTATCGTTGTTTTTGTTGTTCACCATGTTTCAGCAGCATACAATGGGATTAACTTGACATTTGAGCTAAAGATTTATTTATTCTTTTTGTGTGGTGAGTTTTGGGACTGGATTTCATTTGATCGCATTGTATTTCCCTATCCAACGGAGCTCCAATTTGGAGTTGCTATCATTAATTTGTAAAAAGGCTTCCAATAAATAGTTTTATTTTAAAAAATAAAAAATAAATACAAACTTGTATTCTAATGATTCAGTAAGATGAGTGTGCTTGCTTATGTCACCGGATGGCCTACTACTTATACCATAGCATCATTCGTGCTAATAGTTATCAGTTAATTTAGGAAGAATAGTTACGAGGTTTTATTTAAATAGACTCAAGATACGCGGTCATCAGATGGAGACTGAAACTAGGTTAAATAGCGACTCAACGCTAGTTTTTGGCGGCAGTTGCCAGCAACCGATGACGTAAATCGGAATAGCCGAGATATTCCATCGGCGGGCATGTGAGATCCAATGAAATAAATAAAGAAATATTAGACTGTCCAACCAAAAGGCTGGAAAAGCCCGCACCACTTTTGCTAAGGCAAACTTAGATATCAGAAGTTAGTTGATCCCCAAAAGCCAGTCTGTACGGACGTATAACTGCTGGTCTTGATGTTTTCAAGATATCAACTCTAAGAAGCAGATAGCTTTCTTTTAATATGTTGGAAATTCTTATGTTTCAGTAAGTACAGCTTCGAGTGACTTGTTTCATTTTTCAGAAATAAAACTTGATTAGGCCAGAAATGCCTAATATACAGATAAAGTTAGTTGCTTATCCTTTACAGGACGTGGGAATCAACCACAGCTTTTATTGGCTGTTTGGGATTTTTCTAGGCATTTTTTTTTCATTCAGTAGTTTGCCATTGCTTTCTGAACGGTACGGCGCTTATCCCATTGTTAAAAATCCACACAAAGCGATCTGCTACCAAACCGCCTGCAGCAGGTTTCGAACTTGGTATATCTGGATTATGAAACTGCGTTCATATCCATTAGGCCACAGACGCCGACAGATAGCGAGCTGAAATTATAAGGGATGAAGCAGAGTTCGTAAATGTCAGATTTTGCTACAAATCAATAAGAAAAGATAGAGGTTCTACTGTCAATTTGCTCCTAAGTCGGATAGATCACTAGAAGCAAACGCAAAGGCGTTAAACAGAAATAATTACCCCAACTTGGAAAGGCTGCAAGGAGAAGATAGCCAATAAATAACCAGTACCAAGACACATTTTGTATGAGGATTGTTTTTAAGAAGATGTATGCATATGACTTTGCTTACTATGGATTTGTAAATACAAGTGAATAAATTGTTTTATTGGATCTAGAGGACTTGCTTAATTACCTCATGTTGAAGAGTTTTACAGTATATATGGAACAAAATAGTATGCTAATAATTGTCACACGACACATAACATCACAGAGGAATTCTGGAACAAACCTGGGTTACAATTTTCATCAAGAACTAAGACCTCTGGCAGTATACCAGTAATTCCTGACTTGAATGATACAATAAGCATTTAAACCCCCACCCGGTCACACTTACTGATCATAGTACCTCAAATAGTATCGCACATTTCTTTTTTCTACGCACATTTGTGTAGGCCTATATCATATCATCATTGGAACATCTCTGTATAACCTTCTGGTATCTGTGATATTGTGCGTGTCACTTGCATCTGAACTTGCTATAAACACTGCTTTTTATGGTGTGGTTGGTTTTATTTGCTTTCATCCCTTTCCCCCCAGCATTTTTAAAACGCCTGCCAGTTACCTAAAGTGGCACGGCATAGTTTGAGAACCACTGATATAAATGACGAATCTATGTTGTCACCATTACCGACAGCATGGGACTCTCAGGGGTGTCTACCACAACTCTTGTTATATTCTCTAGAGTTTTATTTGAATCGTGACTGCTAATAATGCATTTGTTGTGTCGGTCGTTTGTCACTGTAATTGCCCACATTTCTTAATCTCGGCTAAAGCTACTGGCAGGTCCGAAAATGGTCTCGCTAACGAGGGTGATGAAGAAGTAAAAACGCGACATCCCGTCCCGTGCTATCAGCTCAAGGTCATTCCATGTCTTCAACCCATTTATGTCTGCCTCCAGTTTTTTAATGTGTTCTTTGATCCCCTCTACCTCTCATACCCTTAGGGTTCCACACCAAGGACTGCCTGGTAAAGCTTTAAGTAAGTTTCCTCAATGTGTGTCCTATCTCTGTCCAGGATCTTCTTCTCATCTCTTGTTCCACTGGCGCTTATGTGGTTCTTGTCATCAGTTGCACATTAGTAATCTGGTCATACCACTTCAATTCTTCCATTCTACGCAAGCATACATTTATGAAGGTCTGTAGCTTTGTTGTTGTTGTTGTTTTTGTTCTTCGTGTTTCCGATACATACATTACGACTGATGGGACATTTTAAATGAAAATTCTAATTTTTCTGTCGGACCAGTTTTCTATTAATCTACATATATTTCCCAATGCAATGAAAGCTCCACTAAACTTTTGTATTCTCATTAGCTTCATCTAGTTCTTGGTTCAACCTTAGACTTCAACATTAATGACTAATAAAAGCAGTAGCCAGTGTAAGGTTCCTAGCATCTGTGGAAAAGTGGGATGTTATGAGATCAGCTGTGAAGGTATCTATATCTAATAAGAGTAGTGTATTATAGAAAACCTTACTTACTGCCACATATGTATACCTCAGTCAGAATTATTCTGGAGTAGTGTGATGACTACGTTATATGTCTAGGGTATGTGTATGATGAAGTGTAAGTCATAACAACAACAGACAGATAAACAATTTAATTTATTCCACCACACTTGACAACACTGTGACACTCACATACATATAACACTCTAAGAGGATATCTTAAAGGAGTCACTGATAACTTTTCAAATAACAATATGTATTCAGTGCTGTCATGAATGTATATGTGTCCTGATTCAAATACAAAGGGAACCAGGAATCACAATCAATTTTAATTACAAGTTATATGTACAGAATTTATTAATATGATTCTTGTAGTGACATATATTATAAATGGTATCCTATGTGTGTCAGTTGTGTAGTGGTAATATGAGGTAATACTGGTTTTGTTTTGTTAAAGCTCTGTTGGTATTTGTCATCATGAATTCAATAGTTTGTTTCTATGGGAACTAGTATTGGAGATGTTCTCAGTTCCTGGTATTAAAACAATTTAATTCCCCTCTTAATTTTAGTTTATATTGTCATTGTAAGATGGGGTACATAATGTTGAGCTCCATGGCCACACTCTCTTATCTTGCGTGATGACTGCAGTAAAGGACTCCTCTGCTCGATAACTGTACTGAGTTCTGGAGCCACCCCACTGGTTGTTATATTGACCAAGGAGTATGCTGTCCACTTCTGGCTTCAGCAAAGCTCTGACCAGGTGATGCTCAATAACTTTAAGACCACGGTCCCTGAAACAAGAAGGTTGTACCTTCTACGTCAGAACTAATTTACACTCTAGTTCTTAGGCCAACTGTCAGCTTCATCTGAAATACCTTATACCAGTATTTCCCTCCCTAATGGTTACTACGCCTCTGCAATTCCAGCATTATTTCTTTCTAGTTAATAATCTAGGTGTCAGTGTACTGTTTGGCCATTCCATGCAGTTTTACTTTCCTCCGACACCTTCTGTTTAGGCTGGAGCCTATAGGCTTTACATCATGTTCGCTACTGAACCACACATATATACAGACATAAATTATCAATTTACATTCAATTTTCATTAAAAGATATTGAATATTTCAAGCTTACCACAATTCATGGAAATAATAATAAACAGTTTCGTTGACTGGCAATGAATATAGCACAACTCCGATCTGCCGATGTCCCAGGCTTTATTTTATAAAAAATATACACTGGTGCTCAACGTACTGTTTCTTAGTAGGTTTATTACAAGATGTGGCAATGAACAGACGCTCTGAATTGTGTATATTCGCAGCTCTACCCAATCACACCACGTCTACACATCTTTTCAAAAAAGTACCCCTTTCTCACGTTTCCCCTGACAACACAAGATAGTATTTATAGTCCGACCAATCGTGTTTAGTCTTTCATTTGTTGCGCTCCAATCACATAGGAGTTAACATGGTAGGCTATTTCCGTAACGTAATGTTTTTTCAAACACGTTATAAAAAAAATTGTATGAGCAGAAATGATTTCATGCTGTCAGGCACCCCCACTATTTTATTTTGGCTATAACTTGGTAATTCCTAGACTATTTGCGTAACGTTTTACATATTCTTTGTCAGCAAACCCTAAGGAACCCAAATATATATATTTAATAGAGCTAATATGCTGCGTTCAAAATATGCAATTTCTTCTACCTCCTGTTTCGAAGATGTGCTGTCTGGGTACTGTAATGTTTTCAAACGTAAACCGGTATAATGTCATAATTCCTAATAAGCGTTTTTCAGGATTTTAAAACCTAACTCTGGGAAGGGTAGTGAATTTTATCACTGTCGATTTGAAATAAAGTTAGTGCATGTGGCCTTACACGCGTGATGGCAGCAATTGTGTATCGCGCGACGCGTGTTTAGTGTTGCACGTGTTCGGCTTTCTGCCTCTCCCTTCTCTCTATCCTTTAGTCCATCTGTCTTTAGTTACGCCGTGTATGGAATGAATGAAATATTAAATCTAGGTCATTGATCAGCTTGCGTACCTCAAGGTTTTTCCAAGAAATACAGTACACGTTTCATTGAAGAAAGCGGGTAATAATACAGTAGGCTTTTACTATCAACGTGAAAGCGTTACAATTTGCAGACGAAGTAGAAAACAAGGGGGATTTCGAGTACAGGCATTGTGACAGCACTGTTCTTTACCATTCTTCTTTCCTTTTATTAAATTTATTTGTTAGGCTTTGCATTTACGTTTTAATTTATATATGGGGATTAGAATAATTCACGACATCTCCCCTCTTAAAACAGACATTATATGTCAGTCCTTTATTCTATATACACATAGAGAAATTTATTATTATTTCTGGGGTTTACGGTGATTCTCATCACACGGATGGCGGCTTAAAAATCCGCTCCCAAATTTGTTTTTCCAGATATATACTCAATGCTAAAATTATAGGGAGCCAAAAGTAAGGACCATCGGAGTAACCTAGAGTTCTCATGCCTAGCCTGGGCTAGAAACGATAAAGGTTTGTGATCCGTTTGTAACTTAAAGGCCTTCCCATACAGATAAATATTGAACTTCTTTATTGCCCATATTACTGCAAGACATTCTTTTTCGCTAGTTGAGTAGTTGATTTCAGCTTTATTCAACTTCCTGCTAGCATATGCCACTGGGCTTAATTCCCCATCCAATGCATCTGATTTCTGTAGTAGAGTTGCACCTAACCCAATATTACTGGCATCCGTCCTTACTATGAATTCTTGACTTAAGTCAGGTAATTTCAAAATAGGTTTACTTGTGAGCTTTTCCTTCAATTCTTGGTAAGCCATTTCACATTGTGGTGTCCATGTAATGCGATCTGGATGTCCTTTACGTGTCAAATCAGTTAACGGTGCACATATGGAATTAAAGTTTTTGATATACTTCTGGTAGAAACCACATAATGAGACAAAGGATCTCACGTCCTTCTTGGTTTGTGGTCTCGGGGCTTTCTTTAGTTTCTCTAAATTCTTTGGGTCAGGGGTCATGTTTCCCTGATAAACTGTGTGTCCCAAAAATTCCAATTCTTTACATCCAACGCAACATTTGGTTGGTCGGGCTGTTAAATTTGCTTCCCTAAGTCGATCAAACAGCATCTTCAGAGAGTCAATGTGTTCCTCAAATGTTTCTGTTGCTATAAGGATATCATCCATGAAATTTGTTATATATGGATTATTCAGAGGGTCCAATAATTTTCTCATCATTCTAGAGAAGACACTAGGCGCATTCTTCAATCCAAATGGCAATCTATTAAACTCATAGTGTCCTTCTGAGGTACTAAAAGCTAGGTATGGTCTAACCTCAGGCTTTACTGGAATCTGATAGTATCCTTTACTCAGATCCACTTTTGAGAAATATTTAGCTTTATTTAGTCTGGCAAACAGCTGATTTGTATCCGGCAATGGATCCACCTGTCCTTCTGTAATAGCATTCAGTCTCCTGTAATCTATACAGAGTCTATGTTCTCCAGAGGGCTTCCTTAAGAGTACAACACCGGAACTATATGAGGATTCACTGTGCGAAATAATTCCTTCCTTCAACAGATAGTCTATCTCTTCCTTCAAAGCTTTCTCCTTAGCAAACGGAATCGAATATGGTTTCATACAGACAGGTGTGGGGTCTATCAGTTTCATATCATATTCCAATGGGTTTGTATGCCCTGGTCGGTCTGTTAACACCTCTGCATGATTATTTAGAACCTGTTGCACTCTCTCTTTCTGAGTTTTCGTTAAATGTGTACTGATTTTCACCTGTGCTGCTGTCTCACAGGGGTGTAATGGATATTCAAATGATGAAAGTGGTTCCTTTTTCATCTCCATGGCAATGGACAAGGTCAACAAGTGTGTCTCTTCCTGATGTTCTCTTTCCAAATATTTCTTCAGGAGATTCACATGATAGATTTTTTCTTTCCCCTTCTTATCTATCTTATAATTTGTTCTAGACACCTTCTCTAAAACTGTATATGGACCTTGCCATCCAATCTGTAACTTATTCTGACTCCCGGGGAGAAGAGGCAGTACCTTCTCTCCCACAGCCAAATCTCTGTCTTTCGCCTTCCTGTTATAATAGGCAGCATGTTTCTTCCTGGCTTGTTTCAAATTTTTCATTGGCAAGTTTCCAGCCAGTTTTTAAACGAGTGGTCAGCTCATTCACATATTGGTATGAAGATGTAATGTTTTCCTCTGCCTTTTCATCAGTCCACGTTCTTAACAAAGCTACATATGGACCTTTAATTTTGTGGACCTATTTGTCCATGCACCGGTATGGTCTCTTCCACTCGAAGCTCTATAGTGATGATTTTTCTTCCCCAGAATTATCATGCATAAAACGACCGCTACCAATTTTTCTTTTGGGGCTTTCTCCCCACTTAAAATTCTTGATGAGAGATTTCCTCTCTACATCCTCTTCCTCCAGTTTGTTTAAGTCCGATTGAGGGATTTTCGGCTTATCCTGGGGTAAGACATCCTTTTGCACTTTCCGCATAGTGGCCATTGTAAAACAGTTAAGTGAAGCTTGTCCGTGAAAAGGGGCTTCCCATTCCCTTTGGTCCACTTTATCAAATCTATTTTTCTTTTTATTATCAGGCCTAATTTTGCCCCGTGGCGTGTCCAGGTCCTGATCAATGTTCCCACTTGTGGGTGTTCCCTCATGTGCTATGCTACACCTTTCTACAAAATTCTCAATGTCCCATCTTGCTTTGGGCCAATAATAATTGTGAGCCACCTTTTGAATGATGGTACCTATCTTCTCATGGTCCCCATCTGGTTTCACAAGTAGGCTCCTTATTAAGTCTGCCCTATATCTTTTAGGAAGTACCAGCTGTCCCTGACCTTTGGATCTAGCTCCAGTCTTCCTATACATCAACTTGTTTTTCATGTAAAAATCTCCCTTGCCTGGAGTTGTATGACAAGTTGACACTTTCCTGAAACAAGGCTTGAGTGTTTTATCCCCAGCCTGTGCCTTCCTCATCTCTTCTGGAGTGGTATCCAACATAATATCCTCCTCCTGTCTTGAGGTCGACCTGACCTGAAGGGTTGCCATATACACAGGTTTCCTTCTGCAACGGTCAGTGTCATGATTGTCCATCTGACAATTCTTACACCACCTTTTTCCTTGGCTGAAAGATTTTCTTTCATCATATTTCCTTTCATCGAATTGTGGGGTTTTATTTTTATTTTCATACCGTGGCCTATCAAACTGGTGCTTACCTTTGTTTTGATCCCTAGGATCAGATTTATTAAAGTTCTGTGGTGCCCTAAAGTTATCCACTTGTTTCTTTTTATTACCTGTTACCTCTGCTTGAGCTGCTTGATACCTTTCAGCAACATTTAGCAACTCACCCAGCCTCTCTGCACCTTGTTCCATGAGAAACTTTCGCAGGTCTGGAGCCATGGACTCTCTTAATTGCTCTATAAGGACCATTTCCTTAAGATCTTGGGTTTTCCCCAGAGAAGTCCATTTCTCCAAGTATGTCTCTATTCGTGCAGAGAACTGGTGATAGGTTTCACCTGACAGTAGTTTAGCATTCCTAAATTTTTTCCTATAAAATTCTGCATTCTTTTCATATCTTAACAAAAGAGCCTGCTTTAGCATGTCATAATTTTCCTGATCACTTCTGCTCATTTTAGCAAAAACTTCATAAGCTGCCCCACGAAGTCCCTGAGATAACTTTAAGCTCCACCTTTCTCTCTCTAACCCATACGTGGTAGCTAATAGTTCGTACCTATTTAGATAGCTCTCTATATCATCGTCTTTCTCAACAAAATGATCTAAATGAAAATTCATAGCTGAGGTTGGGGCTCCTTGGCTAGCAGTGGCATCAGAGGTAAAGGGACTGGCACCATTTTCAGGAGCATGGCCTTGAAACTCATACTCCCTTAGTCGTAACTCATGTTCCCTTTGTAATCTCTTCTCCTCCTTTTCTGCTTCCCTCTCTGCAGCTAATCGCTTGTCTTCCCTTTCTGCAGCTAATCTTTTGTCTTCTCTTTCTGCTTCCATTGCTTTAGCCTCTTTGTCAGCCTCAATCTGCAACCTCTTAGCCTCAGCCTCAATCTGCAACCTCTTAATCTCTTTTTCAGCTTCTAACTTTCTTTCGGCCTCTTTTTCTAATCTTCTTTCTTCTCGTTCAATATATTTGTCACATTCAGCAGTGACATAAGCAATCATAATTTGCCCGTCCATGCCTAACTCTTTCGCAGTCTGTACAGCAGCAGATCGAAATTTTGCCAGGTCGGCCATTGTCTAACAGATAAATGTCTAAAATAATCAACTAAACAATTGTATCTATGACTAATTAACTTAGGACAACACAGGCACTGTGAGCTCAACCTTATTTATTTTCACCCAAGGATACCTTTTAATTCTTATTATTCCCTGAAGTGAGTTACCCCCAATATTTGTAATAGGGAAAGATTCAAAATCCCGGACGAGCCCCCAATATATGTGGTAAAGTGGGATGTTATAAATATTTATAGGGGACTTAGTGTACTGACTGAGATCAGCTGTGAAGGTATCTATATCTAATAAGAGTAGTGTATTATAGAAAACCTTACTTACTGCCACATATGTATACCTCAGTCAGAATTATTCTGGAGTAGTGTGATGACTACGTTATATGTCTAGGGTATGTGTATGATGAAGTGTAAGTCATAACAACAACAGACAGATAAACAATTTAATTTATTCCACCACACTTGACAACACTGTGACACTCACATACATATAACACTCTAAGAGGATATCTTAAAGGAGTCACTGATAACTTTTCAAATAACAATATGTATTCAGTGCTGTCATGAATGTATAGGTGTCCTGATTCAAATACAAAGGGAACCAGGAATCACAATCAATTTTAATTACAAGTTATATGTACAGAATTTATTAATATGATTCTTGTAGTGACATATATTATAAATGGTATCCTATGTGTGTCAGTTGTGTAGTGGTAATATGAGGTAATACTGGTTTTGTTTTGTTCAAGCTCTGTTGGTATTTGTCATCATGACTTCAATAGTTTGTTTCTATGGGAACTAGTATTGGAGATGTTCTCAGTTCCTGGTATTAAAACAATTTAATTCCCCTCTTAATTTTAGTTTATATTGTCATTGTAAGATGGGGTACATAATGTTGAGCTCCATGGCCACACTCTCTTATCTTGCGTGATGACTGCAGTAAAGGACTCCTCTGCTCGATAACTGTACTGAGTTCTGGAGCCACCCCACTGGTTGTTATATTGACCAAGGAGTATGCTGTCCACTTCTGGCTTCAGCAAAGCTCTGACCAGGTGATGCTCAATAACTTTAAGACCACGGTCCCTGAAACAAGAAGGTTGTACCTTCTACGTCAGAACTAATTTACACTCTAGTTCTACACTGAGCACAATACATCACAAACATTGAGTTCAGAGCGTTAGGCCAACTGTCAGCTTCATCTGAAATACCTTATACCAGTATTTCCCTCCCTAATGGTTACTACGCCTCTGCAATTCCAGCATTATTTCTTTCTAGTTAATAATCTAGGTGTCAGTGTACTGTTTGGCCATTCCATGCAGTTTTACTTTCCTCCGACACCTTCTGTTCAGGCTGGAGCCTATAGGCTTTACATCATGTTCGCTACTGAACCACACATATATTCATTCATTCATTCATAACCCTCCACTCCCAAAGGAGCATAGGCCTTCAACAAACACATGCCAAGTCCTCCTGTCCCGTGCCATCATCTCAAGTTCTTTCCATGTTCTCCTCATCATTTTCACCTCTGTTTCCAACTCTCTTCTCCATGTACTTCTTGGTCTTCCTCTGCCTCTCTTGCCCTGGGGGTTCCAGAACAAGGACTGCCTTGTAATGCCATCAACAGGTTTCCTCAGTGTGTGTCCTATCCATCGCCATCGTCTTCTTCTCATCTCTTGTTCCACTGGCACTTGTCTAGTTCTTGTCATCAGTTCCACGTTGGTAACCTTGTCATACCATTTTAATCCACACATATATACAGACATAAATTATCAATTTACATTCAATTTTCATTAAAAGATATTGAATATTTCAAGCTTACCACAATTCATGGAAATAATAATAAACAGTTTCGTTGACTGGCAATGAATATAGCACAACTCCGATCTGCCGATGTCCCAGGCTTTATTTTATAAAAAAATATACACTGGTGCTCAACGTACTGTTTCTTAGTAGGTTTATTACAAGATGTGGCAATGAACAGACGCTCTGAATTGTGTATATTCGCAGCTCTACCCAATCACACCACGTCTACACATCTTTTCAAAAAAAGTACCCCTTTCTCACGTTTCCCCTGACAACACAAGATAGTATTTATAGTCCGACCAATCGTGTTTAGTCTTTCATTTGTTGCGCTCCAATCACATAGGAGTTAACATGGTAGGCTATTTCCGTAACGTAATGTTTTTTCAAACACGTTATAAAAAAAATTGTATGAGCAGAAATGATTTCATGCTTTCAGGCACCCCCACTATTTTATTTTGGCTATAACTTGGTAATTCCTAGACTATTTGCGTAACGTTTTACATATTCTTTGTCAGCAAACCCTAAGGAACCCAAATATATATATTTAATAGAGCTAATATGCTGCGTTCAAAATATGCAATTTCTTCTACCTCCTGTTTCGAAGATGTGCTGTCTGGGTACTGTAATGTTTTCAAACGTAAACCGGTATAATGTCATAATTCCTAATAAGCGTTTTTCAGGATTTTAAAACCTAACTCTGGGAAGGGTAGTGAATTTTATCACTGTCGATTTGAAATAAAGTTAGTGCATGTGGCCTTACACGCGTGATGGCAGCAATTGTGTATCGCGCGACGCGTGTTTAGTGTTGCACGTGTTCGGCTTTCTGCCTCTCCCTTCTCTCTATCCTTTAGTCCATCTGTCTTTAGTTACGCCGTGTATGGAATGAATGAAATATTAAATCTAGGTCATTGATCAGCTTGCGTACCTCAAGGTTTTTCCAAGAAATACAGTACACGTTTCATTGAAGAAAGCGGGTAATAATACAGTAGGCTTTTACTATCAACGTGAAAGCGTTACAATTTGCAGACGAAGTAGAAAACCAAGGGGGATTTCGAGTACAGGCATTGTGACAGCACTGTTCTTTACCATTCTTCTTTCCTTTTATTAAATTTATTTGTTAGGCTTTGCATTTACGTTTTAATTTATATATGGGGATTAGAATAATTCACGACAGAATCCCCAAACAGTTTTTCGTGTAGAGAAATGGGTTGTTGCCATATGCCACTCCGTTCACTGCTGTAAGTTGGGCAGTACTGGAGCAGATGTTCAGCTGTCATAGGGCTCGTGCCAGTGAAGCAGAGATATGTTGTACCAATCATGTACTTCTGATATAGATGGTACCTCAACCTATTGTGGCCAGGGTGTAAGCGGAAAATGATGATCTGTCTCGCCTAGATAGCTGGTGACAATCTGTACCTCCAACAACTACTATATTGCTGCCAAAGTATATGTATAGTTCTACATCTTGTAGTGGTATTTCTTCCATTACAATCTTGTTATCTTTCCCGCAGTTATTCCCATTCTAACGCCGATTATGCATGATGTCAATATTTGGTCCTCGACTTCATTATGAACGGTAGAAGGGTGGGTGACTTTTGGAAACTGAAAAGTCATTCACAAAAGACTAGGAAAATGAATATGAGAGTCTGTTTTACTGAAAATAAATGGTCATTTGCGAGTGTGATGTTGGGATGTAAGCGGGATATCTTTTATACTCACAGTCCAGTTGGCTAAGCGGTTCTAGTGCTTTTCTCTCGCTGCAGTTACCAAGTTCCGTGGTCGGAACCTGGTCATAGCGCTCCAGTCTACTCAGCTGTAAATTGGTATCTGACTCTACTCTTCAGTTAGAAAAGGCAAAGGCAGCAAGGAAGAGAACTGGTCACCCCACCATGTAAAAAAAAGTTGGATCTAGATTAGTTAAGTCTCTAACACTTCACTCCCCTACGACAGCATCTGCTACGGGACTACCTTTACTTTCATCTTGGTACTGTATTGCGTATGGTTTGAGTCCGATGATTTGAAGCAACCACTTTCTGCGACGTCCAAAAACTCTTCGACCTCTGGAAACCCAACATTCAGGCGAGAATTTTAACAGGTTAGGGGCAGAATTTTAACACCTGCTGTTCGGAACGTCAGTCAATTACAAGGAGGGTTATCTCAACAGAGCAAACATCGAGCTGAAGAACGACACGTCTGGAATTTGGCCAGAAATATGTCTTGGCAAAAGGTCAGTACGCAGCAAAAAGATTTGCGTTTGGTCTGAAAATGGGAGTCATAAGAGCTCGGTGGAAATGATATAGAACTGAGGTATGTTTTTCACACTCAATTGCTCTCCTACTAAACTCTTTAGAGACCATATGGTCTCCATAGCATTTGGCCTTTTGCAAGAATCTAGCCCTAAAGTACTTTATGACAGTTTACAGTGGTGGTTGTTGTTGCAAGTTATTATGCTTGATGAGATTGTCAGCTTCGTGCACAAGCACACATTAGAAGTCTCTGATCAACAAGCTAAATAGAGAAATTACAGATGAATGTAATTGTGGCACTGATAGGTTGATTGGTTGTCACTGGTTGCCTTCCCATGCTCTGCAGTAGTGGTCCAACAGTGACCAAAACCTAGAGTATCTAATGTGGGTTTTCAAAGGTGTCTACCTTCGCACAAGATTACTCTTGGCAGAGTTATAGATAGAAGGATAATGATGCTTCTACCTCGAGGGAGTTCACAAGATATTTCAAAAGTCACGAACAATGCTGACTGAGTCTTAGCACGTTAACTTTGTATCTTACCCGCCGCCTTTTGTGAAGATGGATATAAATGATTTAGCTAGTTCAACCTGAATTACTCAGTGACATTCTAATTATTATTTTATAGCTCTGGTTAAGTGTATTTAAAAAATTGACTTCGACATAGGGTGCAGTACATTCAAAATGATTAAATCGACGTTAAATGGGTATATACACAAATAACAAATTTAATAATCAATTATGGTTAACAGTTTAAAAATGAATAATTCTTTTTTTAAACAGTAATCATCACAGGGTGATGTTATGGTTTTCGAAAAATGGACAGTTCACTTGGCAGCTTTTACGTTTGTACTTAGCTGCCAATAGTTTGATGGTTTCTGCTCCCGCTGATGATTGGTTCTTTGCAGATAGATAATTGCTTCACTCTCGCCACTGGTCAAGTCTGAAAGTTGTGACACATTCCAACAAGTATCAGGGAGTATAATCACAAAGCTGGTCCAGCGTCTCTAAGACTCGTGTGATGATGTTGTTTAGCGTCGACTTCAGGCCACTTTTACTCTCACTTGTTCCAGAGATAGTACCTTCAATTGGTACCACCGACCCAAAATTGTCTTTGGGATCACAGACTTCTGGCTCACAGAAATAGTTAAGACAACTTGTTGAAGATGCCTCTTCCACGTGTTCTGGGGTGTTACTTTACAATAAGCTCCCACTCTGACTTCGTGTTCAGATACCTAGGATTACGGTTTTCCGTGTTAATAAAGGCAAAGTTCTCCTAGGATATAAGTCCTCGAGATGTTCAAACGAGGTCCGGTCCGATAAATGGAATTCTGATTCTATTCTTTACTCTTTCTGTCTGGCTGGTCTCTTGACAGTACTTTCGTCCCACGCACGTTGTTGTTTTCTATTATACCAGGCTCCAATCAGAAATGTTGTTATGTTTACATCTCGAATGCCGGCCAATAGTTTCAATCTTGTCTGGTTTTATGGCGTTTATTAAAAAAATGTCCTAATAGGAAAATTCTACTTGTTTTTTAAAAAGGTCACTTTCCAAATATGGAAATGTTATATGTGTCGATTCGTGGTAATAATTGCAACTACAACTCCCTACATTATCACAAATAATATCTTCGTAACAATTCTGTCCGGAAGCTATTACAACATTACGTCTATCAGGTGCAGGTCTATAATATGTCCGCAGACGGATAATGTACTGCCCTGTACCTTTGCAAACAAACATTCATCGTGTGACCAGCTGGGTTGTGTTCTACGAGAGAAATTAGGGAATCACAATAGCCATATCAGCGCTAAATAAACTTGCTGGGGCGTACGTCGTGTTAATCCAGCGCTCCCAATGTTTGGTACACGAGAATTTTACAAACATGACTGTTGGTCAATATTACATCACCTATCTACTCTCTCAGCAGGGATGGTCAGGTAAACAGCCATGACGGATTATTACAGGAAGAAGTGTAAATAATGACTCGAAAATACCAATACTGCCCGAGAGGAAAAGAGAGCGACCCCAATTATGTGACACTGCTGAACATTTGCTTCAAAGAGGCCTCAACATATGAGGCACAGAAAAAGCACACATCCCCAGTACAATGTCTGGAAAAGCTCTATGGAGATAGAAATAGCCTCAAGCTGACGAATGCTGTCTGTGAATATATTCAAGTTGACGTCTGAGAGTGTACGAAAAAAGAAGAAGTCTCTGATTACATACCTGAGGGTAGCTGTCATCCCATTCATTATTCGTCTCAACAGAGAGCATCATCTTTTTTCATTTGGCTACTTATGAAACAAGCAGCCGACACTGCAGGCCACACCTTTGCAGGAAACTCACACTAAGCATTCACATAGTGGTTTATGTAGGAATTTGTTTTACATAATGAAGTTGTTAGTCCAAGGCACTGCTTCATATTAGTCGCTTTGTACAACATGCCCGTGGGAGCTGTGGACCCATTCTTTTTTTGCCTCATCAGAAGCCTCAGAGAATTAGACGAGGTTTTTGCAGTTTTACTGAGATATATTTCATAAGGACATGATGTATAGTGTTTTCTTCATCATTATCTACACAATCTTTATCATCATAAAAATCACAATTAGAAGGTAATCATGCATTAGTGCCATCACTATCAAACGATAATGGTATAGATAAGAGTGTGAATAATTTTCTGTATACATAAGAAAATGTGGCGCTTTAAGTAGCATCAGGTATCACGTGACATGCAGCTAATTCAGAATGCGAAATTTCGTCGACAGTTGAATGCGAGAATTAATGGTCGCTTCTTTTTCCATTCTTCGGGACTTAGTGTTGATTAGCTAAAATTTATTTGTGTTTCTTTTATGCGCTTTAGGCGTCTGTCCATTACTACATGTTTTCCAAAACTTTCTTCCCACATAAGGCCACATTTTTTTAAAAGGAAGTATGCATCATTTGGTGAATTTCGGTTCTTTCAACCTAGATTTCAAGATCCGTCAGTTGTATTAGTGCGCATGTACAAATAAAGAAGGCCTTGTAGTCTAGTAATGATAAAGTGTTCTGATGTTCGGCAAGCAAATACTTTTCTGTCCAGTTTGGACACGTAAGTCTTTATCTTTATATATTTTGTTTTTATCTCTCCGACCTTATTGCATCGCACGGGCATCAAATACAATGCTTGCTGTGCGTGTATTATCGTCTTGGAGGCCACTGTCTCTTATCTGATTGTTTTTAAGATAAACCCACGACCAGACCAAACATGTGGCTAAAGTAAAGGGCAGGGTCGTCGCTGAAGAAAGCGGGGCTTATATTACTACAACCTCCGAATGGAGATAGAGGCAGCTACTGCAGCTCTGAGCTGGCTGTCTGAAACTACTTCAACCAAGGCAGTTATTGTGTTACAGTCTCAGTCCGTGCGGCGGAAGATCCAAAATTGATGGCTCCAGCACGAATGGAAAACATACATAGAAGCCTCAAATCTTCAGGAATTGGATTTAATCTACTATTCTTGCGATGCAAGGGTGTGCGGCAATGAGAGTGCTGACAGTCTAGCTTTGAGAGCACCCATAGTGGGGACACTGGATATGGATAAGGGAGAAATACTTACGACAATTAGCGATCGTCTGTTAGAGAACAGCACTGCAATAAATGAATCATTAAGACTAAGACTGCTGGAAATCGGCATTAAATGTAAGACCAGCAGGGATGGGCGTATGAGAGGATACATCCGTCATGTATACAACAATCGAGCTACAGGAATAGTCAACATCATACCTTCGACATTTTCTGAGGGAGAACGAGCACCTATGTTTGTGCCCAGAGTGCAGTGATGTCAGTTATGAACAACAATAGCAATATATCATCACTAGTGTCAAAGCCCGTCATAAGACGGGAATTACATGTAAATTCAAAAGCACCAATACCTAACGCCAATTTCACTTATTCAAAAGTAATTTAAAAAACCACTGTGCATCACACCAGTACACGAACTACGTAGCAGCAGCGAGGTTCCCAATGTGCGTATACGGGATCACACATTCTATAAATATATTTTTGTGCACGTCGTTATTTGCGCATTCTTCTTTGGTAAATGTTACTATTTTAGGGAGAGTACATATAAGGGAAACAATACAATTAATGTCTAACTGTCGTACATTTTTTTTAGATAGGTTAGAGAGATATTTGGTTTCTTCTGAGTAGAGCAGAAGGTGGGGGTATATGAGAAAGAAAGGTGTTAGAATAGATTTCAAGAGTGAATAGATTAAGGTGAAGATCTGTCTCTGGAATGAGTGGTTTCTCTGGTCCAGCCTATCTATACAACTATCTTTAGTATAAGACGATCTGTCGAACCTCCCTATAAGTATAATTATAAGTTTACTACTCACACACACAATTATGTGACAACAAGACACACAAACGGGGAAAAAACTATGGTAAATGGATATGGGTCTGACCAACACAAAAGTTAAGTTCTTGTTTAGTTTATTATCACTTAAACTTTACAACATCAAACATATAGAAACTAATATAATCTTGTTTACAGACATAGGAAAATAACCCAATACGTCCCCCCCCCCCCCCCCCCCCCCCCCCCCCCCCCCCCCCCCCCCCCCCCCCCCCCCCCCCCCCCCCCCCCCCCCCCCCCCTTGTTGAAAAAAAGGATCTCAAAAGAAGTTAATAACCCAAAAGGTCAACGATTAACACTAGGTTATAGAATAGACAGTAAAGAAAAGAACAAAGTTCCTACTTAAGCTTTCCAGCAAAATAACAGTATTTGCAAAGAAAATAAAGGATGGTACAGTTTCCGTAACTAGAAAATATTCACTCTCACTCTGTCATTCGTGGCCACATCAATCACGCCTTACCTAAACTTGGTGTAACACTCTTGAACGTAAACATCCATGCATATGTATCATGATCCAGTAGTTTTATCCTCCGAAGTGGGCCCCAGTCCCTCCACTAATAATTAATTTTTATAATGGGGACGCCTAATTTGGTGATTGATTCTTGGATATGCAATGTCGCATCAAATAGTTCATGTAGCAAAAAATAAACCGCGATATTGTGTTCACAGTAGACAGTAGACAGTACGTCCAACAGCTAAAGAAAACATCTGGTTGCTAAACTGTTAATTAAGATGATGATAAATCCTATTGGCTTGCTCTGGGGTGAGTGCCGATTATGAAACAGCGTATTCTCCTCAATAAAATCCACTTGGAAAAACGACTGTCAGAAGTTGGGAAAAATATTATGTATATTGCCACAGCGGGCTGATAAAATTTAATAAACAATCTGGGTATTTTGTAAGACCAGTTAACTCAAATTTACAGTTAAAATGTTAGTTTGTCGCCTTGGCAATTCCTGTTCACACCTGTACTGGGGACGAACGGCAAGGAAAATAACGACAACTATTACTCCATCAGTAACTGAGGAAAGGACCACAATAGAAAAACGCTGGCCGCTGGTTTTGATCCGGTACTATATTAGGAAGAAAAAGAACATTTAACCAAAATGCCAATATCCTATACTATCACGCGTAAGGGTATGATCTCTTATCCTCTCCTAATTAAATTAAAAGGCACACGGGGTCTTAGCCTATCTTATCGCGCTTCGCTTAGCGAGTACAGGTTGGGTTTTAGGCATGCCGCCTCCCCCTTCCCCATCCGCCCGGTAAAACACTCAGCGCACAATGTCAGTTATAATTTAATTATAACTACACGCCCTTAACAAATATCGCCTCTCATTACTAGCTATTTGATTGTCGGCGTCTATTGTTTTGACACATGATGTTAAACACTAGCCATTTAGAAAATTACACACAATGAAATATAATGCGAATTCTACTCTGTCACTTTATCCGTCACTCATAGCATTATACCTAGTCAGCTAAACCGTATCTTCTGGTGTAAAAAAATGGTTGATGGATTTTTACATTAAACTGAACAACTGGTAAGAAAATATCTACGCGTTTGCTATTTCACTAGTCTTAACGCTAGGGACTCACAGTGAATCAGAAATGGTTCAACTTTAACACATTTTAACACTTAAGCACAACTTATTATTATTACCAGATATCATAATAAATCCCCACGAAGGGTATTAACGCACTATTTCACATAGGTTCTAGCGTACGCGTTAAGATTATCCAAAATATTCTGAGAGATCTGATAACTGACTTGGAGAGAACGCCGAATACATACAGATTTTGTGCAATATCTCTAAAGGATGTGACAATTCACACCTTCGGCACAGCAAGGAAAATCAAGGAGCTTCGTTTCCGAGATGAAGGATTTTACTGTTCGCTCTACTCACGATGCCGAACGACATCAAAAGACATGGGCCGTGCGAACGGGCCCCTTTTAGATTTCCCTCCGTTTCCGCAGATCAAAGCTTTACGTCCCCAGAAATGCACGGACATCAAAGGTGGTCGGGAAGTATTATTTTCGCTTTTTGTATTTCTTCAAGGATCTGGTCTTCTCCCCAAGTGCATCTGTCTAATGACCAATGATTGACAGATCAGCTCGCTTGAGAACTCAGGTACACACACCAGGTTCGCTCCCCTTGTTAAGACTGCCAGGTGCGAAAGTTGGTAAACACTCATCAGCGCATGTAAAACAGGAAAAATAAGCGTGGCTTCAAAATATGAGTCAGACAGACAGCGAAATTCGTGGTTTCTGCGTAGCAAAATTATAAACACTAAATGGGGAAGCAAAGGTGGTCAGATTACTGTAGGAGGCTATATTTACATTATACGTCACACTAACTTTCAACCAAAGTTGCATCCCTTAGCATTACGCACTGACAGAAAAAGCTGGGATTTTATATATAGGATAATCATCATCATCTTCCTGTGCGCCTCTTACAGATTATTGAACCACCACTGTAGCTGATCTTCTTGTAGGAAACTTGCACCAAACATTCACATTTTCTTACAGTGGTGGTTTTTGCGGCAGTTTTTTTTTACGTGATAATGTTTTCAACCTTATGCACAATCTAATATCAATCGCCTTTTACGACGTGCCTGAGTGTGCAAAAGTTCTATTCAATACGGGGCAATTGTCACCATGATTAATTTTAAGATATACATAAAATCCCAGCTTTTTCTGCCAGAAACGCTCCCTAAAATAGTAACATTCGCCAAAGAAAAGTGCGCAAAGCTCAGTGTGCATGCGCCATGTCAACGGCGTTCGTGTTCAGAATTTTTTTGAACCATGGATGTAAAACAAATATTTGTGTCGTAGATTTCCGATAGGAGAATTAAGACTAGGTTTGGTCCCTTCTGAATAGGTTTGAATAGGTGATAGACTCAGTGAGAGTTAGTGAAAGGTAATAGAATTTCCACACACGTGAGATGATAGATTTGATATAGTGGCTGTCTCTGAAAGCGAAAAGAATTCTTCTCTCTCTCACCTATCTTCTACAACAGTTGTTACAGCGTCAGACAGACTACACCAATATACATATTACGTATATTTCTATCAATAACAATGATATATTTATTATCTAGAACGAGCTGACCAAACACGATTGTTTAGTTCAAGAGCGATTTTAATATCAGGAAAAATCGGCTCACAACATCAAAGAAAGTACATCAAGGAAAATACATATACACATAGTCATAAAAAATCAAGGAAATGTTGCAAGGATGATAGCCCCGTTATAGTGTTAACTCTAGATTTAGCCCGGCCCCGTTAAGAGAACAGATGATGGCGCCAGAGTCACAGATACATAGGGTTTGAGTCTAAGAGTTTTTCTTTGTTTTATCTCGTAATTATATGCACAGAGTTTGAAAAAAATCTGATTTAACCTAAGACAAAAAACACAAGAACTCTAGCCTTAGCAACAAATTATGCAGATTGAAAAAAACAAATAGGACAGCAACAGGGTGTCAAAGATATAATAGTGAAAAATATCACTCAAACCAGCGTACACTCATTCATTCCGCCATGGCTTCTCACACTAGTACTCACGACTTTGCTTGCTGCCTCTTGGAACACATTGATTTTAGATTTTCACACAGACTCAAAAAATGCAGTCTACTGCCAAGAAGTCCCCAGTTCCAAAAGACCTGTTTAACTTGGAGTCTCCGGGAACGACTACTTGGGTATGCAAATTTGTTCAAATGTCTGATTAAGTCACCTAACAATTATTCCAGGCGCGGGAGTTAACAGAGCACAGTGTCAATAGCGTAGGTTTCAAAAAAAATGATGAATGTCAGGTCGGTGCCTTCCCTCAGTATAGGATTCACTTTAGTCACACCACAGATTTGTCCACAAGATATAATCTAGTCGGGAAATGATTGTTAATATTCACGCCACCAGGCAGCAAATTATATAGAGTTTCTAGAAGAAATTAAGTGCTGGTTCCAAGGTCCAGTATTTATCATTACAGTCTTTGAAAACCCGTTATAGGGATATTAGTATTTCTGTCTAACTTGCACCGTCAGGTCAGTGTTACTTGAGAAAACCCACGTGGTTCAAAATAAGGACTGTCTATTTCTTCACAAGTATGGAAACTACTACTAGGTGCTGGTAAAGTTAGGGTCACCCCAAAACTTTCACTGTGTGGAGGAAAAATAACACATATAATATAATACACAGAATCTGAACTGGTTAAAACTTACATTTAAACTTGCAAGCAGAGAGCTTTGCTTATCATTTAAACTTCCCGTGACGTAAGTTATATTTAAAAATCAGCATTCCTCATAAATTAGGAACACGTGCGTATCCCGTCATCATTCATGAGGCTCGATTCTAGAGTTTATACGTTAGTTTAGAAAAATACACTCGACTGAGTATTAGCAGTTAAATTAAATTCATAAATAGCTACAATTGCCGTTATAAGCTAGAAATTTTAATTAGTCTGCTTTTCCACTGAATGCTTCCCTAGAAAATATAATAGCCTACCACTTTATTTCTCTTCTGCGCTAAAGAAATAGATTTAAATGAATTAAGCGATTTAACACTTTAACACTCACAAAATCTATATATCTATCATATTAATTACCTCAACCACAGAATTACAGGTAGTCGCACAACTTAAGAATAAAATTGCTGAAAATATTTCTGGAAGTCTAGAAGTTCGACAAATTGCCGAAACAAACTGAGATCTTCGCTAACAGCTATTCTGTTTTTTCGAGCGACCTATCTACTGTGGAGTCTATGAGCGAGAATGAAATTAAAGTTTCAAACTTGGCCAATATCTTAAAATCAGACAAAGGGCCGAAACTTATTTCGCCAAGCGAAATTATCTCCCCTACTCCCAACATTTACGTCCGCTTAACGCGTGTCGTAACTGTCACCTACTGACCACGATGTACGCGTGTCAGTTTCAAATCCCAGACAGCCTGACTCCATTGCCCAAGTGAGCGCCGTGTCAGTTTGGGATTTTCCAGCCAAATGTCTGGATACTGCCCGGTGCAGATGTAAAGTATCACACCTCACCGGGACTAATGCCGAGAAGAAGCTCGCGCGCTCGGTGAGAATGTAGACGATTTGCTACGTCCTATGTTCAGCGAACCGACTTATCACGCCTTCTGACGCCCTGACATCTACGTAATATCGTCCTAGCGCGATTCTCAGTTTAAGAGAAAGGAAAACAGGTAAAGTTTGCGAATTATATGAAAATAATATACGCAAAACGAATGGATGAAAAATATACAGGAAAAATGAAATACAGAGATAATAAAAGAGAGAATTTGGGTGAACAAATAGGAAGAAAATGTAGGAAATTAAATGAATATAAACCCTACGTGACAGAGCCTCCCCCCTTTAAGATATGGAAGCACTCCATGTCTACGTTATGGAGTTTAATTTCCTATAACCGTAGCTTTGGGGTGTCTGTCTTCTTCCCTCTCCTCTTCCCCCTCCATCTCTGTCCAATTCCTACTCAAGTCCACTCCTCAAAGTTTCCTTCCCCTGGAATGTCTCATATGCGCGCTTGAAAGAGCGTCGCCGCTTCTGACATTTTTGAAAGATTTCCTGTGATAGCGGTGGAATATCCCTGCCACTATCGTCATCTTCGTCAGTTTTGGCGATCGTCAGGAGATGGTCGGAGGTTGGCACTGGTTTTTCCAAGTATCTCTTTAAGAGATTTAAATGGAAAACCTTCTCCTTTCCTTCAATAGAGATCTGGTAGTTAGCCTTAGAAATCTTTTTCAGGACGGTAAACGGCCCTTGCCATCCGATCTTCAGTTGGTTGTTCTCGGTAGGGAGCAACACCAAAACTTTCTCTCCTGCTTCCAGTTCTCTCTCTTCCGCGACTTTCCTGTATCGGTTAGCGTGCTTTGTGCGAGCTCGCTTAAAGTTAGTCGTTGCTAGGTCCCACCCTAGTTTCAACCGTTCCTTTAAAACCGACACATATTTACTTGCTGAGACGACTGTCTCATCCGCCTTCTCGTCTGTCAGAGACTGAAGTAAGGCTTCAAGCGGGCCCTTAATGGGTCTGCCGAATAAGAGTGTAGCTGGCGGAAATCCTGTGGAAGTATGAGGAGATTCTCTGTAGCCAAATAATGCTGCAGGAATACAGAGATCCCAATCTTCAGGTTTCACTTGTGCCAGCTTACTTAGCATCATGGTGAGGTTTCCATTAGCACGTTCCACGAGCCCATTTCCGGCCGGAGTATATGGCTTAGTGTGGATGTGCTGGGTCCTCAAGATCTTAACGATCTCATCCATCAACAGGTTTCGGTATGGAGATCCATTATCCGTCAACACTTGCTGCGGGAATCCCAACCGAGTGAAAATCTGCACGAGGGCTTCTGCGACATGCTTGGCATCTGCGCATGTTAGCGGGATAGCTTCCGCCCATAAAGTGCATGTATCGACTAAGGTCAGGATAAACCTGTTCCTTCTTTTAGTCCTTTCGAAAGGCCCTAAAATGTCGATCACAACCCGTTCGAATGGTGTTCCCATTATTGGCATTTCACCCATGTGGACTGGGGGTGCCCGTTGCTTGGGTGGCACACGTTGGCACTGGGCACAGGATTTGACATATCTGATAATATCAGTATTCACTCCTGGCCACCAATAATGAGTGGTTATACGTTGGTTTGTGGCGTTCTGTCCCATATGTCCGCTAAAGGGAAGAGAGTGCCCCATTTCTAGGATTTGGCTTCTGTACTGTTTCGGTACTAGGAGCTGGTTGTAACCTTGGTCAGGCTTGCCCGTTCTCCGATAAAGTACGCCATCCTCAGAAAAAAATGTCCCCGTGCTGTTTTGGTTCCTTCGCCATGGGCAGTTTCCTAAAGCAGGGTGCCAAGGTAGGGTCCTTGTATTGCGCTTCTTTAAGTTCCATAGGTAACAAATTTGGCGCAGGCTCCCGTTCCTTTTTGGTTTGCCCTCTTGTAGTTACTGCTGCCACAATCGGCTCTTCCGGTTTCCCAATACACACGTATCTCCCGCCAAGTATGACTGGGTAGATGGGATCATCCATAACAGCCGCTTTGATCACACCTCTGACAAAGTCAGAGTGTATCTCCACCAATGCGATGGGAAGCGCTGTAGGTGCATCACTCTTACGAACTCCACAAAGTTTGACGGTCTCTCCTGTCTCTTGACCGTGTTTAACCAGGTTTCTGGCAACAATGCAATCGTAAGAAAGCCCCGTGTCAAATAAGCAAGAAGTTTGAGAACCGTTCAAAGTAACAGTACCTCGCGTTGAGGGTCTATCCCCAACAGGTTGGGAATCACTGTCAATAATTCCGCCTTGCGAGACTGTCAATAAGCATCCGATGCGTTTCGGCTCGGTGTGCTCGGTCTGATCATATGTCCCGTGCTCAGGGGTTCTCCCTTTGCCACCTTGTCCTTTCTGGCTACGCTGCCATGTAGGGCGGTCGGGTTGATCAGACTGTTTGGGGTGGTTGGGGTACTTGTTCTTGTAGAACTTGGATTTTTCAGGAGGGGGGTTTTGAGGTCCAGTTTCTCTGTGGTTGTTTTGGTTAGAAGCCTGAGAAGATTGCTCTAGGTTATGTTTTCGAAAATGCTCCTCTGTCGGTTTCCGCTTTGTGGCCGGTAGTTCAGCCAGCGCATTGTGATAACGCTCAGACTTTTCCAAAATGTCTTCAAGTTTTTCTGCCCCCTGCTCAGCGAGAAATCTCCGGGTATCAGCAGACAAAGTGTTCTTTATTTGTTCAGTTAGAACAAGTTCCTCAAGACCTTCATAGGTAGAGGGGAGCTGCGAAAGCTCAAGGCACTTTGTTAGATATCCCTTAAGACGAGATGAGAACTGGTGAAAAGTTTCAGAATTCTCTTTCCGGCTGTTGCGAAACAGTTGCAAAAACTTGCGAGCGTTCATTTCAAAGCGCTCCAGTAACGCTTTCTTCAACACATCGTAGTCGTCTTGTTGGCTACTTTCCAGCTTAGAATAAACATCATAAGCAGAACCTTTTAGGGCCTGGGAAAGTTTCATATTCCAACGCGACCTCTCTAACCCGTACAGAGTTGCAATTTTCTCAAATTTTTCTAACCATGTGTCAATCTTCTCATTTGGACAAGGAAAAGATTCAAGAGTGAAAGACATAGCATTTAGTTGAAGAGATTGAGTGTTAGCAGGGTCAGTTAAGGAAGAATGAGGAGAAGACTCTCCATTGCTGGAGGTAGAGGCAGCACCACGGCTTTGGAACTCTAGAGTCTTAAGCGCCAGCTCATGCTGTCGTCGTTGCTCATTTTCTCTTTCCTCATGCTGTCTCTCCTTCTCCTTCTCTCTTTCCTCATGCTGCATCCTGCGAATTTCCATTTCCTCGTCCATCTTCTTCTGCTGCAGTGCTTCGGCTGCTTCTTCTTTCCTCCTTAGTTCTTCTTTTTCCTCTTTAGCTTCAGCTGCTTTTCTCTCCGCGTCATATCTCTCAAGTTCGTCCCTGACAAAAGCTTTCGCTTCCTCTCCTTCCAGTCCCTCCTCTCTCGCTTCGTCCCTGAGGAGTTGTCTAAGCTTTGCCCTCTCGGCCATATTATGTCAGTGACTGAGACTAGTGGAGAACGAAATTAGGAAAAAGGATACACTGGTTCCTACCACTTACGAGAAAAAAAAACCAAAAATTCAAAAGATGATATCCTTAACCCTGGGATACCTCCTCCAAAATAAAATCTAACTATCGCTGCTATTATCGGCAATAAAGCACTCAATGCAAAACACGACTACGCCAAATAAATGGTAGTTAAGATTACAACTGAAAAATAAGTTGCTACAGTGGAAAAGCAAAAGAATATTGCAAAAATTAAAGAGAAAAATAATCCCTTAATTTTTAAAAATCCACTATAAGTTCGCCCCTGAAGTCAGATCGGGTAAGGGAGGGAATTAATCTGGACAAAAAAAGTCCGAAACACACTCCTTAACTTAGTTCAAACGCCGTTCTGCCTCAGTACCCAGTGAATGTTATACACTCACCACTTTACCAGCATTTAGTATTACAATCAGCAGTTAACATATATCCCGACAAAATCAACCTGTAACCAAAATGTATATTATTCAAAGATGCTGTGGAAAAAAAACTTATTAGTTTGTGTGGTCAGCACGCCCGTAAACAGATCGCTAGTCTAGGGGGTAATTATTTTAAAAAAGATACAAAACTCACAAGACATCACACTCTTACTCTATTACAGAATAAAGAATCTAAAATACAAAATCCAGATAGACGAGTCCACGTTTGTCGTACTCGTCTTCCTATTCTAAGTTCAAAAATCCGTCGGACGAGAACCCATTTTGTCGTAGATTTCCGATAGGAGAATTAAGACTAGGTTTGGTCCCTTCTGAATAGGTTTGAATAGGTGATAGACTCAGTGAGAGTTAGTGAAAGGTAATAGAATTTCCACACACGTGAGATGATAGATTTGATATAGTGGCTGTCTCTGAAAGCGAAAAGAATTCTTCTCTCTCTCACCTATCTTCTACAACAGTTGTTACAGCGTCAGACAGACTACACCAATATACATATTACGTATATTTCTATCACTCACAGGCACGCACATACACGTGACGACAGGTAAACACACAGACGTGGGAAAACTATAACAATGATATATATATTATCTAGAACGAGCTGACCAAACACGATTGTTTAGTTCAAGAGCGATTTTAATATCAGGAAAAATCGGCTCACAACATCAAAGAAAGTACATCAAGGAAAATACATATACACATAGTCATAAAAAATCAAGGAAATGTTGCAAGGATGATAGCCCCGTTATAGTGTTAACTCTAGGTTTAGCCCGGCCCCGTTAAGAGAACAGATGATGGCGCCAGAGTCACAGATACATAGGGTTTGAGTCTAAGAGTTTTTCTTTGTTTTATCTCGTAATTATATGCACAGAGTTTGAAAAAAAATCTGATTTAACCTAAGACAAAACACAAGAACTCTAGCCTTAGCAACAAATTATGCAGATTGAAAAAAAACAAATAGGACAGCAACAGGGTGTCAAAGATATAATAGTGAAAAATATCACTCAAACCAGCGTACACTCATTCATTCCGCCATGGCTTCTCACACTAGTACTCACGACTTTGCTTGCTGCCTCTTGGAACACATTGATTTTAGATTTTCACACAGACTCAAAAAATGCAGTCTACTGCCAAGAAGTCCCCAGTTCCAAAAGACCTGTTTAACTTGGAGTCTCCGGGAACGACTACTTGGGTATGCAAATTTGTTCAAATGTCTGATTAAGTCACCTAACAATTATTCCAGGCGCGGGAGTTAACAGAGCACAGTGTCAATAGCGTAGGTTTCAAAAAAAAATGATGAATGTCAGGTCGGTGCCTTCCCTCAGTATAGGATTCACTTTAGTCACACCACAGATTTGTCCACAAGATATAATCTAGTCGGGAAATGATTGTTAATATTCACGCCACCAGGCAGCAAATTATATAGAGTTTCTAGAAGAAATTAAGTGCTGGCTCCAAGGTCCAGTATTTATCATTACAGTCTTTGAAAACCCGTTATAGGGATATTAGTATTTCTGTCTAACTTGCACCGTCAGATCAGTGTTACTTGAGAAAACCCACGTGGTTCAAAATAAGGACTGTCTATTTCTTCACAAGTATGGAAACTACTACTAGGTGCTGGTAAAGTTAGGGTCACCCCAAAACTTTCACTGTGTGGAGGAAAAATAACACATATAATATAATACACAGAATCTGAACTGGTTAAAACTTACATTTAAACTTGCAAGCAGAGAGCTTTGCTTATCATTTAAACTTCCCGTGACGTAAGTTATATTTAAAAATCAGCATTCCTCATAAATTAGGAACACGTGCGTATCCCGTCATCATTCATGAGGCTCGATTCTAGAGTTTATACGTTAGTTTAGAAAAATACACTCGACTGAGTATTAGCAGTTAAATTAAATTCATAAATAGCTACAATTGCCGTTATAAGCTAGAAATTTTAATTAGTCTGCTTTTCCACTGAATGCTTCCCTAGAAAATATAATAGCCTACCACTTTATTTCTCTTCTGCGCTAAAGAAATAGATTTAAATGAATTAAGCGATTTAACACTTTAACACTCACAAAATCTATATATCTATCATATTAATTACCTCAACCACAGAATTACAGGTAGTCGCACAACTTAAGAATAAAATTGCTGAAAATATTTCTGGAAGTCTAGAAGTTCGACAAATTGCCGAAACAAACTGAGATCTTCGCTAACAGCTATTCTGTTTTTTCGAGCGACCTATCTACTGTGGAGTCTATGAGCGAGAATGAAATTAAAGTTTCAAACTTGGCCAATATCTTAAAATCAGACAAAGGGCCGAAACTTATTTCGCCAAGCGAAATTATCTCCCCTACTCCCAACATTTACGTCCGCTTAACGCGTGTCGTAACTGTCACCTACTGACCACGATGTACGCGTGTCAGTTTCAAATCCCAGACAGCCTGACTCCATTGCCCAAGTGAGCGCCGTGTCAGTTTGGGATTTTCCAGCCAAATGTCTGGATACTGGCCGGTGCAGATGTAAAGTATCACACCTCACCGGGACTAATGCCGAGAAGAAGCTCGCGCGCTCGGTGAGAATGTAGACGATTTGCTACGTCCTATGTTCAGCGAACCGACTTATCACGCCTTCTGACGCCCTGACATCTACGTAATATCGTCCTAGCGCGATTCTCAGTTTAAGAGAAAGGAAAACAGGTAAAGTTTGCGAATTATATGAAAATAATATACGCAAAACGAATGGATGAAAAATATACAGGAAAAATGAAATACAGAGATAATAAAAGAGAGAATTTGGGTGAACAAATAGGAAGAAAATGTAGGAAATTAAATGAATATAAACCCTACGTGACAATTTGAACGAGCCAGTCTTCTCTCCCAGCAGTACATCGCACTCTCTCGATCGAGAAATCTCAACAATGTAAAAGTACAAATTAAAACAACAGAAAATCAAGGTGCTCTTTTGATGGACAATCGAATGTTCACAACTAACATTGTTTTTCCAACAGTATCTGAATAATTAAAATTGCAGTCAGGTATTGGTGCTTTTGAATTTAATTTCCGTCTTATGTCGGGCTTTTACACTAGTATAATTATATTAAGCCGAGGATGATGACGGGAATGGAAGTAAGGGTGGAGTACAATGGATGGTTATGAAAAAAAAAGTAGTAAAAAGGTGATTCGTCTTACGAGAACAAAAGACAAAGTAAATAGCCAACGTTTCCGCCACAAGACCTTCGTCAGGGAAAGGAAAGAAAGTGAGGGCCAAATAGGACACATAAGAATGTAAATAAAAATAGATATAGAACCTGTGTACTTCCCTAAAGGCAGCTACGACCTAGCACGCCTGCCGAAGGGAGATTGCGCCACAAGCAAATGAAATGGATGCCACTTCCGGATGTAAACAGTAGATACTAAGAAGCTAATGAACGAAACTGAACAAGAAGCTACCCAAATGTAATAATAATGAGTACTAGAGGTAGAGGATAGAACGAGTTGGAAATAAATAAATAATTAAATCAAGACATACAAAATAAATAATGAAAAATTAATTAATTAATTATTTATTATAAAATGGCACCCGACGGAGAAGTAGAATAATAAAATTGGAGGGGAAAGGGTCATCTCAGACAAAGTGGAGTAAGGTGTTAAGACAGCCTGGTTTGACATCCCATACGATGAATGAGACGTTACTCAAGCTGGACTCGGCTGGCAGTAACAGAGGAGCAGGAACTGATAGCAGTGTCCTGGATGTCGATAGGACCATTAGTGTGAATGGCAACTGGTGTGGATTTTTTCCGTCAGATGTTACATAATTATATTAATGTCATCAATATACTTTTAAATTCTCTTTTCATCAAAACATAATTGAAAACCCTTTCTAGGGCGCACTTACTGACAATCAGTAGTACTAACAATTATGTAACAATGCTTTAAAAAAAAATGGATGAAACTTTTCAAGACCAAACGTTCGTTATATCTTCTGACTCTTGAATCTTCTGAAACGAGTACTCTTGGCGGGGTATCGAAGTGTTGCTCGGTCAGCGATTTCAGCGATAAGTAGATTGACGAGCAGACGAGATAGGGAATGGAACAGAACGGCTCCAAGCAAGTCTCACCTACTGCTATTACTGCTATTTGCGGAGGTGACTCATTTAGGGGAAGTTGTTTTCTGTTACATAACAGGGCATTGACCCGTGTTGTTCCTCTGAAGAGACACAGAAAGAATAGAACTACTGCCTCAATAGAACTACTGCCTCAATAGAACTACTGCCTCAATAGAACTACTGCCTCCTCAGACAATGTTCTACATGGGCACTACTATAATGTTCTACATGGGCACTGGCAGCCTCACTTGTAAATATAGATTTCTTCAGAAAACACCACTGTAAGAGAATACCACTGCTTGGTGCATGCTTCCTTCAAGGGGACTAGCTGTAGAAGTGGCACCATGATCTGTAAGGAGCATACACAAAATAACGATGATGATGAATAGGGCATTGTTGATTGTAAAATTATGTTAACGCGACAGGAAGCGTGGAAGCGAGAGATTTTAAAGTTATATTAACGAGACAGGAAGCGAGGAAGCAAAAGATTTTAAAGTTATGTTAACGCGACAGGAAGCGAGGAAGCAAGAGATAGTAAAAAAAAAAAATGTAAATAAGTTGTTAATGTTTTATTTCTTTCTTTTTTAAAACTTAATTTTAATCAACCGTACAGTTTATTTAATCTGCATTTTGTTAAGGTGCGCATTACATTATATTTAAAAAAGAAATATATAATTCATTAACAATTTCAACCAGTCAAAGGCTATAACAGTTATCCGATTTTTCAGCTGAGATTATATTAATATAAGTCGTCCTCGAGGGAGTTGTCAACTACTGTGGTTAAAAGCAGACAATAAGAATAAAGGTTACAAAATCTATTTTGTTCCGATATCATTTATTAAAGAAGCGATCCAACATTTTAACTGGAAAATATGTACGAAGGACAAAGATGATGGTACTGCAGTGCTTCAGCATAATGACGCTGTGAAACAATAGTCCATACCTTTTTCTGTCCTGGTACCCCGTTTGGCTTAAAGTAGACCTTCCCATACCCCCTACTCAATAAGAAAGGAAATAAAGTCTAGAGTTTACCATGCAAATTTAAACAAAAAACAACATTCGGATACACCATACTAGTGGACGCTCGCCACATTAACGTGGTAAATACAGTTTAACAATGGCTATCAAATTCCAAAGATTCGGATTAAACCTTAGTGAGCTGACCACAGGCTTAGTGCCATTAGTTTCTCTTTTAGCAAGGCTGAACGTGTGGAAAATAGGGGTTCTCTTATCTCTCGCACTCGATCACATTAGGAGACAATGCAAATTTGAAGGTTTGAATTTATGATCTGCGACGGTTTCTTGAGCTCTGCATGGTAAATATAAATGAAACTATGCCTTGCTGAATGGTCCAAATAATACAATCACCTGTCCCACCCCGCTCCACCGCCTAGTTGTTCTTTCTACAGTCCACGACGTTTTCACTCACATTACAGCTATTGGAGTATTTCAGCAAGATATTGACTTACCCGTTGTAACCAAATATTTCCCGTCCCCCTGGACAAGAATATCATACCCCAGGGGTTACGGGTAATTCAGATTGGGAACCCTGTTGCAGAGGTTATCAGGGAGATCAAAAACGACACACCCCTAAGGGCACTGGAGACAGATTTGTAAATAAATACTACATATAAAGGTATGTTTTAGGCATTCGTGAGAAATAAAGAAGTAGAAAACTAGACAACAGAAAAACTACAGAAGTGATAGGCTAACCGGAGACTCGAAACCCATGATCATCCAAACGGAAACGCCGTCTCGCTACGGAAGTGAATCGTTACTATCCACCCCCTGCCGAATTGACATCACTGGGGAACAGGTACTCCAAATTGGGTACCCCGGTGATAGAGATTATCAGGGAGACCAAAAAAAAAAAATACAAGGAGAAAGACACTGGAGTCAGACACGAAAGGGTTAAAGTAGACACAGAAATACCTCGAGTAGATGACGTTAGACAGGAAGGTTTGGCATGACATTGTTGAAGGCGTATGCTTCACATGGAGCTAAAGCTACTTACTTACTTAATCGTTCCTTTTCTACCCTAGGGTGCAGAGGTTTGCCAAAGACAGCGCCATACTGTCCTATCGGATGCCTTCCTCCTCGCCTAGTTCGAATCTAGTCTTCGATCCTTCAGAGATTGTCAAATGTTGTCCTTCAAGCAGACTCTGGAGGTTTTGATCCCTGGCTTAGTTTCCAATATTTGTCGCAGTAGCCGATATCCTCCAATTCTGCAGACATTGTAATTGGGACATGTTCTACTCGGGTCTGTGGTGGCTGGGTTTTGAGATCATGACGTATCGTCTGATTGCGGACCATGTCTCTTCTTGTTACTCCAGCCACCTTTCTCAAATACCTCATTTTTGTGTGGTTTAGAGCTGGATTTTATATAGTCATTGCCCATGACTCGCATCTAAAAGTCAAGAGGAGGAAAAGTTAATGTATGAAATGTTGTATGAAATGTTGTATGAAATGTTGTATGAAATGTTGTATGAAATGTAAATTAATCGCAAATGTTGCCATTTTGTGCTAGCCAATAGCAGAAAAGACCGTGTCTGAGGTGGAACAAACATGAATGATAGGATCCCCTATATCGATGTGAACGTCGTGGAGCCCGCTGTCTCTTGTCTGATTGTTTTAATGATAAAGCCACGACCAGACCAAACATGTGGCTACCATGAGGTTTGTGGATTAGGAGGTCTTAGGTAGAGCAGAATGTTTCTGTGTGTTTGACTGTGTGAAGGAAGTGCCATTATTTTCCTTTTCGCCCCCTTTATCAAGCATGGAGCTATCACTGTAGCTAGTACCCTTTTCAGACAGCCTGCCTCATGCATTCGTATTCTATGACAGCAGTGGTTTCTGTAGAAATTTGTTTTACATGATGAGTTTGCCAGCCTCATGTTTCCGCAATCTCATGTTACTAGCCTTGTATAACATGCCTGTAAGAGCAGTCGGCTTATTATTTTGTTGTCTCGTCAGAGCTCCTTGAGATAAACATGTTGTGTATTTGAAGGAACAAGTTAAAGATAGTCTCTTAGCAAGGAAAGTGTTAAAGACGTTACCACTTACGCCATAAATCAGTAAGTAAATAAAAAAAGGTAATTAACAGACATTCGTTGAACAAAAAGAAAGACACCAGACAACGGAAACTAAATATAAGTTATAGACTTACAGGGAATTGAACCGAAGACCATCTTAACGGCGCAATCGCATTGCTGTGAAAGAAAATCGTGAAAGGATACACAGCCAATTTTGCACCCACAAGAAAGTGCATCATTGGCTGAGGTCATTCTCACGACACCAGCACAACTATGGTGTATAGGACACGTGAACAACCCAGATAATTTAAAGACGCAATCACAAATATAACTTTCCTATCAGCAAGTACAGACCAAGTAAAGGCCGAAAAAACGTAATAAACGAAAAGAGTATTACATTTTTTTCCCCACAATTTACCTGTTTGTGTATAATAGTTTTACCACGGAAGATTTACCCATTAAGTCTAAAGTCTGATTAATTGCTTATAATTTTTGTTTATAAATAACATGTGTAAACTTGAAACTTGCCCTTTGTAGTTATCGGCGGTCTTTGATGAGACAAAGACAAAACATTAGACAACTGCACCCTCATGCTCGTACAAGGTGACAAATAGGAGGTTGAATGAGGCTGGCAAACTCTTCATATGAAAGAAAGGATAGGTAAAGGATTCCGTTACACGCCCATTGAGGCATATTGGGAATATGGTGTTAGGCCCATATTTTCTTGACCATCGGCACACTAAGGGTGATGTGGTCAGCATCACGCCGGCCGTCTTAATCTTCCCAGAGTTGAACCCAATTCATGAGGCTGGGTCGACCCCAGAGCCGTTTGCGGTCTAAAACATCCAACCTCAACTGGGGATCGAACCATGGACAACCGAGCTAGGAAGCGAGTGCACTAACCACTGTGCTACCGCGGCACTCATATGAAAGAAACTGTAAGAGAAACCACCGCAGCAAGAATATGTGAATGTTTGGTGCAGGTTTCCTGCAAGGAGATCAACTACACTGGTGGCTCCATGCTCCTTAAGAAGAGCAACAGAATTGATGATGAAGAAGAAGACGACGATAATGAAGATGGTGCTGATGAAACTTGACGGGAAGGAGCTGATTTGTTTTTAAATAAAAGTGACGTTCCTTAACAAAATGACATTTCTAATTTTAAAAATTCAAGTGTTGGCAACATTTGTTGCTGAATATTTCAGTAATACAAAAGTGTTATTTTGAGTTGAGACCAAGCTGATCTGTCATCATACAGGCGAACATTTATGTGTTGTTTTGTGTGGTTAATTTCTTTTATTTACTTACTTACTTAGTCGTTCCTCTTCTACGGTGATGTGTAGAGATTTGAAAGAGAGAGCGCAATACTATCCTATCGGCTTTCTTCTTCGTGGCCTGGTTCCATTCTAGTCCTCGGTCCTTCAGAGATTCTCTAATGTTGCCCTCCCAGCGGACTCTGGGTCGTCCTGGAGGTCTGGATACCTGGATCTTAGTTTCCTATGCTTGTAGTGGTAGCCGATCTTCTCTCATTCTGCAGACATGGCCAAACCTTTTTTTATTTAAGAGTGTGATATTTATTTTTCCGACTTAAATTAATCCTGAAAATACATGGGAAAAAGTTAAACAGTTTTTCAGGTTTTGAATAAAACAAACCATTAATGATTCTATTTAATTTCTATATATTTAGTATAATATCATTTATTTGGTTTGACAAAAGAAATTGGAGTAGCGGAGTTGTCAAAATTGTTTGTGTACTCCGTCTCCGCTCCAGTTACTTTCACAGTTGCCTCCTGCTGGCGGAATTGTGGATTTTAAAGCTGCATCCAAGGTGGAATGGGTTCATTTTCTATACAAGACAACAGGAGGCTGAGATACTTGGGAGTCAAGACCCTGGTGGCCTCCCTCTCCCCCCCCCCCCCTTTTAGAGTGTAAAGGAGAATAATGGGTCGAAACTATTGTTCGACGGGGGAATACTTCTGATGATCAGATTGCCTCCTGTTGTATCGCTCTGTATAGAGTTTCCTATCATATTCATAAGTTCTTGATTTCAGTATTATGTGAGACAGATTACCACAGTTCTAATAAGAGTTTGCATGATACGTCTGTCTGAAAGCTAAGATAAAATCCCATAAGCCTTTCGGGAAATACAAAAACGGCTCGCAAGGCACTGTGCTTTGAGCGAAATTTGTCTTGCATTTCCATTAAAAGAAAACGGATGCCTTTAAATCTGTTCACGGTGTATTGGTCGGGGTGTTGGAAATAATCGCATTAGTTTCACTAAACCTGCTGCTTCACTGCTCCAAGCTCCATTTCCGGGTTCAGTTCCAAAGCCCCGGTTTTTTTGTCTACCTCTATTTCTGCTATGCTGTGGATTCCAAAACAAGGACTGCCTTGTAATGCTAACAACGTTTTTTCACAGTCTGTCATTACTGATGACTTACCTATTGTGACCTATCTTTGTTTGGCATTTGTCTGACATTACTGATGACTTACCTATTGTGACCTATCTTTGTTTGACATTTGTCTGGCATTACTGATGACTTACCTATTGTGACCTTTCTTTGTTTGACATTTGTCTGTCATTACTGATGACTTACCTATTGTGACCTATCTTTGTTTGACATTTGTCTGGCATTACTGATGACTTACATATTGTTATCTATCTTTGTTTGACATTTGTCTGGCATTACTGATGACTTACGTATTGTGACCTATCGTTGTTTGACATTTGTCTGGCATTACTGATGACTTACCTATTGTGACTGTCGTAGATTTTGATAGGTAATTATGATCGATAGGTCCCGTCTGAATAGAACTAGAACAGGTAGTACCTCAGTGAGAGATAAGGTAAAGAAATAGATTTCACGAGTGAAAAAAATGGTGAAAGGTAGAGTCTGTCCCTGGATTTAGAAGATACTCTAGTCCAGCCTATCATTTACGACTGAGATTTGTTGATCAGACAGTATACCTCTCTGTGTATATTAATATATATCAACCACTCACTTACACCCACACACAGATAAGTGACGACAATTAGACGCACAAACGTTAAACTATATTAATGGAATAGGGATATTGGACCGATCTGACCCACAGGTAATTAAGTTTTATGTTAAGTTTATTTATCATAAAGAACCGTACAACATTTAATATCAAGATAGAAAATACAAAATCATATGCTACAGAAATAATAAAGAAATAGACACAGAAGTGCAATTCCCTCTGTTGAGACAAGATCCCGTTAGAAGAAGTTATTAACCCACAAAAGGGCAAAAGATTAGCACTATGGTATTTGTTAAATAGAATGTCAGGTAGATAAATCTTTTCTAGATAAATCCTCGCCACAACACAAGTGGTCGGTATTCGGGAAATGTTAAATTTGATATTCTTCGCCCCAGGGGCTGAATGTAGATGAAAATGCAAAAGAAATCTGGGTAGCTAAATGTCCAGTTAAATTTATTCTTATAGTGTCATATATTGGTACGCTTTCTCTCTCTCTCTCTAGGTGAGACAAGAGACCAACCCGGTCAACCTCGAAGACCCGATAATTACAATAAGAATGTTTTTTCTTGTATTTGTTGGACTAGACTTAGACCCTTTCTCAGATTAAGGCCGCTGGTAGATTTTGAGTTTGTGACCCGTACTAGATATAGGAAGAACAATACAAAAATTTTAACCACAATCTCAATTCAATCCTAACCCGCGTAAAGGTATAATTTATTATATCGTTTAAAAAAACCCCTTGGAATAACCACTAGTCATTTATAAAATTACTCATAATGAATTAGAAATAAATATATATTTCGTCTGTACTCATAATGAATAGTGCATTTACTAATCGATTAAAATATCTCTTACTGGTTAATAGCAATAAATTAAATCAACGCTACAGCCGGAACAATTTAGCTATTATTTATTTTAATTCTGCTAGTCAATTTAACACAGTAAATCCTAGTAAAATATAATGACGAAATTAACAATTAAATCACTCAAAAATACTAGTAAATATAATTACCGCAAACACAGAAATATGACTATCTCCAATCAGAAAACTAAGAAATTCCACTGGTATGATGGATCTAGAATTCGAAGCTAGACGTCTGAAATTTCTGTGGGTACTAGATAAACGGAGTTCAAAGCTGGAGTATATATATTAAATGGTCAGAAAATCACTATCACTTGCTAGATTTCACGCCTTTGCTTAGATTTTGGGGGTTTCTTCAGTCGAATGCTGAATCAAAGCTTATTTTTACACTTATGCCGACAGTAGAATCGTCACTAGAGAACGGACGTGCTTTGATCTGGCATCTCTCGCTGTAGCTGATTACGTTCACGAACGAACGGATGTGGGGGAGGGGGGTTGTAACTGTTGATTATCTCCCCTTTCCTCCGATTAATTCCCCCTGTACAAAGTAATTACCGAAAAAGTACGTCTAACGTATTGCCCTTGATTTTAAAATTAGACGACTCACTCTCTGATCTGTCAATATTTCAGCGATTGCCCAATCGTTCGCGGGATAAATAAAGTTAACGGCTCAGGACTAACTAATAGGTCTGTTGGTAAACATTACTAGATATCGAAGCGCCTGCCTTCTGCTTTAAAGAAACGTGGATATCAAAAAGCAAAGAGAGGTGGGAAACAGGTGGAAGCAAAAACGTGTTGATACATGTAAATATATTTACATACTCTGTCACAGTGACCTATCTTTGTTTGACATTTGGTTGGCATTACTGATGACTTATCTATTGTGACCTATCTTTGTTTGAAATTTGTCTGTCATTACTGATGACTTACCTATTGTGATCTATCTTTGTTTGACGTTTGTCTGGCATTACTGATGACTTACCTATTGTGACCTATCTTTGTTTGAAATTTGTCTGGCATTACTGATGACTTACCTACTGTGACCTATCTTTGTTTGACATTTGTCTGTCATTACTGATGACTTACCTATTGTGATCTATCTTTGTTTGACATTTGTCTGGCATTACTGATGACTTACCTATTGTGACCTATCTTTGTTTGACGTTTGTCTGTCATTACTTATGACTTACCTATTGTGACCTAAATTTGTTTGACATTTATCTGGCATTACTGATAACTTAACTGTGGTGACCTATATTTGTTTGACATTTGTCTGTCATTACTGATGACTTACCTATTGTGATCTATCTTTGTTTGACATTTGTCTGGCATTACCGATGATTTACCTGTTGCGACCTATCTTTGTTTGACATTTGTCTGGCATTACTGATGACTTACCTATTGTGACCTATCTTTGTTTGACATTTGTCTGTCATTACTGATGACTTACCTATTGTGACCTATCTTTGTTTGACGTTTGTCTGTCATTACTTACGACTTACCTATTGTGACCTATCTTTGTTTGACATTTATCTGGCATTACTGATAACTTAACTGTGGTGACCTATCTTTGTTTGACATTTGTCTGCCATTACTGATGACTTACCTATTGTGACCTATCTTTGTTTGACATTTGTCTGGCATTACTGATGACTTACCTATTGTGACCTATCTTTGTTTGACATTTGTCTGTCATTACTGATGACTTACCTATTGTGACCTATCTTTGTTTGACATTTGTCTGGCATTACTGATGACTTACCTATTGTGACCTATCTTTGTTTGACATTTGTTGGCCCAATTATAGTAAGGTAAAGGTAAAGGATCCAGTTACACGCCCATTGAGGCATGTTGGGAATATGGTGTTAGGCCCATATTTTCTTGACCATCGGCACACAAGGGGTGATGTGGTCAGCATCACGCCGGCCAATTATAGTGGAAATGTTAAAATTAGAGAATTCACAAACAATTTCTGAAAAGCATTCGAAATGCAATATAAAAGTCACATATAAAATGCAAATCGAAAATCAGTTAAAAGTTTATAGAAACAGAAGATGTCAAAAATGTCTTGTGTTTGACGTACTATCAATAAAACAGCAGTTCCCAAGGCAAGCAAAAACTTGAAAATGTAGTTTTTTTTTTTTTTTTTGTTTTAAAATGAAAACAATATATTCAATAATGTCTGAGTCTACTTAAATACTAATAATAAATTATCACTTAAAATATTTTTTTTTTTTTTTTTAAATTTTATACTGAAATGTAAAAAAATCAGCACACAATGTTCCATTAGACAAAAATTATTTGACTGAACATTACTTCTAGGAAAGGAATGATTCCATTCCAATGCCAGTTTGGCTAAATAAGTTCAACAAATGACGATTTGGAATGGAACAATTGGAATAAAACGTAATCTTTTCTGTTACAACAACTGGAGCATAATTTTAGCTTATGAAATGTTGATTCGAACAAAATATTACCTGAAGTTTGGCAATCCGTAGGAATAACTTTGCTCGCTTGTATTTACGATATAGCTAAGTCGAAAGAAACTCTCAAAGGCGGTGTATAACAAAGGCAACGAAGAAGGTTGCAGTCATTTATTTTATTGACACTTATTTCATAGCATGACAAAATCCCAGGCAATGGGTTTTCAAGAGAAGTGTTAAACGTAATTCCTATGATAAATGATATTACTTATTACTCGTTCATATTCTACCGTGAGGTGTAGAGATTTGGGAGTGAGACTGCCAGACTATCCTATCCGCTGTTTTCCTCCTGGCCTGGTTCCATTCTAGTCCTCGGTCCTTCAGAGATTGTCTGATGTTGTCCTCCCAGCGGACTCTGGGTCGTCCTGGAGGTCTGGATCCTTGATAAAGGATATCTACAATAACTAGATAACAAAGTTCAACTTTTTTCTGGTTTTGTTCATTACCTCTGAGACGAATTATTAAGTTGATTATGCATTCGTTAATGGAATAAAACTTATGAACTAATGACAAGAACAAGACAAATGCTAATGCAACATGAGATGAGAAGAGGCTAAATATGGGTAGGACACACACTGAGGAAATTGTTGATAACATTACAAGGCAGTCTTGGTTTCTGGAATCCACAGATTAAGAGAGGTAGAGGGTGACCAAGAAACACACGGAGAAGAGAAAAGGAGCCAGACATGAAAGAAATGAGGAGGACATGGAGGGACCTTGGGCTGATGGCATAGGTCAGGAAGACTTAGCATACGTTTGTTGAAGGCACTCGCTCCTGGGGAAAAAGGGGAGGGGGTGAAAATGGTGAATAGAACCAAAAAGGTACGGCCAATGTTTACGACATTCATTACCAAATGTTATATTTATTGCTGTTTCGGAATCTTCCAGATATCTGGTCATAATTTAGCTTTTCCCTGTTGTGGAACTATTTATCTCCATATTCTACTGTTACTCCCATGAATATTATGTGCTGAGGTAAGGATGATAGATACATTATTCTGTATCAATTTGTATATGTCCAAGAGAAGATAACGGGCGTTAAAGATGATAGATCCATTATTCTATGTCACTTTGCATATGTCCAAGAGAAGATAAAGGGCACTATGATGATATATCCATTATTCTATGTCAATTTACATGTGTCCAAGAGAAGATAACGGTTGTTATGATGATAGATCCATCATTTTGTGTCAATTTACACGTGTCCAAGAGAAGATAACGGTTGTTATGATGAAAGATCCATTATTCTGTGTCAATTTACATATGACCAAGAGAAGATAACGGTTGTTATGATGAAAGATCCATTATTCTGTGTCAATCTACATATGTCCAAGAGAAGATAACGGTTGTTATGATGAAAGATCCATTATTCTGTGTCAATTAACATGTGTCCAAGAGAAGATAACGGTTGTTATGATGAAAGATCCATTATTCTGTGTCAATTTACATATGTCCAAGAGAAGAAATGTAGCGTTCAGGATGATAGATCTATTATTATAAGCCAATTTACATTTGTCCAAGAGAAGATAACGGGCGCTAAGAATGATAGATCCATTATTATATGTCAGTTTACATATGTCCAAGAGAGGTAAACGGGCGCTAAGGATGATAGATCCATTATTATGTCAGTATACATATGTCCAAGAGAGGATTACGGGCGTTTCATTGAAAGAGTAAATTAATATGAAACAAATATAAAGATATGTTATAAGGCACTCTTAGGAAATAAAGAAGTAGAACACTAGACAACAGAAAAACAACAGACATGAGTGGCTTACCCAGGATTTGAACCCTTGTGATAAAATTAACCGTGATACAACGTTAAAATATCTCCAAAGATAAAATGTAGGGATAAAAACTAATGCGTAAGCTACTAGCGAAATAATATGCTTTCATTTATACAGACGGATAGATAATAAGAAAGATATTGACAAAAGACTGTGTTGTTCATATCAGCGAGCGACTGCATTGAAACAAAAATGTCACTAATTTTCAAAAATTGCGGCCTTGAGACTCAAGTGCTAAAATCCAGTTGGAATGAAAGAGAGGGAATGTGGTGGAGAATTGTGGCTAAAAATAACTTTAAAGGCAAAATTGTGTAGGGGACGGCAGAGTTGGTTCAAAAAACAAGTGTGTTTTTGTGTGAAAACGCAAGTAGAGACAGACGGACCAACAGACAATAATACATACTTGACTGAGGTATGACTGAATTGACTTTTGGTAGGAGGTTTGAATTTGAAAAGAAAAAAAGGCGGTGATTGGCCACAGATAAACATATTATCGGCGCTCAGACGCGCATTTTTGCCATTCATCATAAGTTGTCCAGTAGTAGACACAGTAAATAATTCAGTGGTGTATTTCCCAGAAGCTAATTGAAATATTTAGAGGGACGCCATACTAGAGCCAGCAGCTCAGCTGAGTTTTGCTAGCATATAATAATTTTGAACTGTGTGTTTTTATTTGGCACCAATGGGGTGTCAAATGATGTGTTGAATAATACAAGAGTGGACCCGTGCAGTCTAATATTTTGGCAGAGCAGCCTTATATTGCCCCCAAGCACGGAGAGGTGGGGGCCACCAGATTCCAGCACCAGAACTACTCATTCAAGATACGTGAGCGTCTGGCCTGCTGGACATTCACCAACTCAACTTATTTTCTAACACACCAACTATATTCCCATCAATAAATGGACAATGTTAGTAGCCATAGACAGGGAGGGATGAGGCCACCCCAACAGCACATCCATTAATCGTTCTCCCAGATAAATTACAACTATAAACAGTAGTAATATTAACTAGTCTTGTAAAATACATATGTACACACCTCTCATTTATTATGCCATATATTCATGCATTTCATTCATAATTGCAAAACCTTTCATATGTTCTGAACAAAATAAAACCTTGATTCAGAAAAAATAAACTTAAAGAAAATTTACTATCAAAATTTTACACAGCTTGAGTTAGTTCAGTGTGTTATAACATTTTATTAATATTATTAGACTTATTAAATATCTGTGTGTGTGTATGTAATCTACCACAACACATTACATATCAGTACCCTAGATTTTAACGTAGCCACATTCATTAAAAAAAAAAAAAACATAGGTGTGAGGTCGTAGTGGTAGCAAGAAGGGCCTTCTGTAAATTCACAGCTACATTTATCTCAGGAGCCTTCACAGCTGACCTCATACATCACACTAGGTAATATCACAATCATACAATACCATCTAATCCACTACAACCCTGGACCTTCCGTGCGACAACACCGCCTAGCTATGCAAGCGAATCACACTGTCCTCCCTGCCATCTACGCATCCCCAAAAAAGGATGTTTCAATGACAGGTCATTAGTGCGAACCTCTATACATAACACTGGAAGTTTACCATGGGCAGTTCAGCCTATTAATGACGCAATCACTTCTATTGTTCTCCTATATATCAGTATTGGTCAGTCCAACAAGACAAAGACCTAAATACTGTAGACTTAGAACAGTAAGAACAGGACAGAGGGTAGGTTTTTGGTATTGTATAAACATTTATACGATACTGGACACAGTATTTAGGTCTTTGTCTTGTTGGACTGACCAATACTGATATATAGGGGAACAATAGAAGTGATTGCGTCATTAATAGGCTGAACTGCCCATGGTAAACTTCCGGTGTTATGTATAGAGGTTCGCACTAATGACCTGTCATTGAAACATCCTTTTTTGGGGATGCGTAGATGGCAGGGAGGACAGTGTGATTCGCTTGCATAGCTAGGCGGTGTTGTCGCACGGAAGGTCCAGGGTTCAAATCCTGGGTAAGCCACTCATGTCTGTTGTTTTTCTGTTGTCTAGTGTTCTACTTCTTTATTTCCTACGAGTGCTTTATAACATACCTTTATATTTGTTTCATATTAATTTACTGTTTACAGGCCTCGTTGTTTCCCTCCTTATGTGTTATAAATGTTTATACAATACCAAAAACCTACCCTCTGTCCTGTTCTTACTGTTCTAAGTCTACTATCATACTGGACACAGTATTTAGGTCTTTGTCTTGTTGGACTGACCAATACTGATATATAGGGGAACAATAGAAGTGATTGCGTCATTAATAGGCTGAACTGCCCATGGTAAACTTCCAGTGTTATGTATAGAGGTTCGCACTAATGACCTGTCATTGAAACATCCTTTTTTGGGGATGCGTAGATGGCAGGGAGGACAGTGTGATTCGCTTGCATAGCTAGGCGGTGTTATCGCACGGAAGGTCCAGGGTTCAAATCCTGGGTAAGCCACTCATGTCTGTTGTTTTTCTGTTGTCTAGTGTTCTACTTCTTTATTTCCTACGAGTGCCTTATAACATACCTTTATATTTGTTTCATATTAATTTACTGTTTACAGGCCTCGTGGTTTCCCTCCTTATGTGTTATAAATTTTCATTGAAAGAGCCTTGTCCACTTATTACTTTTTTGTGTGTTCCTTACCCGCTGAATGACAAAACAAGTAGTGGCCATCACGCCTAGTGGTGTATTGTAAGGCAATAACAAACTCGTCGACCCTAAATACAGCCTGTGGAGCTTTTGTAGTATTAAAAAAATGTGAGTCCTCTGTCTTTAACAAAAATGTTTCTGTTTTAACACTGTTAAATCTGTTAATTCTGTTTTAACAGAATGGTAGAGTTTAAAAAAAAAAAAACATGAAAAAGTATTGGATGGCTCTTTTATTGTCAAACTAAGTTATTAAACTTCTACGCCAATTCTTGACGGGTTACTTTCGAAGAGATATTAGAAATCGGAATAAAATAGATTATTGGCTTCTACGTAAGATGATTCTAATGGGTGTTCATTATAACTTTCACTTAAGCACAGTGTAAGCGCGTTGTTTCCGTATTCTTCCGAAAAGCTAGTGCGAAAATTTCCAACACCCCGACCAATACACAGTGAACAGATTTAAAGGCATCCGTGTTCTTTTAATGGATGTGCAAGATAAATTTCGCGCAAAGCACAGTTCACTGCGAGCCGTTTTTGTATTTTCCCAAAAAGCTGACGAGATTGTGTTTTAGCTTTCAGAATGACGTACCATGCAAACTCTTATTAGAACTGTGTTAATCTATCACACGTAATACTGAAATTGTGGATATATTCTACCAACTCTCTTTTGCGAATAGAAATACATATATATATATATATATATATATATATATATATATATATATATATATATATATATATATATATATATATATATATATATATATATATATTATATATATATATATATATATATATATATATATATATATATATATATATATATATATATACATGGTTTCCATAAAAGATTGTACTATTTTCAAAAAAAAAATACTCTCGGCCCAATGATGTGGTACGAGGACGCTTTCTATCACAAACGTAAGATAATCTCTGCAGGTTTTTAAGCATACCATAAAAGAAAGTACATATGTCTTTTATTATTTTCCACCTACTTGACCAGTGTGTGGAGAGACATGAAACAATTACCGGTTGCAACTCAACTGCGAAAGTTTCACTTGATACACCCGCTGTGCGCATGCGAAGGGTGTGTGGTGAAAATACAGTGATGCAACGCTAAAATTCCTCCATTTATAAAGATAACAGTTAAAATGAAATGTAGGGAAAAATTTGGATAAGATACGCTGCTACTTCTTCGCCCACGCCATTGTTTTCTAGTGTCATTGAAAACCAACTAGTTATAACATGAAGACTAACGGCCTATCCGTTTAGACGGGGTAGAAACGGAGATAAAAGGAAAAAATGATGCAGTCTGCACACGTGTTTGAATCTAAAGCCTAGAAGACGCAATTTGTAGTTTTAAAAGAAAAAAATTACGCCACTAGTTGACAATGTAAGAAATGGAACACGAAAAACGACCTTAGCTCTTGTCAGAAACAGACGTATCTTGGAAGTTCTACGGTAAATAGTCGTTTTAATTTGAATATAGCGGCAAACGCCATGAACGTGTAGTAAAAACAAATTTCAAGACTAACATGGGAAAAATTATGTATTTTCTTAATAATAAGTTTAGAAGAATAAAAATTAGCTAGTTTGATAGTCCATCTTTCCCTGAGAAATAATATACTTTTAATTACAAAGACGGACAGATAACACGGAAGATATTGACAAAAAACTGTATTGTTCGATATAGACGAGCAGACAGTTATTTGTGCATACTTCTCACAAAAGTTACTTTTCACGCGTCCTTGAGACTAACGCAGAAAAACAAATTACATGTGGACAAGGGGCAGACAAGGAGGGTAGAAGCTAAAAATAACTTAGCATAGAAATCTTATACGTAAGTGAGACAAAATTTGTGTAGTTTTTTTTTTGTAGTTTGGTCCAAAACCAAGTGTAATTTTGGGAAAACCCAAGTTCGGACGGACAGACCGACAGAAGTACATTTCACACTAGACCGAAACTGGACTAAAATTGGACATTTAAGTTTAAATATTTAAACTGTAGAGGGGAAGTACTCTGATTGGACGAACGAGTAATATTGTTGACAAAAATTAGCCGGCAAGTGCCATTTGTTGAAGACTGTCCACAGCAACAGATCGTTGATGCTTAGAACTGTGACGCCCAGTAGAGATAGATAATATTTCAAGTGGGACGCCATAGTATAGCCAGCAGCTCAGCTGAGTTTGTGCTAGTACAACGTATCTGTGTGTTTTCATTTGAATTGTGGTAAGGGAAAAATTATTAACCTTTTTATTTAACAATTCTGAGTGATTGATACTGCCATGTCATGAAAAATGATTACGACAAGTGAGTACTTATTCTAAGTCCCCAGCGACAGTCCAGGGCCTAGAGGCGAATGAATAATATGAGAAAACATGTCCAAGAATGTAGAATACAGATCTTTATTTCAGGAGATCAGTGGGAACATATCACCCACCTTATTAGATGGAAAAAGAGACTAATGAACATATTTCAGATGCAATGCAGTCATAGAGGAATGGGAAACTGGTGCTACTTGATGACAGCCTGGATGAGAGGTGCTGGGTCGGTCAGAGAGATCTGATCTTGTCTTGTTAATTTATGTTTTATGATTAGTAAACAGGGTAAAGTAGGCAGTGTGTTAACACATGGCCTAATTTTGTGGTTTCAGTGTTTCTTTGTCTGGCACTGTGCTAGTGCCAGATGCTCTGAAGAGATCAAACGGTAGATGACTAGAAGCCTATTATTTTACCCCAGCAACTGTGAGGAGTAGCCTATCATTTTACCTCAGCAACTGTGAGGAGTGGGCCAAGTGAACATCTTGACTACATCGACACAGGCCAGTTAAGAATTGAAGACCTGGCCTGCTGCTGATTCATCAATATAAATAAATAAATTTAAAAAAAACACTGTGAATAAAGAACTTTGCCACCATTTACCCCTGTTAAAAAACCAATGAACAGTATAACAAGAACTGGGCATGATGATACCACCACGACCCGTCATCCAGTACTAATTTTCCCAAAGACTCTGTAGTTTGTATCCATATTAACAAATTTCACTTATATATCTATGTACACATTTTTTCATGTGATCATTCAATTATATGCTCTTTGATTGATATAAATTCATCTTGATTCACACGTCCTGACCATAAGAAAACTTGGCTCAGGACTAAATAAATTTTAAAAAATTGTAAATTTTAAATTTCAACACAGTGTTAATTTACTTGATCATAGAACTTATTATTAGACCTAGTGTTTATATGTGTGTGTCTGTGTACTTAATTACCTGCACACCACATTTCAGTACCCTAGACATTAAACGTAGCTAACATACATAATAGCAGAATAAGTCTGTTTGAGGTCATAGGTGGTAGCAGAAAGGTATCCTGTAAAACTCACATAAACTTTTATCTTCAGCGACCTTCACAGCTGACCTCATTCAGTACACTAGGTAACATAGCAACCGCACTTAATAACATCAAAACCACCACAGGGTGCACATATTGAGTCTTTGTATGTACGCTTAAAAACTTGCAAAGATTATTTTACTTTTTTACGTACCACATCACGAGAATAAATTTTTTGGAAACATCTCAATAATATATATATATATATATATATATATATATATATATATATATATATATATATATATATATATATATATATATATGTTTTATTTTACTCAACTTACATCTCAATAACTTTTGTCTCATTTATCTCCCTTTTCTCCAGTCGTAGCGTACTCTAAATCAAGCTGTCTATATTCATCATTAGTATAACCCATTGGAGGTTGAACGGGATATTTTCTACATCAAATTTTTTTTTTTTTTAAGCCGCTGATATCAGCTCTATGGTTTCGCTTTGCATCCCCCGAACCTTCCTGTCACAATATTTCAAGCAAACATTTGTTACAAATTTAATCCGAAAAGCAGTTAATTTAAGGCTACGGAATTTTGCTAGCGTCTGCGATTTTAAAGACACCCCAGTGAATTTTAGACTTTTACAAACAGCAGCGTTACAACTAGGAGTAAATTACACAAAAAAACTAACAATGAAATTATGCTAACAAAAATACAGTAAATTTATTCCCGGCTTAGTTCGACGTGTCTATTGAAGTAGGAGCTAACGCTAGCTTCACAAACATCGTTAGCGTGTTTTCAACAGACCTTTAGTCTCCTATTCTTTTTTAAGATGGTTGATGTCTCTGTCTCAGTTTTCCTTCTGTGACCACATTTCCTATCACGAAAGGGCAACAGAGCAACTAATTAGGACAGGAAACATTACTTTACTTGACTGTTCTTCTCTAGTGTATCTAGCATCAGTCATTGTATAGTACACGTCATCGTGGATTTACAGGAGAACGGACAAAAAAACTGCGGACAGTTAAAAAAGAAAAATAGTAATGAGAAAGCCCTGAAAAAAGCCGGGTAGCCATGGATACTTGTTACTTATATTAGAAGGAAAGAATAAATATTCTTCGGTCATGTTATGAGAAGAGGAAGGTTAGATTATATTGTGATAGTTTGAAAGATGGAAGAAAAAAAAGAAGATAAATTATAACAAGAAGAGAAAATACTGGATAGTTTTCACATCGTGGCGTGGAAAGAAATCAACAAGTGAATTGATAAAACAGAACTGAGGACAGGAAGCTGTGGACAGGCTTGATCACCTTCGCCACCAGGCATGGTACCTGGAGAAGAAGAAGAAGTAGATAACGTCATACGCTAGAATACATGTCACTTTAGATCTATCTATCTATCTATCTATCTATCTATCTATCTATCTATCTATCTATCTATCTATCTATCTATCTATCTATCTATCTATCTATCTATCTATCTATCTATCTGTCTGTCTGTCTGTCTGTCTGTCTGTCTGTCTGTCTGTCTGTCTGTCTGTCTGTCTGTCTGTCTGTCTGTCTGTCTGTCTGTCGGTCGGTCGGTCGGTCGGTCGGTCGGTCGGTCGGTCGGTCCGTCGGTCGGTCCGTCCGTCCGTCCGTCGGTCCGTCCGTCCGTCCGGTCAAACCCATGTCATACATCCGTCTGTCATAATAACGGGAAAGATTGAAGGTAAAAAGAGGTAGAGGACGACAAAGAAAATGCTGGACAGTGTGACGTCATGGCATAGAAAGACGTCAAGATTAGAATTGATAAATAGTACTGGACACACGTTGTGAAGGGACCATAGTCGCACACGCCATCAGGCATGTTACTTATAGAAGAAGACAGCAGCGAATTCAGTGTACGGCTTGTACCAGTAAAAAAACACTTTTAATACATTCATATTAGTTCTGTCGTTCGTTTTTTTTTTTTAAATATACCGAAGCACATTAAAAACGCACCACTATTATACAAGGGGATTGACATAAGTCTTGGGCCTGACCATGAAGGAGTCACAGGAGGAAGTTGAAACTTGGCACATTTAAAGTTCATCATATTTGCACTGAATATCTGAAGTACGCGTTTGTTTCTTCAATGGGTTTTTCCGCTACGGTGTACGGCGCAATGTACCCTATTGACCGGATCTGCTGCTCCAAAGATTTGACAAAACAATGGAAAAGAAGGAGGCCAGAGCTGTGATAAAATTTCTGATGTTTCAGGGAAAAACACCTACAGAAATACACAGGGAGATGGAACCAGTGTTTCGTGATTCTTGTCCTTCATATACTTCTGTAAAAAACTGGTGTCAACAGTTTAAGTGCGGCCGCTCAAATGTTGCTGATCTGCCAAGATCTGGTAGACCAGCCTCAGAGTGCAACGATGAAAATGCAACAAGAGTGAAGAAAATCATTGACCAGGATCGAAAAATGACAATTGTGGAGATAGCTAGTAGAGTAAAACTAAATGAAAGAACAGTTTATTGAATTTTACACAACAGACTGAACATGAGAAAAGTGTGTGAATGCTGGGTTCCGCGACTGTTGACACGTGAACAGAAGCAAACGAGGATAAATTGCTGTCAACAGTTGCTCAAAAAGTGTCAGTCAAAAATTTTTTTGGAGACCATGGTGACAGTAGATGAGACTTGGGTACACCATTATGACCCCGAATCCAAAATTGCCAGCATGCAAAGGAAAACCCCGGGCTCCCCAACACCTGTCAAGCCGAGAGCGCAGAAATCTGCAGGAAAAGTGATGCTGACTGTTTTTTGGCACGGCAAAGGTGTTCTTCTGAAAGATTATCTGCCTCGTGGCAACACAGTTAATGGACAGTACTATCCAGATATTCTCACCAAACTAAGAGAGGTTGTGACCAGGAAACGAGGGATAACGCGCACTCAAAATCTTCCTTTGCTTCAAGACAACGCGCCCTCTCACAAAGCACGGCTTGTGCAGCTAGCAGCCAACGATTTGAATATTGAAATTCTTCCACACCCACCATATTCTCCAGATTTGGCTCCATCAGACTTTTTTCTATTCCCAAATATTAAAAAACAGCTAAAAGGAAATCATTTTGACAGCGATGAAGAGGTTATACTGGCATGTGATGACTGGTTTAGTTTGAAAAATAGGGTGTTCTACTCCCAAGGTCTTTTCAAGGTCAGGCAGAGATGGCAGAAGTGTGTCAATTCAGCCGGTGGCTATATTGAAAAGGAATAAAAACTTTACAAAATTTCAGCTCTCTGTGACATGTCCTTCATGGTCAGGCCCAAGACTTATGTCAATCCCCTTGTATATACTGATGCCGAAAAGCTGGAAAAAAAAGTGTGGGAATGGATTTTCCCCGTGTTTGTCATGAGGTAGAGATCGAATGGCTGCTGGAATGGAAAGTGCATTATTCAACCCACGGGTTTGTGTACAGACTACATAAAAACAATGAAAGTTACACGTGCAACACGATTCCAAACAGCTATGACCCTGAAAATGTGTACGCGTTGTGGGAGTATACTAGGTATAAAAAGGCCGTTGAGACAAAACACCCAGTACATGTGCTTGAAATGCCACGACTATCTGAAAACGACCGCCAACGAGCCATTGGTATGTTGGAGAACGGAATGAGCTCGCGGGCCATTGCCAGAAGGATGAATTGCCACCACAGCACTATTGTACGTCTCAATTAACGTTACGGAACCACTAGCAGTGCCCGGGATAGACTTCGGAGTGGCCAACCACGAGTTACTACCCCTGCGCAAGATCGTCATATTGTGCTGAGTCACCTAAGGAAGCGTTCTCTCCCGGCAAGTCAAACAGCAAGAGCAATAGTGGGTAGACGGGGGCAAGTCTCTCGAATGACAGTCATACGACGACTCAGAGATACAGGCCTTACTGCAAGACGACCTTATGTTGGGCCAAACTTGACTCACAAACATCGTCAGCAGCGCCTGCAATGGGCAGAGCAACATGTCAGATGGACTAGACTGCAGTGGAATGCTGTCCTATTCCCAGACGAGAGCAGATTCAACATATCCTTTGCTGATGGACGTATGCGGATTTGGCGACGGTGTGGAGAGCGCTTTGCAGATTGCTGTGTTCGTCAGCACAACCGATTTGGAGGTGGCAGTATTCACATTTGGGGAGGATTCAGTTTTCACCATCGCTTGCCTCTTCACGTCTTCCGTGGAAATGTTATTGCTGTGACATATCGAGATGAGGTTCTGGATGCATTAGTTGCTCCTGCGTTCACAAATTAAGCTTCTCCAGCAGGATAACGCACGTGCGCACACCGCATGCATTACGCAGCACTATCTACAGCAGCAGAACATTGTGACGATTGATTGGCCTGCCCTATCACCAGACATGTCCCCTATAGAACATCTGTGGGACGAGCTTGGACGCAGAGTCTACAGGCAAGGTCTCCAGTTAATCTGCAACAGCTCGAAGCTGCTCTTACACGTGAATGGGACTTGATTCCCCGGAATTTCCTTCAGAGACTTGTGCGTTCCATGCGGAGCCGCTGCCAAGCTTGTTTGCAAGCACACGGTGGACATACCAGATACTGAGGATAGTGTGAATGAATTTTTTTTATTGGTTGCATTTTTGGTTTTCTCCCTTGCCTGCACAGAATGCAATGAATTTCATAACAATCAAATGTACAAATTAATGACCAGCATGGATTCATAGCAAAATGAATAAAGATTCCAAATATGTAAACTTGTAAACACTTACATTTACATTTCACACTCTGTTCCTGGATTATATAGGTGGTGCGTTTTTAATGTGCTTCAGTATACATTGCTCTTTTGATTGTCCCTGAAGAAGAAAATGTGGTCCTAACGGAATACTTTGTCTTTTGACCCAATACAGTCTATTTTCTCCAATCCACTTATGAATTCATATCTCTTATCACGACATCTCTTCTCAGTTATGTCTTGCTCAGCCAGGCGTTCTTTGTTCACAAGTTAGAAAAGGTAACAGGTGGCATACAGTAAAGAGTCAATATGTTGTTATAGTTGTAGATAATATTATCAATATGTGCATGTTTACTCGACCGATGGATGATTGCTTCGCGCTGTGTCAGATACAAGACACGTATGACAACGAACGTATGAAAATTTAAAAAAAATTTATACAGGATGAAGGAAAGAGACATACAGTCTTTTTAAATTTCTGCCTGGAATAATTAGTAAACTAATATCCTAATAATAATAATGCCTGCAATATTAACACTTCCTTAAAAGTGTATTATATAACTATATCAACTTTAATATTAACCCATTAAGACCCAAAGGTTTTTTAAAATGTACACTAAACTGTAAATTTTGTTCATAGTTTTATGAGTAAACGTTTTAGTGGGTCGGAGTGGCTCAGAAGTATGGCACCCGCCTCTAATTTTAAAGGTACGAGATTCCCTCCCAGCACAGGGGATATAATTGATGTACATTTTTGTTTAGAACTAGTGGTTCCTGATGATATCATACTTACCTTCCCTGATCTTCTAACCTTCTAGGTCCCATGTGCAATTTACGCACGTTAAAAATCCCTCGGCAGTTGGAAATCGTAAAGAGTAGGCCATACGGCCGCTGCCCTGGCAAAATTTGAAAAAAAAGAAAACCTGACCCCCACACAAATATTTATAGAATGTGTGTTTCCTGACATTGGGATCCTCGCCGGTGCTACGGAGCTGGTGCACTGTACTGAGATCCTTCTTGTGTGATCTAATGGAGGAGATCGGAGCACTGATGGAGTTGTTCGTGTGCAGTGAAGATAGTCCTTACAACCAAACCAATGTTTAGTGAAGGATTATTTAAGAATGTCACTTGTTTTATGAACTTGGTAAACATTTATTTACTTGCTCGCTAAAACATGAAGGGAAACAATTATGTTCAGCTGTTTGTGCTGCATGTCCTCATGACGGCATTAATTCTCCTATAATCATTTATCTGGATACATTCATTATCAAGCTATAGAGCAACGCGTCAAAAATAGCATGGGGAGAAGTGCACAAACAATAGATTGAAATTTATCACGTTTTGTTATGTAAATGTACGGAAATCTTTTTAAAATCTTGCCTTGGCACGTAATAAAACACGCAACAAAAATTCAAATTAAACCTTCGAATAATTATTTACAGGGCGTATCGAGTCGAGCGACTAAGTCGGCCGAGTGACTGCAAATGTAACAAACTCCATTAATTATCTACAGCTAAATACAAGGGGCTTGACATAAGTCTTGGGCCTGACCATGAAGGACCATGAAGGAGTCACAGGAGGAAGATGAAACTCGGCACATTTAAAGTTCATCATATTTGCACTGAGTGTGTGAAGTACGCGTTTGTTTCTTCAATGGGTTTTCCCGCTACGGTGCACGGCGCAATGTACCATTTTGACCGGATCTGCTGCTCCAAAGATTTGACAAAACAATGGAAAAGAAGGAGGCCAGAGCTGTGATAAAATTTCTGATGTTTCAGGGAAAAACACCTACAGAAATACACAGGGAGATGGAACCAGTGTTTCGTGATTCTTGTCCTCGGTAAAAAACTGGTGTCAACAGTTTAAGTGCAGCTGCCCAACACCTGTCAAGCCGAGAGCGCAGAAATCTGCAGGAAAAGGGATGCTGACTGTTTTTTTGGGACGCAAAAGGTGTTCTGTTGAAAGATTATCTGCCTCGTGGCAACACAGTTAATGGACAGTCCTATGCAGATCTTCTCACCAAACTAAGAAAGGTTGTGACCAGGAAACGAGGAATAATAACGCAGCACTCAAAATCTTCCTTTGCTTCAAGACAACGCGCCCTCTCACAAAGCACGGCTTGTGCAGCTAGCAGCCAACGATTTGAATATTGAAATTCTTCCACACCCACCATATTCTCCAGATTTGGCTCCATCAGACTTTTTTCTATTCCCAAATCTTAAAAAACTGCTAAAAGGAAATCATTTTGACAGCGATGAAGAAGTTATACTGGAATGTGATGACTGCATTAGTTTAAAAAATAGGGTGTTTTACTCCCAAGGTCTTTTCAAGGTCAAGCAGAGATGGCAGAAGTGTGTCAATTCAGACGGTGGCTATATTGAAAAGGAATAAACATTATACAAAATTTCAGCTCTCTGTGGCATGTCCTTCATGGTCAGGCCCAAGACTTATGTCAAGCCCCTTGTATACATATAAGATACTTATTCATACTCTCCCGTAATACAAATGGGGGTGATTATAAAAAAAAATTATGCCCAAATCAAACATCTGCCATTCTTTCAATTGACACACATGTACTTGCGCCATTAAAAGTGTGCAAGTGTGGTGGGAAACTTTGTTACGGGAACATGACGAACGAACCAACGAACTTTATTTTCAAAGGGTTAAGAATTGGGCACGTAACCGATAAGACAATTCTCTAATAATGGAATGAGATGATCCCTTTATGACAAATAGGTATTTTTTGTTTTGTTATACATTTTAATCAACAACATTATGTCATGTATCACATAAGAGGCGGTGAACCTTAAAGGGTTAACTAACTGT